>VWPU01005002.1:0-208300 GCA_013398955.1 Callaeas wilsoni
ACAGGGGATGGACTCCTCTCCCTTAGCAGCAGAAGAAAATCTCACTAATGAACTGACCAAAACCCCCATGCCCTGGCTCCCTGCACTGTCAGTGGGAGGGAGGGAGGAGCTGGGGAAGAAAAGGTGTTTTAAGGGCTTATTTTACTTCTCATTATCCTCCTCTGATTCTATTAGTAATAAATTCACTTTGCAACCTTAAGTTGAGCCTGTTTTGCCCTTGAAGTGTTTCTCCCAGTCCTTATCTCACTCATGAAGCCTTTGTTAACTTTTTTTTCCCTCCCCTCCTCTGCCCACCTGTGGCAGGAGAGGATGAGCAAGCGACTCTTATGGGTGCCTGGTGCTGGGCCAGTGTCAAACCATGACAACAGTTTAGTAAGTCATCATGGTGGATGAAAAGCCTTTCTTTGGCAATATTTAAGCTGTTGGTCTATTTACACAGCAGGTGCAACAAAAAAATCTGCCCTTGACTTTCCATTATCCATTAGCCTTGCCAGCAAAGGAAGTCTGTACCAGTTTAGGAAAACATCACATTTTATGTGGCTGTGGGTAGAGAAGAAGGAGACGAGCAAGTAGCAACAACTTTGTCTCTCTCTTAGTTTGGGGTTCATTCCAGATGCATTGTTTGTACTTAGGCTTTCTTTTTTGGCATTTTCCCTTTAATTATGTATCTCCGTTAACTCCTACATATGAGAAGACAATAAGGTTAGGTGTACAAAGGCAGCTATTCAACACCAAAATTCAGGCTGTCTTCAAAAATCAGTATCAGGGCACATAGAATTGAAGCAGCATTCTACAGAGCCACCTTGGTATAAAATCTCCCTGACTAAAAAGGAACCATGTGTCTCTATCTTGTATGAACCAAGACATGTGGTTGGATAGTGGCCTTTGCAAGTGTTTTCTGGCAACACAGAAACAAATTGTCCTTGTCCTCTGGTCCTCCGGGTGTAGGGTGTTCGACATCCCCGGGGCTCAGCCACTCCCTCTCTCACCACTTTCCAGGTCTCTTACTTTCTCTTCTTCCTGCCCAGGCACCTCACCCCTCTCTGCCCGGCTCCAATCCCCAGCCTGATCTGGTTAGTGTTCCCACTGCTATGCAATCCCACTGGGCTGCTGCTACTTCACCTCCTGGCTCTCCCCCTGATCCCCCACCCTGGTACCCCCATCCTGTGTTGTGCCACTTCTTTTTTGGTTTCTCATCACTAAGACTTGCACACAAAAATCCCCCTGGCCCACACAGGAAGCACCAGCTTCTCATTCCTGAGTTACATTTCTGACCCCATCCCCATTCTTCCCTACCTTGTTCCTGACAATGTTAGACACTCTTTTGACACTATACTTTCAGGACAAAAAACCGTTTTATTCCCTTAATTTTACTCTTGGAAACTGCTCTCCCACTTCTGCCGAAACAGAGAAAAAGTCTTGAAAGGAAAAGGCAGCTTTTAGAGTCAGCTGTCCTTGCACTGATGGCCAGCCCAGGAGATCCAATACAGTCCCACGTTATTGTTGAAGTTAGGTCATCAGGAAAAAAAAATTAAACTGGAGCACACTAATTGAAATTCACCCAGCAAAAACGAGCTCTTTCAGAGCCCTTCTGGTCAAGAGTAAACTATGTTCATGGAGTCTGACCACAGATGAGTGTAATGATAGGTGATTGATTTTTTTTTTTTTTTTTTTTTTTTTTTTTTTTAATATAAAAAAGGGAAACATGAACTCTATTTGTTCAGCATGTCTACAGTTCCACTTCTGGGAGCCAACATAGTCATATCAATATATCACTGTCACTGCTTGAGAAACAGCTCCAGATTTATGGCAGGCACAGAACCTTAAAAAAACCATATAACAAACAGTTCTGGGACCAGTAGAAGAAGCAAAGCCTGATTTATTACAGATGAATTACAGCTGAATTTGCTAACAAACTAAATTCTGACCAATCCTTTTCCCTTGACTGAAACAGCCAAAACACCTATTTCACAGGTGGCCTGCCTAGTGCAATTGGAGATGTGCTCATGTTAGTCTGTCCCTTACTGGTCCTCCTTTTTTTCCTAGTCACTTTTCAACTTCAAACCTGTTAGAAAGTTGTGTATCTAAGTCTCTGTCTCCATGTAAAATTCAGCAAAACAGCTTGAAAGTCATTGGAGAAATTATACATATATGAGTATTCTCTTCATACAGACATTAGTCGAAACAATAAATCTTAGATCTGTGCAGGAAGCTGATACTTTTTTATAGTTTTCCAAGCATTGATACAATTTTTCCTTTATTAAACATGTCCATAATATCCATTGATTCTGTAGATCATACAGGTCTGTAGATAACTTTTAGGTCATAGAAATCTAAAATTCAAATTATAATATGAGTGACCTGCAATAACCTAGTGAGAAATGACTGTTTATAAAAGAATAACTCAAAGCCAGCCTTAGATGCCTCTGACTCCTGATCCATGTTTATGCACACACACTGGGCTGTGGGGCACCTATGTCAGAAGCTTCTGGGTCAAGCCACTAAAGACCTTTTGACTTGGCTTTCACTTTGTTTCTTAAATGTCTTAGTGAGAATATCCAATATAAAAATATCCCGGTATATTTGATGTGATATTGTAGGAGGAATGTCCAAAATGATGGTGCATTCCCATAAGTACAGTTTACACTATGGGGAACAAACAATTCCAAAAGTCAATGACAATGAAGACAGAGACCTCCTAATGTGAAGTATCAGAGAAAAATTAGTGGGGAAATAAGTGAGGGGAAAATTAAGAACTGATAAGACAGATGGAATAACCCCAAATCTCTGGATAACCTACAGCAATTTACACACCCTTCAGAAATGCAAAGTTTTTTGAATTAATGTGGTTATGTAGAATACATATTGCTATTCCAGCCCATGTGAATTCAGATTTCAGCCCTAGGAAGAGTATGTTCTTTCAAGGCACCCACTGATACCTGTTTGAATACCTGTTCTGTTTATCCTATCCTACCAAATCCTATTCTTCTTACATCACACTTATCATTGCATCTTGTCAAAATCTTTCAGCTGAATGTTACATAATATGACTCAAAACCGTTACATACAGTATTCAAAATTTTTCAGCAATTGTTTTATTCTCAAGACAATCTTTTCCTAAAAATAAAAAAACAATAAAATTGCAAATTCATATTACACAGACTAGTTTATATTTTTTAAAAAATCCGGATAGTCTCACAAAATACAAAGTGAATCCTTGTGTTCCTGTAATTACAGGGGGGTTTAATTAGACAGAAGGTAGCTCTTGGTACTGGGGCTAGTAGAGTTAGCATCCCTACAGCCATTCCCATAGCCAGAAAACACCAGCTGGTAGCTTTTGGTGATTTTGATAGATCAGACATCAACAAATAATTTTGAACGTTTTGATGGCCTTTTTGAAATTAACCACTGGGCTTTATTTGAGTGTCCTTTTTCTTCTTGATTTCAAGATGATCTGGGTGTAAGCTACACATCTGAAAGTGTCTGTGGTCCTAAGCTCTAGTGACTGTAGGTTAAACATTGGAATTGTTTGTTTTTTTTATGAAAGGTATCTGAAAGCTGCTCCCTCCAGAATCAAAATGGCATTGGGTACTTTTACTGTAAGTGACTGCTGGGGACAAATGCCATTCACTTAAAATTCAATATTTGCTGTTGTTTTCAAGTTTCACAGCTGTGTGGCTCCTGACCCAAGTGTATTTGGCCTGCAAGTCCTAACAGCGCACAGCACAAAGTGGTGCGACCTTGTAGAGTAGACCTCAGGGTCCCAGCGTTACAACAATGACACAAAAAGATAGCTATGAAACTAAATAAAGTGCTCAAAGTTAAAATTTCTCTTTTAAGATCAATGAAAGGATTTTATTTGAAGAAGTTATGGCCCATTTCTGTTAATAATGAGGCTGCTGCCAGACAACCTAAGAGATATGTCCCCCAAGGCAATGGTACAGAACTAAAACCAAGTGAGAGACTACAATATATTAATTAATCAGTGGTCTTCCAGCTTCTCATTAACAGTCTCCAGTGAAGTTGCAGTAATTCCTAAGCATTCCATAATAAAGTAGAACCCACTTCAGGGATTCAAGCAACAAGAGATTAATTCAGCAAATTTCTGAACCTAGTGTGGGGATTGAGTTCTAATCCTAAATCTAAGGAGGATTAAGGAGGAAAATACCATGAATACAGAAAGGCCAAGACAAAACCAACCAGCCAACCAAAAACCAATGAGGCGAGGCAAGGAAAGGCAAATTTTCTATTGTAGTTTTTCACAAAAACTACAGGAGTTGGATTGCCTGATGCTATTAAGAGATTTTTCAAAGAAATACAAACACTGCCATCTACAAATTAAAGGTTTGGGGGGTTTTTGTTGGGGTATTTTTTGGTGGGGGGGTTTTGTTGTTGTTGTTGGTTGGTTGGTTTGGAGTTTTTTTACATTTTGACTTAATAC
Organism: Callaeas wilsoni; assembly: GCA_013398955.1. Taxonomy (NCBI): domain Eukaryota; kingdom Metazoa; phylum Chordata; class Aves; order Passeriformes; family Callaeidae; genus Callaeas; species Callaeas wilsoni. The sequence goes on from VWPU01005002.1 coordinate 4,442, forward strand.
ATATAAAGTAAAGGGTTAAGTTAGAGAAGAACCAAAACCTTTAAATTTGCTGAGACATTTTGAAGTCTCCATGTGTCTAGTCAGACACCAGGAAGCCTGAGTTTCAAATATTTTGTATCTTGTGGTAGACAAAGGTTTCTGTTGAGTTGTGTCAAGGCTGAAGTGTGAACTTATTAGGCTTGCTACCACTTTTTAGAGACAAGAAGATCTACAAGTGGAGGAGTAGACAAGCAGAGGAGGATTTGGCTAAGACCAAATCATTTGATGTGCTTTCTATGGCATAGTGTTGCTTAGTCATGAGCAAGTGATGCAGGTCAAAGAGTGCTCTTTTGAGCCACATAAATACAGTTTTCTAAGGAATTTTACTGAATGTTCAATTCCTGTACATTTTCCTTACATGTCCTGTGTTCCTTGAAAGAAAAACAGGAAAACACTCTTCTTTTCCCAAGAGTTTCACTTTTCATCTTCAGCATGGTGTTACAAGTTCATGAGGATAAAAAAGACAGCAAAAGGCAAGGCAAAGCAATAAGTCAGTCCAGTTTATTCTAATAAGCAATGTTACTGTTTCAGTCACCATCTAGCTAAATGGTGCCCCACTTCAAATATTAGCATTATAAGTTCCCAAGGAAAAAAAAAAAAAAATTCTAAAAATTTTAACATCAAAAAAGAAAAAGTCTACTCAATACAAGTAAGAATGCCATATTCTGGTAACTTTGAATTAGGTTTGCCATAAATTAGAGGGCTATAGAAAAACGTATTTCAGGAAAGGCTGAGTTTCTCCTTAACAAAAGTTACAGCCTTTTTTTTTTTCTAAATTAAGTCAAGATAACTCTAGAAGGGCTCTTCATCAGTTACTTTACTGATAAAATGCTGTCTATGTAAGGCAGAGAAGAGCCAAGGAAATCACAAAGCTCTCAAAGAAACATAAAGAAAAAACCCAGTGACTGTATTAGAGTAGTCCTCTCACCTGCACAATTTAAACTTGCACATTACTTTTCTGTATCTCAGTCTCAGTGCCAGGGACTTATTCAATGCATGGAAGTATGAAGATGAACAATGGCTTTTTTCACCTTTGCAGAAGTCAGCTCCACAACTGCAGTGAGCAGATATTCTGCACGATGCAATGACAGCAAGGGAGGATTGAGTTCTAAGTTTAATTCTGTTGTGCAACAAAGAAGTTGCAAAACTTTCTACAGAAAGTGCGAAATTTCTCAATATTGATGAAACGGGCTTATGTCAGCTTACATTTGGTATCTATTCTTATTTTTGCCCATATTTGAAAAGTTTTTTAATGATTCTGCTTTAACTCTGAAAAGAAAATCAAGCTATGAACAGATATTTAAAAGATTATCTGGACTACCTACCTGAAATGGAGCATTATTGCACAATATACTCTCCAAAGAGATGGTGTCTTAAGCAATAATCACTGTCTGAATCTGTGGAGCAAAAGGAAGAAATTAGGTTTGATTAATATATGTTTTTGAGCAATTCAACAGAACAAGACAAGGAAAAGGAAAAGATCTTAGTATTGTGTTAACAAGTTCACGAAAATGCAGGGAGGGTAACATCTGTGAGCCATATAAAGTAGGAGGCAGAGAAATAACAAATGAGACAGATGCTGTCAGAGATGGAAAGATTCACCTGCAGGATAAATTATTCCATCTAACCATCTCTAGCTCAGGGACCTACAGCTCTCCCATGGGCTCTGACTTTTTTAGCTGGTTTAGAATCTTCTATTTTTTCTGGGGTTGCAGCACTGTGAACATACTATAACTCATTTATATTGAGGATAATTTGATTTGGTTTTTTGTTAAATTTGTTTTGTGTCAAATGAAAACCCCAGGGATATTAGCTGCATTAATGTACACAATTACTAGCATTTTTTTACCAGTTGAATGTCATTTTGTCAACTTGGTAAAGATCAGTAAGACTACACCAAAAAGAAAGCATGATTTTCAGACACATCTGTTAACTCTGGAGGCTCTCCCACCTTCCTCAATACAGATGATGCACTACAAGCAAATGGGGCTCATTGGTTTCTTCCTGATAATCCCATTGCACAAACTTATTTTACATCACCTTTGGGAAAAGAGACAATCAAACACACAAGAAAATACTTCCATAAACTTGGCATTCCTATGATGAGGGATGTTTAGAAGTTCAAGATAATTTCCACATTGGAAACACAAAGAATATGCAGTTAAGTTTGGGCCATTGTATTCAGAATACTAATTTATAGGTATTTTGTATTAAGAGGATGTAATCCACATTTTTTTAGTTTTCCTTTTATCAGTGAAATCTCTGTGAAAATCCAGAAGATTCCTCCCCCAGTGACTTTGAACCACAAGTATGCTGACCTTTAATAATCAACACCACTTTGCGGTTCCGTTTCTTATCTTTCCTCTCACTGACAACTATGATAAAATTGTTGGCAGACTGTCAATATCTCAGACCACAGACTTCCAGTGAGTCACCAACTGTTCTGATGCCTCGTTATTCACAGTCCAGTTTCCTCCTCAAGCCTCAAGTGACCGCTGGTGTGGGAAGTGCAAGACGTTAGTTGTGATTCTGGATCTGGCACCTTGATGTCAAAGCTATCCTGCCTTGAGCCCTAAGGCAAGAGCAGCTGTATATCCAAGTGGCATTGAGTTTCACAGCTGCCTTAGTGGGGTTTTGGCATATAAAATGCCTGTGCTGCCTGAGCCCATACTCAGGAAGGCTTTGCAGAGTGTATTATTCTATTAGTTCCACCCAAAGAGAGACAGAGAAGAGAGGAACAAACATTTTGTGCTGCAGTCCCCACGATGAAGCCACATCTTTTCCCCTAGCTGTGGCAATGCTGCTGCAGGAGTCCCACTGGGAGGAGCAAAAGGAACAGGAAAGGCAAAGACTGCAGTAAAACAGAGCAGGGCTGCAGGACCCCAGGAGGTGCTGGACTGTACGAGCTGGGGATGGGGGAATGAGACAGGTTGGGCAGGCTGTGTCTGGGAGGAGCAAGGGGAAGAAGATGAGAATATTTGAATTTGTTTGGTGACATGTTAGCCACATGATCACACTTTGGTTAGAGAAAAGAGGTGACATATTTTTTCAATATCAGCAAGAAGCTAGGTCTTGAGGCAATATAAATCAAAATATAAATGTAGCTGCTGACCATGACAACCTAATACAGATTCTCACCTCTCTTCTTAACCTCTCTTGCTAGTATTATGTCCAGCTTCTGCTCCAGTCATGGCAGTTTGTTACAAAGAACTTTGTAGCTTCTTTGGCTTCTGTGGAGATCTATTAATGTAGTTAGTTTTTTTTTCTTTTTTCTCAATTATCAAATCAAGACCAGCAGTAAGTACTTTTGTAGAGCTGACTAAAAAACTCCCCATGTTTTTGCTTTTGACATGTATGAATGAATGTAACCAGTTATCACCACTGAGAGGGACTACAGGAAGCATTCACTAGGAAAAAATAAGCAAAACTCTTGTTGAAAATCCGCCGTGGTGATTTTTGTATTACGTATTTGTGTCCTTATATTATCTGAACTAAATTTCTTTTGGTGATATTTTATAGAGGCAGGCTTATAATCACACACAATTAGCTGAGTAAGAAAAGAAACACTGACTTCATAAAGAAACACAATAGATTTTTCAGGTGTTTGTTTCAAAGCACAGTAAAAGGTGTCAGAAAGCCCCCACACCAAGTCCAACCACTGCAGCTCAGGACCATGTAAAATCATCTGCTGAGGTCAAAAAAAGCAGATCCCTGCCTGTGTGACACTATCTGAAATAGTAAACCCTGCTTCTCATTACAAAGCTGCTTCCAGGTCTGCTTGGGTTCCTGGTGCTTTCAGTCCCTCAGTCAGAGCTACTCTGGTGACTTTTCTGCCTGCAATCCTCATGCACCCCTTCAGACTGAGAGAGATTAATACATGGATGGGGGCACTCTTCAAAGCAGTATGATCAAGAACATCTTTCTAATGGCTTCCAGTGGACTTTGGAGTAGGCCTTGGTGCTAATGCCTATTATCTGAGCAGAATAAAGCTTCATGGAATTAGAACCCAGCTGCATAAAAATTGTGAGCCATCTTAGGAGCTGGCTACTATATTGATTCCAAAGATTAGAAGGTCTGTTCCTTTTAGTTTTTCAGAAGTAGGCATCAAAGCTCTGTGGCATATTAAGCATTGTCCATTAAGTGTGATATGACAGACAACTACCACCTGCTTCTACTTAAACCTCTAAAAAATTGGGATCTTAAGCACAGAAACGCCCTAAAATGCTGAAGCACATCACTGTCTCCCGGGCGCTCAACAACAGTAAGGTGGAAGAGACTAAAAATAGGGCCCACCCGTTTAAGTCAGAGATGGCTGAAGACAGGTAGAGATAAGCAAAAGACTTTGTAATTAAACTGCAATGTACGAAAAACTCATCCAGAGCCTTTATAGAAACATATTCCTGATTTACAATCAGCTCCTGGCCTCCTTGAGGAAGCTGCTGATAAACCACGGCTGGACTTTTGAGCACCCTGAGCTGTGTGACTCATGTGGTTGCCTCCACCGTGCCAATTCCTCTTTAACAGCCCACACTGCTGCTTCTGATTCCCGTGATCTCTACGGGATGTCTAAACTCAGTTTCAGGGGTGCTTCTTCTGTGGTATGGACCTCCCTCACCCTTCATGAACTGAAGTTCCAACACATCACAGTCCCTGGCTAAGCCTCTGCACGGCTGTTTCACCAGTGGCAGATGGTGACTGGAGGATCACAACCCTAGAGCAATGTGGGAGAAAGAAGGGGTAGAAAAGCTTCAACTTGAGTTGGCTTTCTTGCATGACATAACTGCAGTTAACTTCTTTCAAGATTACTAGGCACAGGTTTTTTTTCTCTAAGCGTCTCATCTGAGGCTCTTTTCCTTGTTCCTCTAGAAAATTTGAGACTATTTATGTTTCTATTAATCTTCTATTAAGACATTTTTCATCTTTCATTTTATGATCTCACATTGGCTTTCCTTTGATAAAACATCTTTTCTGTTAAGGCACTTCTCTGTGATATTTGGATATAACAGACTTTGAAACAAATTAGTCCTTGATTAGCCCCTGCCTGTTTCTCCTCTCTCTCTGCCTTTCCTTAAATTTATCCCAAAATTTCAGTGAAAAAAACACATTTCAGCTTAAAACTTGAATTCTTGAGATTAAAACATGTGCAGTGAGCTTCACTACTTTTAATCTGAAATGGGGTAGACAGCAGGTAGCATCTAGTGCATTCCCTTTTTCTCAGAATTGCTATCTGTATTTTTTTATGCTGTTGTTTTGTACCTTTGCCATATCTGTACTGAAGAACACATTAGAAAAAGAGGAAAAAGGAGGATAAAATGGATTTTTTGCCTCTCTGGTGTCATTTTTTTCCCCATTGGTTTCTGTGAAACGATCAAAGCCAAAGATAGCAAGAAAAGGTTTAAAATGTGTTTGTCCTCTGGTTTCCTGCTGCTCTGCCTGAGCCTCTTTTTCCCTTTGCCATTTACAGCATTGGTAGCTTCATTAGCAAGGGATTACAACAACCAAACCCGCCCTGATTCTCCAGGGAATGTCCCCCCTCCCTTCTTCAATCACCTCTTTAGCTACTGCTGTACATTCAAAGCAGGCCCTTTTCCAGCTAGTTTGACCTGGTCAAACAAACAAGAGCAGCCCTATCCTGACAGTATATCCTTCTTGAAGGGATCCCTCCTGGGGGAACACATCCTCACCTGGCACAGAGCCTCCCCAGCCATGTCTTTGCTCACCCCACAGAGCTGCAGGAACATGCATAAAGGGCAGGATCAGGGAGACACCTGCAGCTCCTAATGCCATGGCCATTTAGAACTGCTTCTAAGTCATCTCTCAGACCTAAGGGTCATGCACCTTAGCCAAAAGTGGTCTCCATGCCAGAAGAAACAGTCCAGGTTTGAAAGTGTGTGCACCTTGCTCTTCACACCCTCCTCTTTCTTCCCACCTCCCAGGGACCAAAGGTTTTGTCACTGCTGACAGGGTCAGATTATCACATCACACTTACCCCAAGGACTTGTAAAATGTCTGTTTTTTCTCCATAGAAGCATGGATTCGGATGCACTTCCAAAAAACTGAAGGGAAACATGCAAAGAAAGCTCAACAGAGAAACCATGAGAACAATCATTCTCAACCAGTGAAGGAAGCTGACAAAGGATTCATCAGTGACCTCTAAAAGTTCAGAGAATCGGTGGCTCTGCCACCACAACATGTAGTTCTCCAATGGATTTTCCTGAAACCAAGACGATGCTGAAAATAGAAGGACCTCCCAACAGCTTGTTTAGCACCAAGAAGGTACCAGTTCCTTTGGGAATGTGAATAAGAAATACATAACTATCTTATTGTATAAAGAATGCAAGTAGTGTCAAAGGTGGTATCATGTCTTCTGCAGGGACCTTCTACACAGATTCAGTGAATCACAGGAAATCTGCTCTATCCCAAAAAAACCACTTCCCCTGTGTATAGCAAAGAAAATGTCATAGTCTGTTAAAATCAGCTAGTTGGTGGAAATTTTTTTTAGCTGAGACAAAAAAAAAACAAAAAAACCTGGAAAGAAAGCTACTATCTACAATCTTGGTACATTTCAATGTTTCCTTGATTTTATAAACACAGTTGCACTGACAGGTAAAATACCAATGTCCATCCTGTGTGCCTTTGAAAACATGCCATCAAGGAAGATTAAAACCAACATTATTTCCAGTTTAAAAATAAGCTCTGAAAAGCACTGTACTGCATGTATCTCTCAGTCATGCTTTGTTCCTTTTGCACTGCTCTGGCACAAATGGGCTCTCAAACCAGCTGATAACACTGATCACCTTGCAGCGAGAGATAAAAGGAGTCTCTTTTTGAGAAGACTGAAAACTCTTCTCTTGTCTCTTACCACTGGGAAAACGCTTGCAGCTCTGGACACTGATTTCTGAACCCAGGAGTGTGAAGGTGGCCCTGCTGCAATCACCACAGGCTTCACCATGGGCAGAAAGTACAAACAAGCTCAGCATCCCCATATCTGAAGAAAAATTGCAGCAATTGCCAAATCCAACTTTTTGGCTATTAGCACCTGTAAATAGACCAGATAGACCAGTTCTGCTTAACATGGCTGGTCTTGACTAAAATATCACTAAAATTAAGGGGCCTCTAGAACAACACTCTGCTTTACCCATACTGATGCTCTGATTTGCAGAAGACAGGTGAAATTGTGAGCTTGATCCTATTTCAATGCAGAGTGCCCAACAGATATGTACAAACCTTACACTACCATCAAAAATTTCTCCATGGCAAGGCAGCTGGCAGACAAATCTCTCAAATGGCTATTCACACAAACTCGGAAATAATGGAATTTAGGCAAATCCTGGACAGCCTTATGTGTTCAAAGCAGAGCAGAATGACAGAATCTCCTCCCTCAACCTGCTGGCTACACTTCTCTTTATCTCAATACGCCGGCACGCTGGCCGGGCTGGGGGGGCCGCAGCTTGGTCCGGAATGTCCAACACAAAGGGAGAACACCCCGGGGCACCTCGGTGCCTCGCTTGCCAGCCTCCCAGCCCATGTGGTGGAGGGCACAAAGCCTAGCGTGCCTGGGGCTTGTAGATAGCCCAGGCGTGGCCAGAAACAAATGAGCAGAGGTGGCTCCTTCGACCACTGTTCCAAGGGTTTATTGTAGAAGCTCCCTCGAAGGGGACCGGATGCGAAGAGGACAAGATAAGAGACTGAGGGGCTTTTTAAAGGATACAGGGAAGGGGGCAGGGATGGCATAGCAGGGACCTATAGGAAGAGGAGAAAGGTGGGGAAGGTCTGGCTATCTTCCCTTAGGGGATACAAAGGGGGTCTGTCAGCTGTAGACCGAACTACCCCTCAGGAATCCTAGGAATTCAAAGGTAGAAGCTATCTTCACAGAAAGGGGTTTTTACTCTTTGGTACCAGCCCACCAACCCTATTTTTCTGGGCTCTGTGGCCCCCTAGTTGGTTCATTCACCACAACATCTCTTGATGCAGCCCAGGACACTGTTGGTTTTCTGGGCTGCAGATGCACATTGCAGGGTCATGTCCAGCCTCTCACCCACCTGCACCCCCAAGTTCTGCCAGCAGGGCTACTCTCAATCTGTTCATCCCCCAGCCTGGATTGATACTGGTGTTGCCCTGACCCAGGTGCAGCCCCTTGCACTTCATCTTGTTAATCCTCATGAGATTCCTATGGGACCAGTTCTTGAGACTGTCAGGGTCTCAAGGCATCCTGTACTTCAGGTGTGTTGCCCACACCACTCAGCTTGATGTCATCTGCAGACTTGCTGAGGGTGGCCTGATCACTTTGTCTATGTCATTAATGAAGATATTAAATGGCACTGGTGGCAGTAAGGACCCCTGAAGGGCACCAGTTGTCGCTGATGTCCATTGGGACACTGAACTGTTGACCGCAACCCTCTGGTTGTTACTGTCCAACCACTTTCTTATGCACCAAACAGTTCACTCACTGAGTCCAGCTCTCACCAATTTAGAGAGAAGGATGTTGTGAGGGATTGTGTCAAAGGCTTTGCAGAAGTCCAGATAAATGACATCCATATCCCTTCCCTTGCTCACTGATGTAGTCACTCCATTACAGAAGGCCACTGGGTGGTCGGGCAGGACTTGCCCTCGGTGAAGCCCAAATCACCTCCCTGTTTCCATGTGCCCTAGCACGGCTTCAAGGTGGATCTGTTCCATGATCCTCCCAGGCACAGAGGTGATGCTGACGTGTCTGTAGTTCCCAGGGTCATCCTTTTGACCCTTTTTTGAAGATGAGTACAGGGTTTCCCTTTTTCCAGTCACCAAGGACTTTACCTGACTGTCATGACTTTTCAAATATCATGGAGAGTGACGTGGCAACTATGTCAGTCAATTCCCTCAGGACTCTGGAATGCATCTTATCAGATCCCATAGACTTACATACATTCAGGTTCCTCAGGTGGTCACGAACTTGATCTTTGCTTACAGTGGGAGGGACTTTGCCCCCCCAGTCCCCATCCTGCTTTCCATCCAGTCAAGGTGTGGGAAGAGAGGTTGCCACCGAACACTGAGCCAAAATGGTTGTTGAGTACCTCAACCTTTGACTCCTCCACTGTTACCAGTTTACCAGCGCTGCTCATCAGGGGCATGCACCTTCTCTGACCTCCCTGTTCTGGTTAACACACCTGTAGAAGCCCTTCCTGCTACTCTTTGAGTCCCTTGCCAAGTTCAGTTTCAGCTTCGCCTTGGCTTTCTTCACCCTATCCCTATAGAACCAAACCATCTCCACACTCTTCCCTGGTCACCTGTCCTTGTTTCCACTGCCTGTGCATTTGCTTCTTTTCCTCTAGTTTGACCAGCAATTCCCTATTCAGCCATGCCAGTCTCTTGCCTTCCTTGCCCTATTTCTTGCTTCTGGGGATTGCCAGCTCTATTGCTATTTTCATAACTTTTTGCATAGGAAAAAGTGCTAGGAATTATACACGGTCATGCTCCAGAGACCCCTACCAATTCAACCTACAAACCTCAGTGCTCTCCATATTTGCACCTTCTGAAAGACTTTCTGAGCACAGTGCTGGGCATTTGAAGTATTTTATGGAGACTTACAAGACCATCAGATACCGGAGTCGTGTTGGGCTGAAAGAGAAGCAAAACCTGTAGTCCGCCGAAGTGCAAGACTGCTATGCTGGCTTAGGTGTGCTCCTCCTTGAAACGTGTGGTGGTCAGACCCCAGTGAGCTGCCTTGTAGGGGTGACCTGAGCTACAAGGGCTGACCTCCTTGTAGGGGTGACTTAAGTAACAGTCACTGTCCCCTCCAACTTAGTGATTGTGCTGGAAGAAAGCTAGGTAATCCTGCTTCCTGGCCGTCGGTTGGACAAGCTCTACAGCTTCCTCCTGCATGGGCTTGGCAACAGCAGTCCCATTCCTTTTCACATTCCCAGAAGGTGAATGTCAATCTATTCAGACCTTCTCAAATCTATTTTAGTTTTGCTTTTGACAATTCTACTGAGGCCACATTTGGACAACAACTGTGGAGAGCAGTGAGTCGATAATTCTACTGTGGTGGCTGTCCCTCAGTGCTGCTACAAACCCTTCTAAACCACACTGCTCAGAATGTGTGGAAATTATATGCAGCCTTCCAGGAAGCTTTTCATTTGCTATTCACTTCCAGCAGCAGGAAAGCCTTCCTCAACTTTCCATTTTAAACATCAAATCAAACTAAGAAGATTACTGTTTTCTTATGCAAAATGAATGAATAATTAATTGTCATGGGACGTCTCTGTGTAGTTCCCATCCCTGAGGTAATAGATGGAGTCCTTGAGATTGAAAACAATTAATGAACACAGGATGTGCAGTCTCTGCGTGAACATTTTGGATTATTCCACATCATATTCTGCCAATAATCCCACTGCTGCTAAAGCACACATCCAAAGCTCACAAGCTCTGGCACATGTGATGATGATAAATTTCCCATAATGCCCCAGATGTGATGGCTTTTAATTTCAGTGGAACAGTGGCAACAATACACACCCAGCATGTACTACAGTGGCTGTAAGAGAGTCATTAGGGTGAGATGCAAATATTTGAAATGAACAATGGAGAAAATCTGGCAAGTGCTAATAGAATCATTAAAATATCTGAATAACAAGAGGGATGTTTACTGTTCTCGAAAATGGAAGGGTTTAAAACTATTCAGACCCTGAAAATTAAGCTCTACGTGTTGTTCAGGAAATACAGCGGTGTTACCACCACTGTATTGCAACCCAGCCTCTCTCAGACACATCCTCAGTGCCCATACAGGTGTCCCAATATAATGATTGTTCACTGCCCTACCAATTTATAAAGGGTACCTTGGGATAGACCCACTCTAAACCCAAGAAAAAAAAATGATAGGATTAGTTTTACAGCTAACTCTTATGTCTCCAACCCTGAATTTCTTCACTACAGATTCCCCACTATTTTCTAGCACAGACTCCTTTACAAAAACCCACAGTCTGGAAATAGCTTCTTTTAATATGAAAAATCTTTTTTGGCCTGTTGGTATCCTTGCTCTAACATTAAAGGACATCCCCTTATTATCTGGAAAGTGCACAGCCACACTGGGCTTATTCCAATTCCTAGAGAACATATGCATTGATAACACTTACGTAGAAGTATAAATTTGTTTCAGTGGCTTTTGCAAGATGAATGAACTCAAATTCCCAGAACATCTTGTCTGTTTCTTCCCAGCTGTAGGTGCTATAAAGCAAATCCTAGCAATTAATGAGTAAACTTCAAAAAGGCTTGAAGTTGCTTTCAATGGAAAATCAAACATTTGAAAATTTTTTTCAGTAATCAGTTCCCTGGTAACATAAAACTGATCTGGAAATCTCACAAGAACTGTCATTGTAAGGTCAGCAATTCAAGCCTGCGATGCCACAAAACCAGCTTATGATATCTTGAGGGCTGCCCCTGACAGTAGAAAATGAAGATGGATATAAAAAAATAAAAAAGCATCTTTAGGGTTGAACAGAAACAAAATTTCTCCATCTATTATGAAAACAGTGGCCTAAAAAACCAGAGAGATCCAAGAAGTGTCCCACCTGAGAGGAAAACCCTTCCCTTTGCATTCATAGTTTTTTAGATACCAGAGAAATCAGAGAAGAAATTAGAACTACCAGAGACATGAAAAACTTCTGACAATTTTGTTCACATTCACAAACCTAATCACTGATGAGACAATAATTCCCAAATTCTGATATTTCTGATGAATATGCTGACCATGCTGGAATTTACCCAACTCTGACTTTCAGAACTGCTGCCTTTTGACTTTGAGATGAAAGCTTGGATAGGTCACCAAGTAACCAGACTGGTTCATCTGTTTTCCCCCTACCCTGTTTCTTACCAAGTCTCATGAAAGACATTAAACATAGAGAGTGTAGGAAATCAAAATACCAGATACTACTGCATAAATGTGCGAAGTATCTCAGTGAATCCTTTGGAAAAAGAGAATGGATACTGGTTGAGTTCCTTAGGAATAAGAATTGCAAAATATATTAGAGTCCTCTAGAAATTGTTCTCTGTGCTCAAGAGCCTGGTGCTCCAGCTGCCGTTTTGTGGAGCCCAGGTGAAAGGAATGCTTCATCCTGGGCATAAGTCATGCCCTTAAGTGGTTCCTTCCCTAGAACAGGTGTCCTAAATGCTACTGTTATTCCTTTGTGACAATTATGGTTTGTATGGAAAGGAACTTGTTTTATACAGTTCACTTATGCCCAGAAGGAGAAACCTCACTAGTTTTGTGATCACTTTCAGAAGCAGTGTCCCTGAAGATGGCACATTTGGAAATGACATTATTTCATATTGCTGCATAGCAGCAATTGGCACCTCAGTCTATCAAAGACACTACTCAAGCAATATAAAACAGCCAACACCCACAAGGAGAAACAGATTTCTTTTCTATCCCAAAATATACCTCTGCAGAGTACCTGTTGTATTGCATTTAATTTAATTTACTAAAGGAGAGATTAATCCCCTGGCTGCAATCAAGCTATTTTTAAGAAGAGGTTGGTGATTCAGCTGAATGGTGACTAAACCACTGACAAATTTCCCCTGTCAGCTTGTGTGTATAAAAAGATGCTTTGCTGGAATGTATCATCTGCAGATACCACTGTCTTTTTGGAGTGATTGAGGGTTTTCCAGTCAAACTATATTACTTTAATTATTTAAAATTATACACATATGAAGCTTTTAGCACGTTTCAGAGAGGCATCAGGCCATGCAATTGAGCTGTACTGGGTTTGCAAGGCCAGGTTCTGGTCACAGCTGGGGGTAGGAGTGGCTTCTGTGGGCAGTTTCCAGAAGCTTTCCCCAAGTCCAGCAGAGCCAATTCCGGCTGGCTACAACACGGACCCAGCACAGGAGCGAGCCTGTGTGAGAGGAGCAGCTCTGCAGACACCGAGGCCAGTGCAGGAGGGGCAGCCCGTGCTCCGGGCACTGGGGTACAGATTCCCCTGCAGCCCCTGGGGAAGATCATGGAGAGGCAGCTGTGCCCCTGCAGCCCATGGGGCAGAGATCCAGCTGCAGGCTCTGCAAGGGATCGACACTGAAGCAGGTGGATGGCCAAAGGAGGCTGTGACCCCACGGGAAGCCCAAAAGACTCACTTTGGAGCCGTTTCTGGAGGACTGTCTCCTGTAGAAGGGATGAGCAGGGGAAGAGTGAAGAGTTGTCCCCCCGAGGAGGGAGAAGTGTCTGAGACAAGGTCTGAGCATGGTCTTCATTTCCCATCCTCTGAACCGCTGGATGGGAGGGAGTTATAGAAAAACAGGAGTGAAGTTATGCCTGGAAAGAAGGGAGAAGCAGGGAAAGGTGTTTCTAAGATTTGGGTTTATCTTTCATTATCCTACTCTGATTTAATTGGCAATAAATTAAACTGATTTCCCCAAACTGAGTCTGTTTTGCCCATGGCAGTAACTGGTGAGTGATCTCTCCCTATCCTTACCTCGACCCTCAAGCCTTTCACGTATTTTCTCTCCCCTGTCCTGCTGAGGAGGGGAGTGACAGAGTGGCTTCAGTGGCTACCTGGTGTCCAGCCAGCGCCAACCCACCGCACGAGCCACAACGGAGAGCATGTAAAACAGGTATTGCACAAGGTCATTAGTGGAAACTGCTTCTTTAATTTACTTTATACGAACTGAATGTATCTTCTGAAAGGATAAACAGAGATACATTCCCATGAACAGAAAAGCAGAGTCATCCCCCATTCTGAATGTCAGTCTGCAACTCAAAAGATGCAGGTTGAGTTGCTTGCTCTCTACATGTGGCTGCCTTTGGTAGGTACAGGATTCTGTCTATGGACTAGAGATTACTCTGATACAGCCTCCTACAGCTCTTCCTGCCTGCAAACTTCCAGTTAATATAGCAGAATAAGGAGGGGAGAAGGTGAGTTCTTAATTTACATCAGCAGAGGGAAAGAAATTAAATCCACGAAGTAAGCTAAACTGGAAATGAAGTAGAGAAAAAACTATTACAGTCCCCTGAGTAGGGCACTTAATTACTCTATAGCTCCTTTGGAAACTGCCTTCTAGAGACTATAGCAGAAGCTCATGCTCATGACATTTATCAGGATGTAAGTTTGGAATATAATAATCCTGGCAGTTCACTAGTGGGTTTGGTTGGTCCTGAAAAACTGATTTCCCAGGAAATTACTTTTTAAGATCTTCCTGTAGTTCTGCCTGGTTTCTCTGATGATTTACAAGACTAGATAACCTGTTTTCTTGCCATGGTGAGAGCAAGTCTTAGAGAGAAGAGATGAATGTTTGTCCTTCTCTTCACCTTGACTTTAAAATCTCACAGTTTATGTCAGTGAAACTTGTTACACATTTAATTAGCTATTTTGTTGATGCAGAGTTAAAGACAGTTTAGTAAATAGTCTGTCTATTATTTCTATCCTCTTAAGTCAATAATGAAAATTATGCTGCTCAGAGCACAGCATATGCAGATAAATGTGCATGTGATAGACTGCAAGCAGAATTCACTGGCATCTAATAGGTGTTTAATTGCTTTGGAGTGCTACTAAAAAAAAGCAATATTATTAGGATGTTTTTCTTGCAAATGGGTTTTAGAAGCATATGGTCAGTGCTGTATAATTGCAGTCTTATAATTAAAACTAAATAGGTTAGAAATTACAAGGTAGAAGAAAATAAAAGCTCAGCAGCAAGTATATGTATGGCTAAACATGAATTAGTGTGTGCTGTGTGGTGCTTGTGGGTGCACCTAAATGCTGTGCTCCAGCACTACACCTGCCAGGAATTACCATTATGGCTTAGGAGGAACTGTGGTTGTCTAAGGAGACCTGAGGGAAACAAATTCTTAGCTGGGGCTGGCATGAGTACAAATTAACCAATTAAAGCACCTGTATCAATATAAGCATCCTGACTCATTGTTTAATGGGATAATTGGAATTCTGTAGAGGAAATAAAGTTGATTACAGGGATCAAACAGAAGGAAAGCTTTCTAAGCATTTGTCTCTCGCTTGTGACAAGCTGTAGCTTAAGAGGCTCCTGACATGGAACAAATACCAGTATGGGGAGTAAAAGGTCAGGTCATTACTTTTTAGTGCTTACAATAAAATTGTGTACATGCTTGTCTGTGAAGAAATAGACAAAGCTCTGTGTGTTTAAGAATAAACATGAAGTCCGTATTCCAACTTTTTGTATGTGTCTGAATTCCAAGGATGTTCTGGTTTTACCTGATAAATTGTTCTTGGTATAATGCAATTCAGCAGATTTTCCCATCATCCTACATGCATCTATAAAATAATTTGCAATACAATCCTAGGTGTCTACTCCTTGGTCTTGATGGGTGGATTTGCCCATGAAAACATATGATGAACAGATGGTGGAAGAGAAAAAGTCAAAGAGATGAGGGGCTAGTTGGGTTCTTCAATCCAAGGAAATAAGATGGGGATGATTTACTCTCTATAAATAGAAGACAAACTCTCTTCCAGAGAGAAGGAAGAATGGAAGGGAAATTCAATGTATTCTCAGGAAGCAATCTATCACAAAATAGTCAGCAGGCCTTTATGTTTGAAGAAGAAAATGAAAAGGCATCTGTGGCTTATTGTGTCCAAATGTATGATTTCCTTTGAAAGATTCAACATATTTTTGTCCAACGGAAACTGAGGCCTACGTAACCTCTCTTGCATGTTTCTGAAGAGTAGGCTGATTATTTGGGAGAAAAAAAAGAAAATCAAGTACAATAAAAGACCTAGCATTATCTTTTCTTCATGTGTCAGATGAAAGTTTTGGGTATACAAGACTTGTCATATTTTATCTGGGATATCAACAGAGAAACAATAAAGAACGCCTAATGCTTTATTTATTTATTCTCATTATCCCATTTTTATTTCTTTTTTTTTTTTTTTCTTTTTAATTCCTGCCGTTGCTCTTTGCAGGGCATGGATCTTTAAAGGCGTCCAGCTGTAAAGGACTGTATTTCTCAGGATGCAGATCTTCCACTGGTATAGTATGAGAATCTTATAGTTCAGTTTTGGAACTGCAGGAGCAGCTGGGAACCATGAAATTGAATAAGGGCCAGTACTACAACTCTCATTAGGCTACAGAAATTTGCAAAGCAAAAGTCTTCCATATGAGTAATTTAAAATAATTTCCTTTCAGTTGAAAATGTCCAACCATCCTGTTCCAATTTAAAGGAATTCTGACATTTCAAAATTTTGCCTAGTTTTATGTCAAAACCAAAGATGAAAAAGGATAGAAATTCTCTGTTCAATAACAGAAATTCTCCATTCAATAATGACTGGCATTGCCTAGAACACACAGCACACCATAATGTTATTGAAACAAATAAAACAAATGAGTACTCTGTAAGCTCCAGAACACATAATGAAATGAAACATAATGAAATACATAATGAAACAGAGATGTCCATTAAATTTATTATAATTTTCTATAATGAGACTCTACCCATCTTATCAAACCCGTGTGGTAAACTTTGCCCCTTCTGGGCCTGATAAGTTTTTGTACAAACTCATTGTACAAATGAAACAGTTCTTACCCAGCATTACACAGACAGAAGAAAGGTGCATGCTGACCAAAAACAAGGATGTGCAGAAATTCTTTAACTGAAACCACACTGAATGAGCATTAGGATCCTTCTGTAGAAAAAATTAGAAGAACAATCACATTGAGACTAAAGGATGATGAAAAAATATGCACTTTCTATAAGCCCATGATGTAGTATCTCAGCAGATACCAGATTCTGCTTTGAAATCTGTTTATTGACCTGTAACTTACGCAAGCAGGATGACTCGAAGGCAATTGACAAGAGAAAGAAAGAAGTAATATGTTGCTGAATGTGCCCCGAGCTGTTTTCTCACCACAAAACTCTCCAATACACCTATGTCTTGTAATTCAATGTTATATAAACTTCTTGCTGAATACAACTATCATGGCTTTCAGATATGTCTGTCCTGGAAGAGCTTACAGAGAAAATAATTACATAACAATAAAAACAATGTATTCTGTTCTTAGCATTTCATATAGGATAAGATAAAGTATACTCTTTGTTGCCACTTGCAGCAACAAAGCCAACAACAGCAGCATGTGATTAGGACTCTGAAATCTCTCCTTTATCTGAGATTGCTTTCTGAAATCAAATTCAGGCAGAGAGAAAAGGAGAAACAAACAAGTTTACTGCAGCTCTGCAGTAGCATATAATCAAGATACCTACTTGAGAAATATAAAGCAAAGCACCAGATTCTTCAAATAATATGATAATTGAAACACAGGTGTTGAATATCCAGTTATGTGCAGATCTCTCTCCTCTCAGAGAATGGAAAGGGCACAGAGGGGTTAGCCTGAGATGAAGGACAGTGCAGGGGGAAAAAGAGCCAGTCTGTGAACTAGAGGACAAGTCCATCTCAACCTAAAATTTGTCATTGGCTGTGTTGTACAGGCAGTCTCTTCAAACGTGTGACAAAGGATGCTGCTATTCGTAGAGTAGGCATAACACAGGTTGCCACAATCTGAATTATTACCAATACTGTCCCATGCACCAAGAAATGTCATGCATTCAGCTGTAGAGAACCATGGATCAAAGGTGTGCTCAAGAGGAAATAATGCAGTAAAAATTATGTAATAATTACGTGCAAATAACCTTTATGGTTTGTTAAAAAAAAATCAAACCAAAAAAAAAAAAACATTGCGGCTTTTAGCACCTCTTTTTACAGTTGCATTGCATTTCAGGAAATGAGAAATATTTAATCTCTGGTTATAAGGAAGCAATATTTTGTTTTGACATCAGATCTGGGGAGCAGATTAATCCAAATATTCCACATCAGTCCTTGATTTGCACAGCTACGAAGAAAGGGAGCATCTTTGACTTATTTGTAGCCCCCTCCTGTCTTTTTAAGTATATTTTAAGAAGGGCACAGATTGTCTAGCCAATGAGTTATACTGTATGCATAAAAATATGTGAATAAAAATGTTTTGGCTTCTTCATACAGCTTCATGGAGAATCTTGGCTTCAGGCCAAACAACTGCAAAAGCAAAGCTTTTTCCCCTCAGCATTTTAGCAAAGTGCACATAATACATCTTTAAGTAAATTAGTGTTATAACAGGTTTCCACTGATCCATCTTGAGGAGTCAAATGAGAACCGAAAATAGATCCTGTTTTCAATTTCCCCTGAGCAGCAAAATGATTTGAAATCCTTCCTTGCCACAGGAAACAAACAGATAAAAACCCCAACTTTGGCAATGATTCAGTAAATATATGTGCCTGTTCAGTATTTAAATCCAGGAGCCAAGGAACTCTTTATTAGAGAAGGACTTGCAATATATCCAACAAAGGTAGGAAGCAAGTGTGACTCTCCAAGAAAACCCCTTCCTCTGTAGTCAGATGCTTTGTGGCATTTGCAGAGGAAAACTCAGCTCAGAGTATGCAGCAGATGTCAAAGCCACCTGTGCAGAGAGGTGCAGAACACATAAATAGCCACGCACCATAAGTACAGCTATGCTTTATGGGACTGGCAAAGTATAGGTGAAGATATGATCAGATTCTATTTATAGGAATAAACAGTACAGGCTAAAAAATAGATTGTTACTTCAACTTGAATTGTGAAAAGGGGAAACCCCCCCATTTGGAAAATTCCTGCAGAATGGCAAAGTCATTGAATCAGTAATAAACACAGCAAGCATTTTAAAGCAGAAGAGCCCTTACCTTTAGGGCTGATGGGATTATATGCAGTTTTTCAAGTAACTGCTCCTGGATTTGTCTGAGATAAGTGATTGTATTTTCAAAAATGGAAACAAGATGATCTCATTTGATGGTTTAGTACTTCCTTAAAATATTTATGTAAAAAATGTGGTCCCTGGCAAGGAGATTTGGATGTGTCGAAGGAAAGGACAAAAAGTAGAAACAGTAGCTCAGCATTCAGTTCAATTTTAGTACATACTTTTTTAAAAAGGATAAAACCATAGTGTATGATTTCATAGATATAGCTGAGATCAAATCCCTGGAAGAAGATTTCACTAAATGTGCTTGACTGGCATAAACCACACCATCTTTAATTTTGCTAAAACACATGCACGTTAAATTATTTTTCTTAATGCCTGTTAGTATAATTGGCATCAAGTAACAAAAAAATAATCATTTTTTGTATCATTGTCTCTAATGCGATGTTCTGTTTGTTTTTCAGCAAGGCATATGTATAACACTCATCGGTAGGGGCAGTGGCAGTGTAAGGAGGTGGCAGGATTATCGTGACATCAAGCTAATTAAGATTAGCCTGAAGAAAGCAAAGGATGCCCTCCTCTTCAGCTCTGTAGAACAAAAGGAAGGGGGAGAACAAGGGAAATATTAATAACAGTTTACATTAGAAGTGCTTGATTTTGTTCTGCTTATGTGGAATTGCAGCAGAATAAAGTGAAAGGAGAGAAAGGGAAAGTAACAAATGGGTTGTTAATTGGCAAGTGTTTAAAGGGCTGGTTCTAATCAGGGTAAATGGGCTTGTTTTTCCAACACTGGGTCTCACATCAAAACAACAAGAAACAATTGAAAAGTCTTTGCTGAAGAAAGCAAGAGGAAGTGGGTTGTCACCAGCTGTTCAAAGACAAAATCCTGCAACAAATGTGTAGCAGCAGATGCCACGTGAAGCAGAGGGAATGTAAATAAATATGAGTCATCCCATAAGCTTAGGGGCGACAAGCTGCAGGCCAGGTCCTGGGGGCAAAGATTTTTGTGACTTTAACCATCTCTCCACTTGCTTTGTACTTTGTTCAAGTACGCAGTATATTTTTTTGGAAGAAGGCATTTTTAATCCCCATTAAAGAGCCCTGAGCAGAAGGAGAGTATCTTACAGAAATATTATTCTTTGGGCCTATGGCACCAAAAGAGGAGATGGACAAGTATCCTTGTCTGTCCAGCAGGGAGAAGAGTTTAAAGCATTTCCCCCTTTCACCTCTTTTTTTAGGTTCATGATAATGATAAAAATTGTTAAAAGGATCATTTTTATAATTTCCAGCATTTCACTATTTGTTTTACACTTCAGTTTCACAAACTGGCACACTGGGAAAGGACAGAAAATTGGTATAGCGGCAAAAATAGAAGAACTACCTGCTGTGTTTCACAGAGATAATCCTGAGGATCCCATCTCAGGCTGGTTGCCCCTGAGCAGAGGGATAAGACCTTCCAAAAGTTAAAGTATGATGGAACTTGAAATGAAAGTGACAGAAGGATGCTCTCCAGGAGTTTTCAATAAAATCCCATTTCTCTAAAATATAGCAAGAAAGAGACAGAAGGAGGAGTCCCAGACTCAGCTCTTGCCTTGGCTATCCCAGCTGTAGATATTTAGGCACTCTCATACTTTAGTCATTATAAAAAACACACTGATTTGCACAATTCCATAATCTTATAAGAAGATAGGTCATTGAGGATTATAAAATTCTCATCCATTTAATTTCAAAATTCTCTTCTTGCTTTCCCTGAGCAACACCAAGTTCTCACATGGAGATGAAAAAAAGGCTTTAGCAGAAGACTTTGCATGGAGGTGGATCTACATTTCAAATCCATTTTTATGTTCCATGCTACCATGTTCTACTGTGACAGAACCTGAGAATTCCCTCCTGCCAGTCGCCCTCAAGGCAGCCATCCCCAGTTTCTCCCCTGAATTCATGCTGCTTAACATGTCACAAACAAGGAGAGGCTTTTTGTGCTTTAAAGGAAAACTCCAAAACTGACTGGAAAGAGTGATTTAATTTTGTGAAAATATGATGGTATTTTGATATTAGAACATATTGGTATGTGGTCTTTCCTCATTTAAAGAAAACAAAAAGCAACAAAAAAGAGAGAGGGACTGAGGAGGATGGGCCCTCAACAGCTGGTGATGCAGACATTTGGAAATTCACCTGTGCCAGAAGGGACACTGCAGGAGTATAAGCCTGTGGGGAAACAATGACACTCTGACCTGCACTGAGTAGTGATTTTTGGGGTGATGCCATGAACCTGGTGGAACCTGTCACATATACCTGCAGACTCTATCAGTGGTCAGGTGAGGCATATAAAATTACAGTTTTCTTTGGGATATTTAATCTGCAAAGCTACTCTTTAAGAAACAAAAAACCCCAAAACACTTGTACCTGGTCTCAGGAAGGAGGCTTGAGAACTGGGCTTTGCCATGTCCCACTGCAGAGCACAGGCAGGAGCCAAACATTAGCAAGTCCTTCTTCTGTGCCTGGGCAAATTTAGCAGGAGAAGAATGAAATGAGATCCTGCTGCCCTTTATCCCTTGCTTGCCAGACATATGGTTGAAAGAAACTGCATTATATGTGATCCAAGCCAGATTCCTCTCCAGGCTCAGGATGTGTTCACTTCTCTAATTGTATTTCCCACAGCCAGTAATCGGGGTCCCAGCTGGAGAAGGGATGGGACAGCATGAGGGAGCCTGACAGCACACAGGCTTGTTCCTCAGACCTGGGAGGCAAACTGTGACAGGAATCTATAGCTCATGGTGCTTGGCTCTTCAGTGATGAGAGTGGACCACAGAGCAGTTACTGTATTTTCAAGAGAGGGAAATCCAGCCTGACTTGGTTTTGTCATAAGTGATTAGATTTTATAGTGTGCTTATGTACTTCTCCTAATCAAATTAGCATGTTGGCTCAAAATCAGCCTAGCAGAAAACCTCTCATTTTCTTACCCATTGTGTTTCATTTATCACCTGGAATTACCAAAGTTTTGAGGTTTTCTTTTCTCTCTGACTAGGCCCAGTTCTGCTTAGCTTATAAAATTTGAAACATTCATTGCCCAAGGTTGCAAGTGCAATGAATATTTATAATCCCATCTTCCCAGCACACTCAGAGGTGTCTCACAGTGTGACTTCACATTAGAAATGTCCCACCTGTGGGGATCACTCAGAAAAACACAGATTACAAGTCTGTACGACATAGGACAAGGTCAATACCCAAATTATGGGAATTATCACCTTAAAAAAGGTTGCATATCTGATGATGCACTGCACCAACACTGATTTATAGGTGCTGTACTAGTGACTCTCCCCTGTGAAGACAGAATTTCAGCTATTAAGTTACGACATTATTCCCTGGTTCTTTTTCTGAGGCTTCTCATGAATTAGCTGCAAATTGTATAATGCACTCCTCTCACCATTTAAAAAGGTAGCCCCCTATCTCCAACAGCAAGAAATGAAAAAAGGGTTTCTCCCTTGGCTTCAGAGCCCAGGGAAATATTATAGCTTAAAGAACATAGTGACTAGTGACAAAACACAGGCAGGGCTCCAACGATGAGAACTGCTTAGAAAATACTGCAAATGAAACTTCCTGACCCTGCAGGCACCTTCTGTTAATTCGCTGCAAATATGGGTCTTTTTCTAGGCAGAGGCCACACTTTAAAAAACCCAACCCCCATCCCATTCGTCTCTAAAAATGCAATTAAAGCTTAATGTTAATTCAGATTATTTTCCTATTCAAGACAGAGCTATGAGGATTACAGTCAGTTTTAACTCTTGTCAGGAAAATATGGTTCCTTCCACTTTGCAGACAGGCAATTAACGTTCAGCAGCAGCACTGAAATTAGAAACTATCTAGAGGCCATTTTAGGCCAAGAAAGTTTTGCCATTGATTTTAATGCATCAAGATATAACGTATTCTCCAGTATCGTGCCCTTTCCTATTTTTCCCAAACTTTGGGTGAACCATTAAATTGAAGCCTGCCCTGTAAATCCCATAAGCTATTAATGTAGTTCCCTTAGCTGGAAGATAGATTAATGACCTGAGACTTCTGTAGAATATTTGCTACTTCAGTGCAAATTAATATCGTATTTTATCCTCATTTTATACCCACATCCAGCACTTCCTTCTGCAAAGGATACCAGAAGGAGCTGATTATTTAAATGCCAAGATTCTAAATCTTATCTTCAAATTTTTAATCAAACTGTTTAACATGAGTCTTAAATTGCTGCATTTCCATTTTTCATATGTCTCTCACCTCATTTTTCATGCTAAGAACAAAGAAAAAATTAAACACTCAGATGTGTTTAGGAGGATTTTTCACAATACTAATGAAGTTTTTTAAATGCTTTGTGTTTTTCAAGACTCTGTTCTCCTCCACACCTTGGGCTGGGACTAAATAAAAATGTCTTTCACTTCACCCAGGTCTAAGTTCTGAGTTTTAAGAAAGGTAGTTTTAAATTTTCCAGTCATTGTGTGCTATCCCGCCAATAATAATTTTTTCCACTGTCTCTTATCTTTTTTTATATTTTTAATTAAATTAACAATTCTTCTTCCACTTCCTAAAAGACCATTGTTTACTAAATGTATTTCTCTGACACTGAATGCAATTTCTGCAGAAAGCAAAATCATGAAAACATGAAAATGGCTTGATACATGTTTAGTTCTAGAAAACTCCAGTCAGGCCTCCTTTCTGCAGGAATTAAAATTTATGGCAAGGTCTCCATTCCTCAGGCAAGCACAGCAGACTATTAGA
Organism: Callaeas wilsoni; assembly: GCA_013398955.1. Taxonomy (NCBI): domain Eukaryota; kingdom Metazoa; phylum Chordata; class Aves; order Passeriformes; family Callaeidae; genus Callaeas; species Callaeas wilsoni. The sequence continues at coordinate 27,932 of VWPU01005002.1, forward strand.
GGAAATAAAAGAAGTGGCAGTGGGGGAAAAGACAAAGTTGTTTTCTCTTACTATTCCTTCTTGCCAGCACTTTAAAAAAGTTTGGTCTTTATTTGTAAAAAGTAAAATTAGGTTGAAACTTTGAACTTACAGCAAAATTTTTCTTTCTTTCTATACCTTAAACCTTCAATAATAACACTACTTATAATAAAAAGAAAAAATTTTATAAAAATCATAGAAAACAGACAGCAGTTTGGAATGAAGCGATACATTTTACTTTCTGTCTATATTTGCTATTATAAAAAATCTATGAAGAAAACATAGTCAATTTACAAAGGTTTTTTGGTTTAATCTTTATGCTGTTTTGGCACCAGCATTAGGTATCAAATCATAGGCACATCAGAAATTTAACACAGACTTGCAAACACATTTACTTACAGTTGATCAAGCGGCCTTGTAAACTTCATTGGTTGGTATTGGGGATTACTGTTGTCAAAAGACTTTTGGGGAGCACATTTCAGACACTCACCCCTCTCTTGATTAGAAATATCCTTTATATCCAATCTTAACATATTTAGAATTCACTATGACATTTGTAGGGGACCTACGGGGAACATCTCCTTCAACTGGCTGACTGCTTCAGGGCTGACCAAAAGGTAAAATAAGTTGTTTAAGGTATTCTCTAAATGCCTCTTAAATGCTGACAGGCTGGGGACACCCACCACCTCTCCAGGAAGCCTGTTCCAGTGTTTGACCACCCTCTTGGCAAAGAAGTGCTTCCTAACGTCCAGTCTAAACCTCCCCTGGTGCAGGTCAGCAGTCCCTCCTTTGTTGTGGTGGCTGAGCCAACCACGGTAATGGCCAGGGGGCCACAAAGCCCAGGTAAAGAGGAAACCTATTGGTGGGCCAGCTCCAAAGGTTAAATATCCCCCTGTGAGAAAGGTTTCTCCCATTGAATTCCTGTGATCCTATGCAGATCCGGTCTGTCTGATTGGCAGTTGACAGATGCCCCTTGTATCCCCTAAAAAGATGTAACCAGACCTCTGTTCTGCTCTTTCCTTTTCTCTGTAGGTTGTTGCTGTGTCATCCCTGCATCCTTTGCTGTACCCCTTTTAAGTGTGTCCCGAACAGAAGTTCGCTCTCTCATGCTCGGACCCCTTCGAGGGAGTTTGGTAATAAACCCTTGGAATTCCGAGTGAGGGCCGCCTCACCTCATTTATCTCTGGCTACGCCTGGGCTATTTATTGGCCCCATGAGCTCGTGGTTACGTGCATCCCATCGCACGGGCGAGGAAGCTGGCTTGCGAGGTACAAGTGTACTGCTGAAGTGTCCTCTCCCATGTGGGGCACTTCTGGACTGGCAGCAGTTTCTTAACCAAAGCCAGCGCATTGCGTAACTCCTGACTGTAGCAGTTGTATCTGCAAGGTTAGTGGTTCTTCTCTCCCCTCCTGCCACCCCATTTCCCAGTGGTGCTAATTCTCACTGATGATGAGCAGCTGATGCCCTCCACAGTTGTCCCTCCTCCAGCAGCTGAACTCTTCAGTATGCGTGCCTCTGTGGACTGACCTTCCCGTGGATTGACTTTTCTGTGGCTCAGCCTGCCATGTCTTCCTGTTCAGCAAGGGTCTCTGACTCTTCTTGTCTTCTCCTCTCTCTTATATCGCTTCCTCGGTGGCGATCTGAATGTCACAACTTCTGTGATCATGCTGTGAGTCCTCCCTTCCAGCTTGTGAAGGTACCCTTGGCAAAAGGTTGGGCCATGCCCTGAGATTCAGCTCAGTGAACTAACCATGAGAAATTACTGGACAAGGCAGAAAACAGAGCAAGAAGTTAACAAGCGTTACAGATAATACCATGAAGGATGACCAAATTTCACAGTAGGCTAAGAGGGAATGATGTGAAGATGGCCAAAGTGGGAGGTTTAGATTGGCTATTAGGAAAATTTTCTTCACTGAAAGAGTTACTAAGCATTGGAACAATTGGCCCAGGGAAAGTATTACCCAGGAGGTATTTAAAATATTTAAAAGTGTGGATGTGACACTTAAGGACATGGTTTAGTAGTGGACTTGGCAATGTTGGACTCGATGGTCATTTCCAAACTAAATGATTCTATGATTCTATGGAATCTCATATAATGGAGGAGAGAACAAAGACATTTTGAATAGTAAACCCTTGCTAGGTTCCCAGGGACTGCCAAACAATTGGCAAGGTAACCATAGCAGAAACACCAAGTTCGGATACAGAGGTAGCAAAAGAGACTTGTGAGGGAAAAGTAACCAGGTACAAAATTATTTGAGAGTAGACACAGAGAGAGAAAGGGAAGTGACGAAGATAAATGGGACAACAGGCATGGGAAATGGAGGGGAGAGGAACAAAAGGGCACAGCTGAGTTGCTGTTCCTTGAGCTCTGCACCTAATCACCACAATCCATCCTATCTTCTCATTCAACTCAACTCCTATTTTCTGTGTAAGGTGTCATGAGAATTCTTGCACGCACCCTTTGTTTGAGAAATAGCTTTGAAGTTAGAAAAGAGAGATACAAGGCTACAGAAGCAAGAGATGTAACAATGTAGGGAATGTGAAAAAATTCAGAATGACAAACTCCCCCTGTTCTGGTTTCAGCTGGGACAGAGTTAATTTTCTTCCTAGTAGCTGGTACAGTGCTGTGTTTTAAATTCAGTACGACAATAATGTTGATCGCACACTGATGTTTTGGTTGTTGCTAAGTAGTGTTTTCTTAAGTCAGGGACTTTTATGTCTCATGCTCTGACAGTGAGGAGCTGCACAAAAGCTGTAAGGGATCATAGCTAGGCTAGCTGTCCCAAACTGACCAAAGGGATCTTCCACACCACAGAACATCATGCCCCCTATATGAACTGGGGAGTTACCCAGAAAGGGGCTGTTTGCAGCTCAGGGATGGGCTGGGTACCAGTCAGTGGGTGGTGAGTAACTGTGTATTATTTGTCTTTTAGGTTTTATCTCTCTCTCTCTCTCCTCCCTTTTTATTACTATTATTGTTATATTTTAGTTCATTTCAATTATGAAATTGTTCTTATCTCAACACATAAATTTTACTTTTTCCCCCCTGATTCTGCTTCCCATCCCACTTGAGGCAGGCTGGGGACTAAGTGAGCAGCTGCATGAGACTTAGTTTCCAGCTGGGGTTAAACTACAACACCCTCATAAAATCCTATGGAGACACAGTTGTCTATTGTTATTGGTTCATTGGTGCCCGAGTTGATAAGCCTTTTGGCAGGGAAAATCAGAATGCACTTGACTCCACTCTGCTGTAGCCAGCATGCTTCCAGTGCTCAACATAATTATTTTAATGCCAGCTTGAGTACCACTGCACTGCAGCACTGCCATACTTCGTCTCAGCAAGGAGGAGAGCGAGCTAAACAACCGCACCTCCACTCAAAGCTTCCCCTTCTTTTGTCCTAGAGGTAACGCTACAAGCAGCACTAACAAAAAGAAATAAAAAGAAATAAATTGACAGTATTATTGCCTCTGAGATCTCAGTAACTCTAACAGTAATAATCAAAATAAATTAGATAATTGGAAGACTCAACAGAAGCTTTCATAAAAAACACTGAGACCCGAGCTATCCTATCTTCAATACTGACAAGAGGAAGAAAAGGGAAACTCACTAAACCAAAATCCAGAGGAAAAAATACAATCTCTAAGTTTCAGCCTTGATTTAATAATTGAAACATCATGTTCCCTAACATTACACGTGACATGCTGTGGCATGACTTCTCTGACGTGCCAAACTCACAGACAACTGCCTGGTTTAGATGTTATTAGTCTGTTGACACCCTGTCTGTCTTAATTCTGCCATTTCCAAGTAGAAATGAAGTCACAGCTCTAAAACATGGTGTGGATACCCACGCATTGCACTTGTCTTTCCAATGGAGCCTTCCCAACAGATCAGTTTACAAAGGCCAACCCCATTTGGCTGGTATCATTCTCTTGAAATCTAAACTGTTTGAGAAGATAAATTATTGTTACTACATGCATAGCACCTGTCATATTTTACCCACTGAAATGTGTATAAAATACATTTCCAGTGACTGTCAGAGAAGGAAGGATTGGTGTTGGCTGCCACTAGTGACAAGTCCCATCCTCTAGCCTTTTGCCTGAGTTGTGCAAAGCCCTCATGAAGATTTATCCACATCCTTTATCAGACTTGAGGAAAACCTCGACCTGGGCTCTCATGTACATGCTACAAATTCTTGCAACTTTAACCTGTGAAATAGATGCTGTCTTTCGACTGTTGGCAATTAGCTCAGTGTGAGAGGATGACAAGGAGGAGACTCTGGGCTCTTGTTCAGCAATGATACTGCTGCTCTCAGTTTGTCAACCAGCCAGGGACAAACAGTTTGTTGTGCAAGTGTTATCATTTTACTGAGCAGATCCCCAGTGCCACACTACAGCTGGCAAACAGCAGAAACAGAAGTACCTCCATTAAAAGCATGAGCTCCACTCCAGCTTTCTATGGGACACACTTCCCACATCCGTCATCTTTGCTCTGGCTTGCCCACATCACTTCCCCACATTCACTCTGGCTTTTCCACATCCCCACAGTTGCCACCACAACCTTAATAATACCAAGTCTGAAGGTTTTCAGCCTACTGAAGAAAAAACACATTTAGCATTCACACAGTGAGAAAGCTGTCTTTTCCAAAATGTTACAGTTAAGATTGATTCAGAATCATAATGGAATGAGACCTCGGCTGAGAAAAGGGAGAAGATGAAGTTAATTAAAGGGCTGTCCAGCTGGAACTTGAAAATTCTTCAATCAAGGATATATATCATACTCTGCCTCTTCCCATGTACATTGAAAAATAGCAACTGCTGTGGATTTAATTAAAACTTAGACTTAGTTTTTAGTTAATGCTCTTTACTTGATTCATTATTATTCAGTCAAGATGCAAAGTTATGACCCTCATCATGAAAAAGAATGTTTTCCTACATTATGATAACCTATGTGATTTTTTTGTTGGTTTTGAAGTTTTTATAATACCTGGGGAAAGCTGGAGAACAGAAAGGTTGCTAGTTCAGCTGGTTTAACTTGGCCTTTCCATTTGGTTTAAAGGTGGAGGATTTTGCTTGCTTTGTTTTGCTCAATAAATTTTCATTGTTTCTCAACCACAGATTTGAAGATAAAATGTCATATTAAGAGGCAGATACTCAAAGATTGCACAAAACTCTTTCTCCATCAAAGCCTATAATCCACGTTCCTTCACTAGTGAGGAACTGTGTTGTAGCTAAACAAGCTCACCTTGAAGCAGCAAGGTACTTAATTTTAATCCCTCTGTGTCTTCCTCATCACCTACAGAATCCAAATCCCAGCTCACCAAATACACCTGTATATAATTTTAAAAAGATCCAAGCACATTTCTTCTCCCAGCTACAAGCACAACGTCAACTCAGAGGTCTTTTGGCATCAAGAGCAGGAACATTTACACCAGCATCCCTCAGCTGCCGTGCCACATCATGAATAAAGGATGAATTCAGTATCACTGCAGGGGTGGATATCTCAACCTACAGTTGCTCTGTCAGCAGGGCAGACTGTTCTAAGCTGGTCCCATGCTCCAGTGGCATAGACCCAAGTCTGGTGGGCTTTGCACGTTTGCATACAGTCTCACACTAACAAGGTTCTGCTGATTTCAGAGGCCTTTTGGAGAGCTTGCATCAAGATGGGCTGGTATGTGGCCCAGGCTGATAAGATGATCCAGACATTAACTGATCTTGTCCTGGTATCTGCAGTGCCCTCTCAAGCATGGGTTTGCTGAGGAGCCAAAAACACACCACATCAATCAGTTTTCACCATCTGAATATGCTCTCTCCCACTCTCTGTGCTGATAGATTGGATTCACTTTGCGAACTGAAAATAAATCCTTCTGGCCTAATTGATAAATCAAATCTATGAGCTGAAGACACTGCTTGACTGTCTGCCTCAGTGGCTGGGGCAAATGGTAAAAAAACCACATTACAGACCTATAGCCTGCCTTCAGTGACCAGCATTCAGCAGCAGAGGAATCTTTTTACCCTTCTAGGATAACTGCCCACCCAAACTCTTACAGAGATGCTGTGTTTCTTACTGCAGTCTCTGTTAGGGCAGCGCAGAGCAGGAGCAGAGTCACTGAGCCTCCTGAGTCAATACAAAAAACAAGCATGGTCTTTAAAAATATGCATACTAAAAAGACTGAAGTTAAGGTGAAACGGCCCTCTATAACCTCAAGATGCAAATAACACAACAAAATAGGTTTAAGGCTTGTAAGAATGGGACAGATGAAAGAAAACTTGTATCCAGTAGTTATCTGAGTTCCCACTGAGTGATTGGTAAGTACCATCCTTTCAACATGTAATCTGTAACCCCAGCAACCCAGATCTTTTTAAAGGGGACAGGATTGGAAAATAAGGTCGCCACTTCCCACAGCCTGAGATAACACTCACGAAACAGCATAGGCTTAGGCACGGAGACACATCTGGTACAAAGGAGTCGAGGAGAGGCTGAGGAGGCTGCAGAAGGGTTAGGGTCAGGCTGGTGAGAAGAGGAAAATTCTCTCTGATGCCTACACACCTGCAACATGCACCACTGCTCACCTACAGGGTCTGTTTCATCTTAAATCTTTGTTTTAGGATTAACTTAAGGGTTTAATAAATTAAAATGTAGTTAGAAAAAATAGAAATAAGAATAAAATAATCCTAAAAGAGGTTTCCCTCCATAAGCGTTAGGATAGAAATAAGGAAAGATGACAGTTGCTGCTCTCTGTGACTTCCTGTCCCACTCCCCACCTCAGCAGTTACAATTTTATGTCACATCAAAGATGTATAGAATATGAATTTAGATGTAAGAAAATGCTACCTAGATTTTAGAGAGACTATATTCTTCATATTAACAGGTTTTAGTATTTGTGGTTTTCCATCGTTTCATATCCTTTGCAAAAGGAAAGGAGAAAACCTCACAGAAGTTCCTTGAATAAAAACCTTTTTTTGATGTTTTCTGTCCTGTAGACAAACTCACATAATGAAAGAATTTGCAACACAAATTAATCCCACAGTTTAACTTAAAACATGGTGGATAAACCCACAGAAAGGCCTATACAGTACTGATATACTTCTATCCAACTTTTACAGATGTGTTTCCATGTGTCTAGGATAAACCAGAAAAATAAATAAAATACTCAGTACCCCTATTAATGTTTAAAAAAAAAAAAAAGGAAAAAAAAGAAAAAGAAAAAAAGAAAGAGAAAAGAAAAAAAGAAAAAAGAAAAAACGATGAAAACAACAACAAAATCCATTAAGTGTAGGAACTGAAAAGAACAAATTAGTATTCCTGAAATTAATTTTTCACATTCACAGTAGTGCAGAAAAACTAAATTTAAGGCAATGTGATAGAGACACGTCATTTACATACCTTCTTCTAGAGCAGGGAGTAGTGCTGACAAGTACACGTGACACAAGAGAAAAGAAAATGTTGTAACGCTCATTCAGCAAGACCCCAGGAAGATCCACTCAGGAAAATGCTTCTCTCTCTAAATTGTCTCCTGCAGCCTTTGAATTTTCAGTACAATTATTTCATGTTAGCCTGTTTTAATCAACAAAAACCAGCTCGCTGCCTGTTTTAGAGACCCCAGAGGCACGCTCTGATCTGTGACGGTGAAGCCTCACCACCAGGCAGCAGGAAGCAGAGATCAGGCAGCGGCGCAGCCTCTGCATCCAGGGCATGCACAGAGCAGAGTCAGTGCATCCACAACAGCTCACAGTGCTGTGCATTGGAATTAAGAACCACCATGTTAACGGTCGCCTGAAAAATTTGTTCCACAGCACACACACTCACCGCTCACACTCGGATGAGCCTGAATATACACCACAAACATTTGCTAAGTGTCTAGACAAGCATTTCTGGTGGTATTAGCTGAGTAAATTTGCAGTGAGTTCGCACAAGCTACAACAGAGCTGGGAACATCAGCCTAGCGAGGGCCAAAAAAGGTAACAGATTAATCACGTGGAGTCAATTCCCATCTTTAGGGTAACACGGTGGGTCAGGCACGTCCACACAAGAAAATGCTTCAAAAAAAGAACAAGACACAAAAAGATGGTAAGATGTCTGTACACAACACCATGCAAGCCAATACGTTAGGATAATGGCAAGCTCAAGTCCTACTGGCTTCAGTTTCCCATTCTCCTTGTATTAGGTAGGTAGAAGGGGTGGGAATACCATGTGGAAAAAAATATGCAAATAAAAAGGATAAAATGGGGAAGGTAAGAAGGAGAAGAGAGATGACCAAGAGAAGGTGGAACAACTTTTGCCAATTCACTGACCTTGGTATATTCTGTTGTATTTTTAAAAGATAATTTTTCCCTTTAGAAATACTCATCATTGGCCACATGCCTGGATGAGTCAAAAAGAAGACACATGGGCACCCAACAGACAGGGAGATTTAACATATTGTCATTGTTCTCTGGAATTTATTTCAGATAATGAATGTTCCAGAACAGAATTCTTTTCCTTTGGTCCAAATATTACAGAAAATATTTGGCTTAAACCAGTCTGCTAATGTATTCTCATAAGTGTATCTTTGACAGTAACATTAGCAGCAAAAATCCATGAAATAAACAATATAGGGAAAACTAGGTCATCAGTCATACTATGGAATGAAAAACTGAAAGCAATCAGAGCTACTTTTAATAAATGCTCACACAGCATTTCTGCACTTCTGTTTCTTTTACAGAAGATTTGACATTGCTAAGTATTCGATGTTGAATTTTTATTTCCAAAAGAAGTTATAAATTAAGCAGCCTATTGTGCTTAGAGTAAGGTTATGATCACTGTACTATATGTCAAGTCATTCTTTCAGACTTTGTGCTAAAAATATAACTTTGTGAAAATCCCTGCTACTGCTAACAACCCTGGGAAGTTCTTTGAAGTGCAGTGTGGCTGTCAAATATGTCAGTTGCTGAGGGAGCCTCTCATGGTGCTGAAGAATGAAATATTTGATTTGCGAGGCAGGAAAAGTGGCATACAGACGTGCTGACACAGAACTGAGCAGGTTCAATAGCCTGATCACCAGTTCTTTAGCTGGGTACGCCAGTGTCGGATGCCAGAAGTAGACCAAAGTGCCCCAGGTTGCCGTGAGCTCTGTGTGGCACGTTTGGAGCCGTTAGAGAGTCGGTCCCTGCACTGCACTGCAACCACACGGAAATCTGTGCAGAACAGAGGCCAAAACGCAGGAGGAGGCCTTAAGGGAGAAGCACAGCGAGACGAGTGTTTGGGAAGGCAATCTGAGCAAAACAAATCAGTCAGAGGGGCTTGTGACTTGAGGCATCCTGCAAGACCTTAGGTTGAATACAGCATCTCTGGCACACCCAGCCACGCTTTGTAGTTCTGCTGCTTGGGGAGGACATCTCACAGCCTCTCCCCAGAGATATGGTCCTTATAGGGTGAAAGAACACGGCCTCAAATGCTGGTTGTCAGGGCCAGTTCCTACTGTTATGCATTATGTGCAACATCTGAACCCTCTGATTACGACACTGTTATGTTAACCACTGCCCAAAATACTGTGAAACCCCCACTCCAAACCCAAAAATACTATTATCACTCACATAGCTTTGATTGTGCTAAGTGTTTTTTCAATATATTAGGGAAAAAAAATAAAGAATGAGCACATGAAGAACATTTAGTCTTTTCCATATTTAAATTAGAGCTACGCCTCCTAAGCAGGGACTGCAAAATAAAGTTATGTCAGAGGACTTTGGGTTCATTTCTTCTTTTGCAACATAATGCAACACATTTTTAGTTTATTTATCTCTAAAGTCATAAAAGAAGCTGCTGTCATTCTGCTGACAAAAATCAGATTTCTGTTATTCCCACCCTCCAGATACTTTCACATTTTTTCAAGTTGAATCTGAGCTGCTTTAGAATTGTTATTCTTTAAATGCAATGGTTTAGCTCTTAAAAATCCGATGTACTTATTTGAAGGAAATAGAACAGTTTTACTTCTCTTTCTAATATCTGAATATTAAAAGTATTGCTGTATGCTTTAGTCCTCCAAGGTTCAAATCTCACTGAAAGAGTTTCTTATATTTTTCATTTATTTTTATATGTATATATAAATTTGAATCTCTCTTACCAAATTCCTCCCAGCTTCTAATAGAAAGTAGCCATAAGTGAAGACTGGCACATGCTATTCTCCTCAAAATCACTTTGCCGTGTTATTCCACCTGATGTACACACGTATTTGCGACACTATTTTTGGTATTGTCACAAGACTGCTACACTTGTGAGCAGCTCTGTGATTGAAGAGTGAATGAGGTTTGCTAAAGATGAAAGATGAAGCACTGAATGAATCGAAATTGTAAATCCTACCACAATTAATCTGAAAATGCACATGCCAAGCATGTGCCAAGACACAAACCCATGTGATTAAAGGAGAAAGCATCAATCTTCTTTTAACACTGCCTAGATTTTATATCACAGCCCTAATGTTGTTTAAACCAAGTATTAATATTTGACTGTGGAAAGGGTGACTTTGCTTTGTTTAAAATTAGACATACACTCAAGGAAAGCTGAGGGAAAATACTGGCCTGTAGGGTTAGGCAGGAAAAGCATTGGTCACACCCTCAGTAATGCCTGGATGTCTGTGAAAGCCACAAGAAATAGAGTTTTTAGAAAGAAGAATCTCTGTAAAGGTGTGCAGATTAACTTTATAGTCTTGCAATGAGTTCCACTGATCTTTCAATTCATATGAACAGTAACTTCCAAAGAATGTTAGAAATAATGAAGTTATGATGAAGTGCAAACAGGGAAAGTATGCCAAACCTCAGCCTGAGGTGGCTGGCAAGTCATAGAAACATTTTTACATGCTTAAACTAGCAGGAGAGTTGAATAATTGATTGGAAAATTTCAGAGAAAATAAACTTTCATGAGAAAATATAATTTTGTGCCCCGGGGGTTTCACTCAGAAAGTTCATTTGGTGTTCAAGCACTCCACTCCAGACAATTCATGTCCAGGAGCAGGAGTACCACATCTGTGCCCCGTCCAGGCTAGCAGCCTTGTCAGCTCATTAACTTGAGCTCTGTATCACATGAAAGCAGCCACCTGGCCCTCTGGTCTGAGCAAGCCTTCCCACACCAGTGGCACAGCCCAGTGTTCCCAATCTGGGCACGCTTCCCTTACACCAAGCTGCCTCCCCTTCAGCTGGATCTGCCTCGAGAAAACAGATGAGCCCTCCCTGCTGAGCCTTTTAAAGGATTCTCACATTCCCATCTATGACAGATAGTAAGACACACCTTATTAGAGCTCATTTGGAGCATTTCCTTGTAGAGGAATCTTACTGTGCTTCAGTCCTGTTGCAATTCATCAATGTTGATTTTTTTAAACTGGGGTCCACTGTATTTATTTGTTGACTTTTTCAATATTTACACAGGATGTAATGATCCACTGATAGTTCATTAAATAGTTCATTTATCTTGTTATAAACCAAACTAGGAAATCTCTAGGAAGTGCAGCCAGCAGGCCGTGGGAGGTAATTCTCTCCTTCTTAACTACATTTCCATGAGACTCCACCTGGAGTACTGAATCCAGCTCTGGAATCCCCAACATAAGGATGTGGACCTGTTAGAGAGAGTCCAGTGGAGGCCGTGAAGATGATCAGAGGATTGGAGAACCTCTCCTATGAAGACAGATAGAGAGTTGGGGTTGTTCATCCTGAAGAAGGCTCCAGGAGACCTTGCAGCAGTCTTCCAGTACCTGAAGGGGCCTACAGGAAAGGTGGAGAGGAATTTTTCACAAGGGCATGCAGTGATAGGATGTGGGGGAATGGCTTTAAGAAGAAAGAGGTTTAGGTCAGATATTAGGAAGAAATTCTTTACTGTGAAGGTGGTGAGGCACTGGAACAAGTTACCCAGAGCAAAGGTGGATGCCTCATCCCTGGAAGTGTTCAAGGCCAGGTTGAACCAGGCAACCTGGACTAGTGGAAGGTGTTCCCTGCCCATAGCAGAGGGGTTGGAACTAGATGATCTTTAAGGTCCTCTCCAACCCAAACTATTAAATGATTCTATGATCTCCAAACTATTTTACAAGAGCTCATAGCCAGAGATTTATGACCTGCATGTCGGTGTGCAGGAACAGTGTTTTCAAAATTCCTCCATTCCATATATTTCCAAGAGAAAATCACATTTTTTAAAACCACAACTGCAATCTAGCCACTGTACCTAGAGTCTGCAGGGCAAGTGGCTATTTGGAGCACAGATCCAGAACCACCCCTGTGCTAGATTGTCCCTGTGGCTCCCCCTTGCCTGGCCCCTCTTCTTGCCACCTTCATTTTGCGGCCAGAACCACCAGGTCTCAGTCCTCCTGAGAGAGACTGAATGATATTGCAACACAAACAAATATTAGCAGCAAGACTCTTGAAAGCCTCTGAAAGAGAAGCAAAGGAAGACTCTGTTCACACTGTTACCCCTCTCTGTACTATCACACAGTGAACCCATGTCCTGCTCCTTGCTTCTTCATCAGCCTCCAGGTTTTCTTGTATCAGTCTTTGGCTGGGTGAGCTAGCAGCCACTCCTGGACATATTCTAACTAACCCCACTAGAATCAGCCACATTTTTCCAGCCTTACCCAGATATTACAGACAAGGACTATGCAGAGTGTCGGTGCAAGGCGATGAAGACATTTTAAAATTCTAGTAATAGATATATTTGGAACTTCAGAGTAATCATGTTCACATACTGCTGAAGGTAATAAATATATTTCAGTTTGGCTAGACAGGTGATAATATGTTTCAGGGAAAAGATAGAGATTATTAAAATGTTTTGAGATTAATTATTGCATTTCTTTTATAGATTTTTTTAGTTGGTTTGTAAAGTTGAATGTGATAAAATAGCTTCAGAACACTGTATTGAAATGGAAATAGGAAATCCACTACTTTTTCAAGGTTCTCCCTTTTCCAGTAACTATTTGTTGAATTCAGCAGAAGTGAATTAGAAATTTCAGGACTTTTTTTCCAGGAAAAAAAAAAGGTGTTTTAGGAAATAAAAAAAAATTGCTCTAATTCCAAATTTGTTTAGAAAGGAAATTTCATGCCTCTGTTTCTTAATGATTAGAGCATATATAACCAACAGCAGCCACTCCTGTATCAGCTGTTAGGGGAAAAATAATCGAAAAGACCCCATACATATTACTATTTGATCTTTTAAAATTCTTATTTCAGGTATTTAAAACTGTATGTATGTGACATTTAGGTGCCACAGACATGTACGTTTTACCCCATGTAAAGCAGAAATTCTCACCTAGACCCAATTAAGAATTGCATCTGGGTGCACATGGTAATGTTCCCTCAACACCACATCCAACCCCAGCTTGTGCCTGGACAGCCCAGGGGACACTTGGAGGCCAGCAGCAAACTGCAGAGTGCCAGGGGATGGGAGCCTTTGCTATTCCTTGCTCCCACATGCTCAGAGATCCGTGACACTTTTGAGGATCGACATTAAGGCTTGGCATCAGAATTATTAATTTTTTTCTTCCTTTTCTTCCCCAAAATGATTCTGCACTGTGGTGTTATACATACAAATATATGTGCTTATGGTGTGGAGTTGGTTTGTAGAGTCCAGGAAACATTCACCCTGGCTTAAGGAGGGAAAGAGGAGTCAAGAGCTCGGTTTTGTCATCCTCTGTCACACTGGTGTGTACTTTATTCTACAAGTGCTTCAAGTGGGGCCAACAAACCTGCGTGTACAGAGGAGAGCACTAATCAGGTTAAATAAGATTACATAAGGGTGGCAGATTCAGATCATGCCAAAGGTAAAAATATCCATTATTTTTCAGAAATAAAAAAGTAGATACCATAAAATAGGAAAAGACAATGCATATTTGATAAAATTTTGAAGAGACAAGCCTTGTAGACCACTAAGAGATAGCAAAGACTATTGATACCACAAGCTCCATGGCTGGAAGCTCTCCATCTCAATGGGAGCACTGAGACAGCCAGAACAACCATCCCAAAATCACTACCTGAAGAAGTACCACCCTCCTTGATTTCTTTGATTTAGAAATTATTCCTGTGCTCTAGTCAGCCAGATAACCGCTTTACAAAAAGAATTACTAGTATCAGAACTTCTGCAGCTCTGAAATGTCCCTCAGCAAGCAAACAACTAACTCTTCCACCCACTCACTACGCCCCCACTTGTGAATTGCAATTAGCATTGCAAATGTCTTTCCCTTTTCAGAACTATCGATTGTGCTGTTAAATAGCAGCAGAGAGTTTAAATGCTTGGAAATCTGCTTTAGCATCCATTCTCTGTTATCTATCTACCTACCAAACTATCTATCAGTTATCTATCTATCTATCCATCTATCAGTCAAAAAAAAAATCCAATTCTATACAGATACTACCATCACACAACCATTGCACAACCTTCTAGTTATGGGCAATATATATAATACTATAGTATTCCCACTCACCTTTCAAAAGCTTTGTTTTACATGGTCTAAATTTCTTCCCACTATTTAGGGGAAATACTCCCATTGTACATCCCCCCTGAGCATACTCTAGATCAAAATTTTATGACTGGCTAAAAGAAATGGTATTAGGCCAGTTCATCTTCTGTGAGTCTCTGGTTTTTCTGCTTAATACTTCACTTTATTTAAACTTGGATAGATAGATACATATGGATGTGTTGGTTATAAGGAGGCAGAAGAAGAGTGAAATATTAGATATATAGTTGCTCTTACAAGCAGACATTGTTTTTCATGGTGAACAGAAGGCTGTATTATGACTGACAGGAGTTCAGAAAATTGCAATGGTGGGCAGTGAGAAAAACACCACATTGATACAAGTATTCTTAATATGCCTTGTGCAACCCTGTTATAAACCCAGCAATTTACTACACACTGCAGGATGATTGCAAACATCCTCTATAATCCTATGTAGGCCTAGTGGGGGAGCTGAGAGGTGAAGCAGAAAGACTAAGAAGTATTAGGACTCTGAGGAAGAGAATGAGCTCGAGCCTCACTCTGCCACGCCTATGCCCATCATAACCTCCTCAAATAAGAAAAAGAAGGTAAAGTAGTACGTACCTGAAAAAAAAACCTGAAAAACCTGAAAAATATAGTAGGTGACTCCCTTTTGAGAGGAATGGAGGGCCCAATATGCTGACTAGACCCAACCTGCTGCTCATTGTTGTCTTTGAATGGTCATGGGAATCGAGAGAGGAGCCTGAGGACTAGAAGAAAGTAAAAGTCACCCCAGTCTTCAAAAAGGGCAAGAAGAAGAACCCAGGGAGCTACCAACCAGTCAACCTCAACTCATTCTCTGGAATGGTGATGGAGCAGAGAGGAAAACGGTGGATCTTGGTTATCTCAACTTCAACAGGGTTTTCAACACTGTTTTTTCAACTCTCACAATATCCTGATAGACAAACTCAGGAAGCATGGATTGGATGAGTGGGAGCGAGGTGAATTGCGAACTGGCGGAATGACAGATCCCAGAGGATCGTAATCAATGGCGCAGAGTCTAGTTGGAGGCCTGTCATTAGTGGTGCCCCCCAAAGTTCAATACTGGGCCCAGTGTTATTTAACTTATTCATTAATGACTCAGAGGAAGGGGCAGAGGCCTCCTCAGCGAGTTCACTGATGACAGAGCTGGGATGAGGGGCCGATACCCCGAGAGCTGTGCAGCCGTTCAGACAGGCTGGAGAGATGGGCAGAGGAACACCCTGAAATTCAGCCAAGGCGAGGGCAGGGTCCTGCACCTGGGCAAGAACAACCCCAGGCACTAGCACGGGCTGGGCACCGACCTGCTGGAGCAGCTCTGCAGAGAGGGGCCTGGGGGTCCTGGTGGGCAGCGAGCTGTCCATGAGCCAGCAGTGCCCTGGGGGCCAAGAGGGTCAATGGGATCCTGGGGTGCATTAGGGAGAGCATTGCCAGCGGGACAGGGAGGTGATCCTGCCCCTCCCTCAGCCCCAGAGAGGCATCTGGAGTGCTGTGTTTTGTCTCAGGACAAGAGAGACATGGAGCTCCTGAAGTGGATCCAGCAGAGAGCAACAAAAACAATTCAGGGACTGAAGCATCTCTCTTATGAGCCTGAGGAAGCTGGGCCTGTTCAGCCTCGAGAAGAGGCAACCAAGAGGGGACCTCATCAGTGTCTATATGTGTTTGAAGGAAGGGTGTCAAGAGGAGCCAGATTCTTCCCGGAACTGCCAAACTTAGGACAAGAGGCAACGGGCAGAAACTGATGCACAGCAGGTTCCACCTGAATATATGGAAGAACTTCCCTGTGCAGCGACAGAGCACTGGCACAGATTACCCAGAGAGGTCATGGAGTGTCCCTCACTGGAGGTGTTCAAGAACAGAATCCTATGCCATGTGCTCTGGAACAGCCCTCCTTGAGCAGGGAGATGGGACCAGATGACCTTCCAG
Source organism: Callaeas wilsoni (assembly GCA_013398955.1). Classification (NCBI taxonomy): domain Eukaryota; kingdom Metazoa; phylum Chordata; class Aves; order Passeriformes; family Callaeidae; genus Callaeas; species Callaeas wilsoni. The sequence goes on from VWPU01005002.1 coordinate 44,338, forward strand.
CTTTACCCATTCTGTGGTTTTGTGAGATTGCTGTGCCACCACAAAAAGATTCACAAGCTCTGTGTCCAGGAAGTGAGGAGACAGAAAATTGCAATTCTAACAACTTCTGACACCAGGGGATGAGCAGGAAAATCAACACATCAGAAGGGCTTTGTTTATCTCAGTCACAGACAAACTCAAACAAGGCTTCATTTGCATTTGCACAAACAGCAAAGTGTGCTACAATAAGCTTCTCTAAATTGATTAGCTGGAGGAGGGGAAAGCAGACCTTCCTAGCAAGTTGCTTTGAAGATTCATTTGCAAGCAGGGGAGGGATGCGATGAGCAGTCGCATGAGGCGATCCAGAGCAGGGGCGTCCGCTCTGCTCCAGAGGACTCCGCCTCAGGAGAGCCCACAAAGCTAATCCTCAGCTGCAGCTACCAAGGCAGTTTTTCCTGAAGTGCTTGGGGAACAGATTAGTTTTTGACACAAGTTCACCATGCTTAATTTGATTCTTTCATAGAAGAAGCTCCATCTCCATAATCAAGACCTTTTCTCTTTGCTTTCCTGTTTTGATTTTAAGCTTGTCTAGCCACAGTATTTTGACAAATTTAGAGTACGTCAGAGTTAGGGATGTACTACATTCAAGTGATGTTGCAGACAAGCCGGGAAAAACTTCATGGGGAGGGATTATTCACCAGTTCCTGAAACAGAGTTTCAAGCTGAGAGAATCAGCTGCTTTGAAAAAATCTCACATCATCCCATATGTCCCTTCTAATAAAAATATCAGGTAACCCTATGTTCCAGATGTAAAGTACTCAGATAGCTTGCTTATTGACTGCACAGTGGTAAATTCTTCATTAAAGCTGGTTTCTAGCTGTATCTCAGAAACTGAATGTTCAGTTAAGTAAAAAGTGATCTGAAACCATTGCTACTGAGCAATCTGACTTTATGTGGGAAAGTCTGTGCAAGTCATCAGACAGATTGCAATAACATATCTGAGAGGTGAAAGATGAAAGTCCAACTACACTTGGCTTGGCATTCTCACAGGAACATATTGCCTCATCAACAGTGCCATTCACAGAAACGGACCAGCTTTAGGCACGATTTCTAAGATTCAGAGGAGTCTGGGGACCAGACAAACATCTCTTCTTGAGAATGAGAATTTAAATTGTTTGCTGAACTGAGATGGATCGATCAACCCAGGCCAGAAGAGTGTAATCCCCCAAGAAATCTGCCATGAAAACAGCTGGTCTGCATGACGAGAAGGGGAGCTTGAACTTGTGGCTTCTGCATGCCAACAAACTTTTGTAAGTAATTAGCTCAAGATCATAAGTTTCCTAATTGGTTAGCTATTCCTTCCTTCTTATATCTGCAAATGAGAGGGTAAATTTTCCTGTGACAGGAAACTCAGCTATAATGTTACATCCTAAGAAGAGTAGTTTCAAAGTGTTTGTTTTACTCTTGAGACCTGATGAGACAGAATCTAATTGTTTTAATCTCTATGGGTTCAGGAACTCAATGACCTTTTTATATATGTATATGAAAGTAAGACCATTCACCAGGCAGGCAGTCCCACACTCTTGCATCCCTAATCTACTTTTCATTGGAACTACATTTCACTGCTCTAGTTCCAGCACCTCTAGGTGAGCTACATGCCTCATGTTTCAATCAAGGTAATTTCCAGCTATTGATAATTTTTATCCCACTACTTTTACATTGATTTATAGAAATTGTGATAAAAGATCAGGAAAAAAAATCTGTTAGTGTTAAATTGCTTCTTTTTTTTTATAGCAAGCTGATTACATTAAGCAAAAAAGATTTTAAACTGCCACATTGACATTGAACAGCAAGTGGAATTAGATTTGCTTATTGAAAAAAAAATCAGCAGAAATGAATTTATATTTCCCTAAATGTTGCATATGTGCAAATATTTTTAGTGTTCAGTAAGCAGGCAGTTCAGTAAATCTATAGCACTTTATAAAACCTCAGCAGCATCTGAATGGGAATATCACAGAAAAAGGAGTTATGGGTGCAAAATATGCTTGGACAGAAATCACCATTTCCCTGTACAATTACATTGTTTATTACATCTTATTTTTCACGCAATTAGTAAATTAGATCAGGATGTTCTAAGTTTCCTTTTTCAGTAATCTGCAAAATATTAAAAGCAATGAAATGATAAATCTAGACATTTATACCGAAGTGCCTATGGGGCAAGTTGCCATATTTCAGACTTACTAAGAACTTTATTGCCAAATCCCACATTATAGGACTGACATAAAATGAATCCTTTTAGTGCAGCTGTGTTTATTTTAGTACAGAGTATGCCTACATTTGTGCTTTAGTTCAGATCATGAACGTGCTTTTGAAGGCAGATTGTGCAGTTGCTGCCACTTAGCATGCTTTGATTCATATGATGGAAAGGCCTTAGAGGATACTTTTACAATTAACCAGATTCTTTTCAAATTAAATCAGACTGGAAGATGGGACTGAGGAACACATTTACTGTCCTCCGGCTGCTATGACCATTTTGTCCTTTGGACAAGAACAGAGCTAGTTTGAAGTAAAACTCACTTGAAATGGGAAGAAAAAAATTGTGCTCAGTGAGTCCTCAGCACCAGCTGGATCTCTTCCTATGGCACTGAACTTCTTGTACGTGTGGGTACAGCCTCCAGAGACCTACAGTAAGCACTGAAAATTCCTTTCCATTCTTCATAAGGAAACAAAATCCTAGCCTCAGAGTACTGTGGGTTTCCCAGGCAAGCACTTCTGAGCCTCTGATGTACAAGTGAGATCATAAATTATCTGACTACTAAATCACAGAGAAGTTTAACCTGATTTTTCCCAAATAGCAATTAACCTAATATTATCCTACAAAAACACCAATGACGTTTCAAACCAGGCTCGTGTATGTCAGAACAACATCGTTTATGTCACATCATATTCACTGGCTTACATGAAAATCTCCAGAAACAAATGTCTCCCTTTTGTCTTTATTTTAGACTGTAAGGCCACTGGCTTAGGGACCACAACCCAGTTCATGACTTGTACTTGCCACTGTTTATCAATTCAGCAACATCACCTTCCTGTGTATGCACTTCACGAAAGCTAAACGTGCTGGTCCACAGGTTGGGCAATTAGGGATTTCCATCTTTAGTTAAGTTATGCACTGTTACTGAAGAGCCTCACAAGGACAGTCAGTCTCAGTAATACTAAACCTCCTACATCAGGTAATGGCATTACTTCAATGTCAAGTACCTAGATTTGCTAAAATATTTTAAATTTAAATTTGAAATCGAACCATAAAAGTTGTACAGGATATTTTAAGTCAAGTATAAGCTCTGCTTCTATAACCTTAGACTTATCTATATCATTTGGTGATTTTATTTATTTTGTTTGAGGATAATAAATAACAGGAGTTACAGCTAGTTTCCGTGCAGCCAGATAATGATTAGTGCTCCCAAGGAGAGAGTTCAAGTGAATGTCACCCCTTAACCCTGTATGCCCTCAGGGAAGTTTCGTTGTTAACATTGTCTCAAACAAGTGCAAAGTAGTACCTAGCACATACAAATTGCATCGTTACATAATTATGCAAATGACACTCGCATGAAATATGTCATCCATAAGAGAAAAAATACCACTAAGCCTTGTGGAAAAGAGTTTCCTGCCTTTAGAGGAACTAAATTTAGATGCCTAATCTAAACACCAAGGCAGCCATTATCTGGTTCTGTTTATGATCTAAGCAGGGAATAATTGCACCTGTCTCTGCCGAGGAACAACATAATTTTCAAAGCAGTGGGTGGAAGCCAGTGATACGCTGGGAGGGATTAGGAAATACTTGAGTTGGATGGCAAAGTCTTTGATTCTGAATGGAAAAAGAAGGAGACCCTGGCACATCAGGTCAGCAGTTTTCTACCACCCAGGACTTTGAGGATATGCTGTGTAGACCATATTCAAGTTCTTGCCCACACACAGTAGATCCACTTTTATACCTTGCCAACAGACGTATTTCACAGGCTTTTCTGGATTAGATACAAGGATAGAACCAATCCTGAGTTTCCTGTGTTCACATTGCCTACATTTTTATAAGGCTGTGACCGTGTTACTCAATTTTGACATTACAAATGTACAGTTCAGTTTTCTTTTATATGTGTGTGGCATAGCAAGCTTTAAAAGGATGACACTGGAGTGCTCTAGCAAAGCCCACCACACCGGTACAATCCTCCATGGTGTCTGTAAAGCAGCGGGGCACATTCCACTTTAATGCCCGAGCCAGCCTGGGAGCTGGTAATGCAAGAACCTCTGTGTAAGAGGGGTCTTTCACTGGCCAGCAGCACAGGACTGACCCTGGGAAGCTGTAGGAAAGTGAGAAGCAAATGGTAAAATGGAACGTCAGAACACGGAAGGTCCTCCCAGGAGCTCTTAAGAAGAGTAAACCTGAGGCAGGACTTCTGCCTGCCTGTCATTTAACTTAAATCATAGCTATTCCCTGACAACACAAGATCAATTTGCAATGCTTTGGAGATTCAGTGTGTGTGTTTGCTTTGCTTGCTTTCTCTTTATTTGGAGAATATAAATGAGGATAGGAAAAAAGAATTTTCAGAGGAAATCTTGTTCCCAAGGCAGAGAGAGAGAGCAACTAGAATAAAAAAGCCTTTTCTTGGTAAGGGATAGGGTGGTATTACAGAGCCACGAACAAAGCAGCTATATGCAAACCAAATTTAACAGATCCTGATGGGCCAGTCAGGTATATAAACATGTAGACATCAGAAATCTGCTTGCACAGAAACACAAGTGATGACATTGAAAAACATTTCAGAGAATGCATTATTGCTGAAAGGCAGGTACAGAGTTTAACCTAGACTTGGAAAACTGCCTGGACTTTTAGTTTTCCAATGAAGGAACCTGCTGGTGGTAAAGCAGGAGTTATTCCAAGCTGAGACATGTAGATTCAGGGAGCAGAAGAAGTTGCTTATGAGAGGTAGGCGAAATTACCAAAGAACATTAGGACTGGTTGGGAGTTAAGGCTGACATAAGTAGCTGTGGGGCAGCTGAACAATCATATCCCACTGATGCCTTGTAGAGGCTGACCTGGAACAGAGGCGAGACAGAGTGAAAGGATAAAGGGCGGGTGTTTATTAAAAGGCCTTTACAGGGTACACCTTGGGCAGTGCAGGAGTCTCACAGAGACTGCACTCAAGGTGGACACAGTCACACGTTTTTCAGACAGATATAAGGTTTGTCCATTTGCATATCAAGAGGTTAATCGTCCAATTACAGCTTCAGGTAGTGGAGCCCCATTCTCTTAGTTTGCTCCCCCCAGCTCACTTTTGTTTACATTTCTCGGGGCCTGAGACAGTGCGGTGTCCTTCATTCTCAGGCCTAGAGAGGAATTGTTGTGTCTGACAAAAGTGGGAAAAGCAGTTGCTAACACTCTGTATGGAGTTCAGAGTTATACAATAAAGAATTGCAGGATTACAAATATATGAAAATATAAAAGCTAAAATCCTAAGGCATCACCTCAAGGAGAATTGGTAATGCTCATCTTACAGAGAAGACTCATATACTGAGGAATGACTTACCTTTTTTTGAAAGTGTAAAATGTTCACACTGTAACAGAAGATCCCAAGACATGCATTATCTACAGCAAGAGTGGAAAGCTTAGACCGCTTTATCACTATACTACAAGAGAACTTGATATATTCCATGTTGAGACTTTATGATGAATACTTAACATCTTTTGAAAAATGCAGTGTCAAAAGAACTAGAACTTCTAGAAAGAAAAAAAAAGAGAGAGGTTCATGGATATGTCTGTTAAACTTGCTAGTTCTGCTAAGTGGATAAAGTATAAGGAGAGCCTTAATTACACAGAAAAACCATAACAGGTGCAAAGTCAGCTTTGGGACTGGAAAAAACCACAAGAGAAAAAAGGTAAGAGAAAATTATATAGGACTCATCCACAGAGCACAAGAAGAAACTAAACTATGAAGACCTGTACAGCTAAACTGCAAAACTCAATACCTTTTGCTATTCTGAAGCTGAAACTAGAACAAAAGGTGCTGCAAATCCCGTCAATCTTTGTACTGGTTTTGTGAGGTGGGCAGATGGGCCCATTATAAAATCATCAGCTTGTACACAGCATTTCAGTACTGCTCAGTTATGACCAGTGCATCTATTCCCATGTTTCAATTCCCACTTATTTCCTTTGTAGTGAATGGAGCACAAATGCAGAGACACAGCAATTAAATTGTCATTCACAAAAGTTGGAATTGAAGCACATCTTTCCAACAGGGGCATCTATGCCTGCATTCACATTATTACTAGATCCTTTCCACTGTTTCCTTTTCAGTGGTTTTACAGTTGCCTAATAATTAAATATTCAGTTAACTGCTCAAAAAACTCCAGGAAACATGATGTGAAAAAGAAAAAATAAATGAGAAACTGGTACATCTGTCTGAGGAAATGCAGAGAAAGCCAAACTCCGTCTGCATTCATCTGCCTGGACACTGGATGTAGATTGTTTGAAAGCCAAACACATGCAGAGTAGGTAGAGCTGCACATCAATTTGCACACCAGAGCTGAGCACATTAGTTTGCCACCAAGAAAATGTGCTGATCCAGCCTTTTGGCCAGCCCTGCCTCATGTCCCATTAGCTCTGGCCACAGGAGACTTGCCCAGTCTCGCTGTTCCCAGATGAAATTTATTTCTGAAATCTATCCCAGCAAGCCATCACAAATTGTTATCTTAGTTTCTTAAGCTATAATTAGGTATTCCATTCCCCTTTCACTGCCCTTCTGCTTTTGAGAAAATTTTGCCTTTGTTGCTAGATAGGAATGGTCTTTTCCATATATAACAGGTTTTCATAAATTGTTTTTACTGGTGTCCTTTCAAAATTACAGGCCCCAGCATGTCTCAAATTAACACCTGGTGACAGTTGTTTTAAAATCTGTTTCTGCATGCAAGAATTGACTGGCCAAAGACAAAGATACTGGCACTGGCGCACAAATAAAGGTGGCAGGTCAGGTCCAGAGTGAATGACAACAGCGTCCTTCAGGCTAGGTAGGGAAGGGAAGGACAGGGAACACAGGCGCAGTGAAATTGAGGGGCAGATGGGGAATAACTGATAAGAACACATGGAGAAAGGACAGATGATCCTGAGGTTCGTAAACCCTTCTGTATTTCTCAAGGCTTAGCAGCATTCAGGCAGAAGCAGGAGCTCATTTTATTTTAAAAGGTGCTATCTTGGCATTACAGAAATAGACTGGTCTCTGACTGGCATTACATTAACCATCCTCACTATCACTGCTATAACAAAACTCATCTCTGTAGCTACACAGGGTATGGCTACAGATATGCAGAATGTGGCTCCAGCAGAGCCCCGTCAGGGACTACCGCAGCAGCTGATCTTCTGACAGCAGCAGAGTCATGCCTGTATTTATCCATCCTGCTGAGCTCTGTGCCTTGCTCCTCAGAAAAGCGGCCTTTGCCATATCCCAACACGACAGATCTATCAAAAGATCTGCTTATTGCTGACAGCATTGCACATAATACCAGGTGCAGAGCAAGAGATGATATCAAGGAGTTGCTCAGTTATCTTTTCTTGCTCAAGGTCTGTAGGGTAACAATGATGAAGTTAATTAATTGGAGGCAATTAGCGCAGGTATCTGAACAAGGAAGAAAATTGTACAAAATGAAATAGATTGACTTTGGTTTTGGTTGTATCTCTTTCTACCTTGTTATGATCATTTCTATTGAGTTACACATTTGACATCACAGGAAGAATTTATTTTGATATGAAGACATTTACATGTAGGTATTTACAGACAAATGCCTAAACTCTACTTTTAGTTAACAAATGCTAAGGGGGTCCTTAAGAAGAGCTCATTTAGACACCTGCCTGGGATACAGATGCCTAAACATAGACAACCCATGCTGTTTGGGTGCTGTGGAGGTCCCTGGACCAGCTCCTAGCTCATGCTCCAGGGAGTGCTCCCAGACCCCTGTGATAATGGCCAGTCTTGGGCAGACATCTGGGGGACCAAGGGGCACCTCAGAGAGCCCTCAGAACTGTGGGCAACTGAGAACTGTCCATAATGGCCTGGCTGAAATTATTTTGACTGTCTTGTATTCAAGAAATAACTGGATGTGGCCCTCAGTGCCATGGTCTAGTTGACCTGGTGAGCTTCGGTCAAAGGTTGAACTTGGTGATACCAGAGGCTTTTTCAGCCTAATTGATTCTGTGATTCTGTGATCTAAAATAATTTTCTGTATCTGTTTCTATGAATACATAGCAAGGTTTTATGCTTAAATGTGCATACAAATAACGCTCTTGAAAGTAGATGGTCTCTGTCAGCTGAAGTTCCAGTTATGTAAATAAGGTCATTTTCTGTATCTTTATTAAATCCATGAACTTTTCCTTTGTTAAAAAAAAAAAAAAAAAAAAAAAAAAAAAAAAAAGGCAGCAAACAAAACCCCAAAGAAATTTGTCTTTGCACACAATTTATTTGTATTTCTGAGTTTTATAAATGAGCTCTCCACATGCGTCTCCATTAAGTTTTAAGTTCAGATCAGGAATGCATTTCCAAAGCCAAATCTCTCAGTTTTTCCCAATTACCATGCCTTGCTTTTCCTCTTGATCTACACTCTCATTGTGTGTTTCAGAATCACTAGACTGAGACTGTAGACATGATGAGGGATTAAAAATTTAGTAACTGGAGAAACATTTAACAACTGTTTTTCAAAAGCTGTGGTGAAACAAGGAACAAAGAAAGTAGTAAGCAGAGAGACCTTCCAAAGTAGAAAGAATCTTCAGAACAAAATACAAGTTTATCTGAGGGTTACTGTAAAGGGAATCACTAGCAAGCACAGTAGGGAAGCAAGCAAGCAAATATCCGGATTAACATATTGTACGAATCATGAAATATTAATGAATAAATAACACATAGCATCTTAGTAGCTTTTTTTGGCAGTACTGTGAACTACATGGTCAATGGAACAGGATATAAATACAAAACATTGATTTTAATAAGTCATTTGAAACATTTTGAAATATTCTTACATTCATTGTTTTGGAAATACTCAGGGTAACATGCTTTATCTACCTGTAATATCACACTGAGACACTGCACATGGTATTTCCACTATCTTCACATTTGGGAAATGCGGGGAGCATGTGTTAGTTTTACAAAGAATAACAATATTTTTCCGTGGGGATGGGACAGCAATCTCTTATTTTAAAAACCAACCTAAGAGTTGGTTTTTTAAATAAACACTATTTATAGTCTCACGTTCAAGGCTGCAGAACTCACTTTTCAAGCATCACTGGAGGTCAACAAATGCTGGAAAGAATTGTTAATTAATTTGAGTTCCAAATGAGGAGCATAGCAGGGAAACAGGCTGAGAAACCACATAGCCTGTCTTCTTGACTAAGGCTCTGGAGAGAGACTTGGGAAATTCAAAAAGAGTAGCAAATCTAGCCAAAATCTGCTGTTTGTAATGTAGGCATCATTATGTGACTTGATGTCACAAAATCCAGACAATAACCAATTTCTCAGTTCATGGGAGGAACCCACAGAGGAGAAACACAAATACCTAAGGAAATGCACTAAGGAGCCTCATGATACTGTCTAGAAACACTGAAGCAGAAACAAACTGGGAAAATGCAGAAGAGCAAATCTGATGAATCATACACTGCAGGACGGACTCCGTGGGAGAAAAGGAACAGAAAGGTAGCAAGGCTGAAAGAGATCTGAGCAGTATACACAGGAAGAAGGGTCAGAACTGGGATTGTGGTATTCAGTAACAACAAAAAAATAAGCCCAAACTAACAGCCAGTGCAATTTGCAGCTCTTTTATTAGGTGCTCCACTGTGTGCAGTCTCTAATACAGAGTTTAGGAGCAGGAAGGCACCAGGGCCCCACTGGGGATCCCATGGGTTTACCAAGCCCACCTGGGAGATGGCAGGGAGGTGGCCCTTCCTGATGGCATATCCTTGAAAGCACACCCCAAACACTGCCATCTGGCTACCTTCATGTCAGGATGAATTGGAAGGGATCCAGACCAAAGCAAGACAAATGACAAAGAGCTGGAGGGAATGACTTCAAATGAAAGATCAAATGAGCTAAAATATGCATAGCATGGCTACGGAACCACTGTAGGTCAGGAGACAGGGGATGCAGTAACTATGAGCCTTTCTTAGGGAAAGATGTAAATGAAGAGGTCTATCACTGACAGCAAATAGGCAGGAGGAAGATTTTGTCATCTTATTAATATTCTTCTCCTTCAATTTTTGCTTGGTACATGGTAGCTTTACCATATCATCATGGAATGCCAGCAGCAGGAAAGACACAAGCACTGAAAAAAACCCCTCTTTCTTACTAGTGCACTTTGAATTCTGTTTTATAATTCATTTCATTGCCTCGTCTCCTTTCTTACTGCTCTAGGCCAGGCTCATCATTACACGGGACTAAGGAACCAGTTCTCTCTGAAACCAAGACTACTTCAACAAGGCGTGTTCAAAATAATTTATGAACATTTCCAGTACTGCTACAAGATTGTTCCTTCTTCTATGCCTTGTTATTGCAGGACCAAACAGTCTTGGAATTCCTTGAGCTCACATAATTTCAATGAAAAAATAAATGATATAATGATTTTTCATGAGAATTCCTCCTCCCATCTGTTTTTTGTTGTCATTGGTTTTGATTTTGTTTGGGTTTTTTTTTCTATTCTGTCTTTGGGGCACAGGCAGAGGCATCTAAAAACAGATTCACCCAAGTCTCCTCTCTCAGAAGGAGAGTCCTTGTCCTGGCATCAGTTTTCTGTTCAGGTAGACTGTAGACAATCAGGGAGGGCAGACTCCAGCTGTGCTTTCTACCTATGGAATTTGTGCCTAGGACAATTCTTACCATGTTATTCTCCCCTATGTCCAAATGCTAAGTTTTCAACAGCCACATTTGTACTGTTTTCCTTACATTAGTTTCTTCTTTGATTACTAATGATGGCAAGCTTTTCCCAGTAAATAATTTTTTCCCTTGTAAACCTTTTGAGGGTGTCACTCCCACTATACGTTTTCTTCCTTCTCACCCTTTACTCACTGGTGTAACTTATACAGCTCCTTTTGTGGTATCTTTAACACCAGAAGGTCAGAACCTCATCTGCCTATAATCATACAAGTGAATGTTTAACTCTGAGGAAGGTTTTCTTGTATCATGGAAGACCCATGTTCTTCCAGGCAGTAACATTACCCCCAGTGATATGAAAGAGAAAGACACTTGCTTTGCTAACAAGTCTTTTAAAAATATGAGTTAAGAGCATCTCATGCTTCATGTTCAGCAGCCATTTGACCAAGAACCGAAAGAACTGACAGAAACATCACAGAATCACAGAAGTTACAGCTGTGCAAAACTCGCACTCTGGGAGTTGCTTTGTCTCCTCTATGCTCTACTCTTTACACTATGGAAGAGCTCCCTACCCTACCATTTGCTTTCTTTTTCAGGTCATAAACTCATTTCCATTCATAGTGCAAAAAAGGAGTAACACAAACCAGGGCGTGGAAAACTACATTTTAAACCAAAATAAGCCCGTGGAACTTATGACAAGTTGAAAATGTTTAAACTGAACAGCTTTCACTAGAGTTAGCAGCTTGAGTGGTATGAGAAAATTCATGAAAATCTATGGATTTTGATGAATTTCCTCATATAAAATTGGTTTTGAGTAAGCTGTTTATGGGAGTGAAATGGTGCATTTTGGCAAAGAGCCTCTGCATGATACATATTTATACTTCTGTGCAATATCATGCATACACTACAACCAAAATTATATTTCATATTGCAGTATTTTATGTTGTCAAAAATGAGAATTTCTGGCGATTTTATTTTATTTAGAAGTGCAAATAGATGGAATTCTATTTTTTTACAGCATCTGGTAATACCTTTTTTTTCCCCTTCTTGTTGCTTTCCTGGTGAGCAAGCAATCAAAATTTAAAAGGATAATCTTTTCCCAACCTTTGGCTATAGTTAACAATGCTACTTAGAGACAGCAGTTTGAAAAGTTACAGTATAATTGATGCAGCATGAAGTGAATCAAGAGGGCAAAGTTGATATGCAGGTATTAACATAATCCGCTCCTCACATTCCAGAGAAGTTCACATTCTTTCCCAGCATGTAATTTCCTTATAAAAAAAATACTTCTACCTTCACAGTACAGTCCTTTCTTGGATGCACAAATGACAGCTTTACATCCTGAAACACACTCTGTAGTCTTCCCTGCTGTCATAACCTGGACATTTGGAAGAGAAAAATGCCCAGGTTTGGGGGTTATTTTTGCACAAGGAGCAGTCAGCCAACAGCAGCCTCCTCATGCAGCTGTTTCTACATACATACACAGCCAAAGGCATGAATAAACCTTTTAGCTTCCTAATAACATGTAAATATGCTCAAATTGGTTCTGCATTAGATTACTGATTCTCATTTATGTTACTGCCTGAAAACATAAAACATATGAAAAACATATGAGAGTGTCTTGGAGGAGATTTTTTTTTTAAATTTACTTAATTGTTTGAATAAGCAGACATAAAAGGGAAAGGGCAAATGAGTTTGTCCTCTGAAGGGATGAATGCACTGCTAGCTTTCCAGTGGGGCATATTGTTTACTCTCTTCTGCAGGCATACTTGTGAAATTACGAAATTCCAGAATAAAGTCAAAGGTTTAGAAACCACCTTATCTGGGCTCATGATTAAGCTTTCAGGTGTCTTTTATTAACATAGCCATTTTCCAAATCTGACCCTGCACTTGTGAGATGAACGAGTTTTGAAGTACCTCATTTGCCCATGCTCCACACAGAACCAAGCATTCATACCTGTGATATCTCACTCTCAAAACCAACATGGCAAGTTTCTTCTGCTGCTTCAAATGGTCTCTGCATTCAGCATGAGCACCAGTGTGTGAAGAGGAAGGGACAGAGGGATGTGAAAAAGGAGTAAAGAAGTCAAGTGTGGTGTGGATCCTCCCTCAGCATCTCTGCTGGATTCCTACCTGGAGATTACACAGTCAGAAAGCTCAGCAGCACTTCCCGTATCTGCAGCTGTACTCACATGGCACACAGGTCCTGCAGTTGTGTGTGGCTATTTGCCAGCTAGCCACGTCAGAGGAGATCCTGTAGGATCTCCTTCCTGACAGCTGTTTTTCAGAAATAGAGCCGGTGTTAATAACAGAAACAGGCAGATGCAACGGCTGCTCGGCACATCGGAAATGAGGCCACTTGCATTTAAGAGCTTATAAATGGATTTGGTTTTCTAATTTCAGGACCTACATTTGGAGGAAAAAGATCCTAATTCATAATATGGTTTTCATTTTTAACCTCTCTGTAGATGTGCAGTTCTTTAATTTTCAGTTCTGTCTATACATATTATAATGTCTCTAAGTATAAATCAGTCAAATGGTCTTCCTGTATATAAATTTAGTACTCCCTGATCAATGTATCTTTCATAAGCATGAAAGAACTACCCCACATGCTACTGCAGCCTCCTACACTTCCCTGTTCTTTTATTCAGCGGTATTGGATTTTCTTTTTTTTAAGCAGTCATACTCCGTGGAGAGTACATAGCTGTCATGGTTCTGTCTCACAGGTTTCTATACATCAGAGACCAGCTTTAAAACTATTTTGACAGGTTAAAAGCTGGGATTTTTCCAGGGACAGGATGGAGAGAAGCAGGAATGAGAGAAGTGAAAAAGAGTATTCCTTGACACCCCCTAATCTCCTCAGTGCAGATGGCACTGTCATTTTCAAGTACCTTCTGTGCACAACAGCCATTGCAAAGGAGTGCAAGTTGGAATGCTGAAAATAGTCTTTTTGGAAGATACATACATATCTGTATGTGCATCTATCCAATATGCCCAGCTGTGAATGCATGAGCAGACAAATGAGCAAATCTTACCTTCCCTCTTCCTCCCCCTGTCCATTCACTAAAATTAATTGTTCCCCAAGATGCTGTAGGCCACATTGTTAATTATTGTCTCTCTCTTCTGCACCTGAGGCATCACACTGGTTTAGAAAACAGCCCGCAAACAGATGGAGAGCTGCTGGAGATGAATCTGAAGGTATGTGAAAAAAAAAAGGATACAGACTTTATGATACTGCAGGCTCAGATGGTCTATTAATTTTCAATAATATTCTGGAAAGGAAGGAGGTCTCTACATGTTTTTAGGCTTAATTTGTTTTCAAAAAAGGAGTTACGAGAGCCAATTACTTTTATGATTTCATCAAAATCATTTATGCTTAAAGAATATTTATGGGAAAATATTCCAATCATCCCTGCACCAGCCTTGCTATTTCTTAGACAACTCTTCCCCCGGCAGGCAGCTGTACACGCACTGTGCCTGACAGTACCAAGGCTGGCTGTCTTGCAGACCAGACAGAAGTGCCAGCTTGAACTGGATGCTGCATGCAGCCTCTTTCCTGCTGCCTTAGCGCCACTGGCTCATCCCCAACACCCACCCTAACAACCTGATTCTGCCACTGTGTTGCCACAGAAAGCCGCAGCAGCCTGGGGCAAAGCTGTCCCTTACATGTCCAGCCTGCCTCCATCCCACTTGCACAAGGCGATGTCCTGATGGCATCCCAACAAAAATGCTCCACTCTTTGATCCAGCCTGGCAATTAACAAAAAGCCACTGCAGTTGTTGACATCAACTGGTTTTTCATCTTCCCAGGCTGAGGATCAAAGCTGATGCAACCATAACAAGGAGGCAGGGATGTCTCTAATGGTGCTCAAAGCTGTCCTGTCCTACTGAGGAAGGCACTGCAACGGCACGCAGACCTTGGTGTGCACCCTGCCAGCTTCAAAACAGGTAAAAGGGTTTCCCCTTCTTAAGTACTTCAACGTGAACATTTTCTGTGTAAAAGTACCCAAGAGATGTATCCAAAAACCATAAGCTCTTCTAATAGAGCCATCTTACCCTCTTCAAAGGGAAGACTATAAGGAACAGTTGCAATTTCTAAATGGGGAAAAAAAGCCTTTCAGACTTGGCTGGAAGTTCAGCTCTGCACATTAGCCAAATTACTTCAGAAAGGCAGTGGAAAAGTTATTAATAGATTTGTCAAATGACTATCCAAAGGAATCCAGATATTTTAGCCAAGAAGCAAGAAAAAGCGAGTTAATTATACCATGACCAGATCTCTGATCTATATAGGAGCAAGGAAGAAAAGGTGATACCTAAAAGGCAATGGCCACCCTTCCTTTTCCAGTGTTGGCATTGTGTTTATTTTGTGGAGCAGTCTACTTGGTAGACATTGGTACACAATTTGTCATGTGTTACACACAGCTTGTCAGGCTGCTGTATGAATGTGTTAAGGAACTCTGGAACTTAAGTACAGTATAATTTCCTTCAGTACCCAAATTCTGCATATAAGTATTTTGCAATCCAGCAGAGATTCTCAATTGCCATCGCTTTATGAAATTATTGGTATAGAAACAACTAAATGCATTGTATATGCTCCCATACATTTAGGTTAGATCACTAAATCTACTGTCTCTCACTCTTTTAAAAAACTCATCAAATATAATAATTATGTTGCAAGAATCAGTCTGTATCATTATCACCTGCACAGGTTAATAAACAGTATATTGTTGCATGACCTTGGGATTTCTAGTCAAGGATTCTTAATCTGCCTTTTCTCCTGTTCTGCAGATGGTGCAAAATGTGAACATTTAAAACCAGTAGGGCTGGACAGGTCTGTAGCTCCCTCTCTCTCTGCAAAAGCAGCATCAAGGCCTCAGACACTCCACCCACCCCATGGGTAAGAGGTGAAGGCAAAGATGTTTTCTGCTGAACCATCTTGCCCCTCGGTGCTGCAGAGGATGAGATGGGTAACTGGCCAGTGGTGGTGCTTAGCCAGAGCACTGCAGACTTCTAAAAAGCAGTGCTGCAAATAATACTAGCATTTGATCTGGAAAGGACAATCTATTCCAACACTCTTTCAGACTCCTTTCCTTCTTCGCTGAACCTTTTGTTTTGTTTTGGACAACAGTTCTTTGGTAAAATGCAATCGTCTTTAATGAATTGCTTTTCCCAGCTGTCACTGTCATTGTACCAAAAACGCAGGGTGATTTATTTGACCTGCAGCAGAGGTGTAAGACTAAGACTTTAGCTCTTCTCCATCCTAACAGGAGTGCTTGTTCTGGTAGGAGCAGTTCACTGATGGGGCCTATTGACTATGGATAGGCACAAAAGAAAAATGCCAGTGTTTGGATACCTATCAGACACTAAGGTTTGTAGGCTGGGTGCAAACTTGCCGAGTGGTGGTGACATATCACAGACTGTTCCCTGGCTGTCATAGGCCCTTAGATGCTTCTTCCATTTCTGCCTTTTATGAGGGAAAATGAGAGAAGATATATGAAATCAATTCACATTTCAAAATGGTGCTTTAGTCATGGGTCACACAATTAGCCACATCTGCAAAGCGGTACATTTGCTGATTGCTAAATTCTCACCTCCAAGAACCTGGGCTAAATTTTAGTCTAAACAACTAGGTACATGGAAAAGATGTTGCAATTGCACACTTAGATGCCAGGTATTGCAATGAACATCTGAGTAAAGGAAGATTTTTTCCTCTGAAAACAGAAAAACATTGTGGCTGAAAGTTCTGGTCTGTTCTGTACCATTTGTATCCCCTCTTGCTGTTCCAAGATATTTCTATCCTTTAGAGCCACAAGATGTTTCCGATGAGAACTATATCTCAGTCAGACTTTATCTGTTATCTTTTAACTCACACTTGGTACAAAAACCTTTTACATCCCCACAAAATAAGATTTTGCCTCTAGCATCAATTATCATTCATCTGGCTTTTGAAGAAGCTGACAGGTCTATATTGCCTTTGCTCTCCTTTTTCATGCATCTTGAAAGATATTTGCTTTTCTTTCACCTCATGGCACCTCAACATCCTCCTCACTTCTCAAAGATATTTGCTGACAAGGCTTTCAGACATCATCATCCCACTTTTAAAAATTCAGCAATGACACCCATACATGCAACCTGATTTTAAATTGCCTTACTTAGCCAGTTCCTGACCCCTTATGCTGCTAAGTAAGGTTACTTTTGTATGCATGTAAGGTCTGGTGTGTTACATAAGTAAAATATGGTAAGCAGTCTTCTAGTTCTGATAATTAATAATTGCAAGGCTTCGGCTAAAGTGTTGGTATTTACAAAATCTTGAGAGTTGTTAATAGACATCACAGATTTTGTTGTATGCCTCAAATGGATCATACAGGACACCCTTCTGTACAAGCCTGCCAATGACTCCAGTGACCTTGCTGAGCTCACCAGAGAATGATCAGCCCAATGCAGAGAGGACAAAATAGAAAGTAAAAGCAGAATGAAAAACAAACAAGCAAGTTCTCTGTCATAGCAATTAGCAAAGCAATTAGCAAATGATGTCAGCACAGACTGGCATCTGCTCCTAGAAGGGGAAAAAACAAAGTGAATGGTAGACAGGAGTGAAATGTTTCAACAGAGAGGGAAAACTTGCTCTAAACTTCAAACAGGAGAAAGGAAACTGCTAAAAGGAAAGGAGAAAGCAAGAGCATGAGAAAAGCCTATGAGGGATGAAAGAAAGCCAACATGAAGGAAAAGGAAAGCAAGTAGGGAGGATAAAGAGAGCTCCATGAAGTAGTTCTGCCAGGGGACCATGTCAAAAGCCAAAACTAGTGCAGCATTAGCAATGGCACTTTAGTAGAGGAGAGAAATCCAGCCCAATGGTAGCCAGGAGAGGACCCAGAGGTACATAAAGCTTTCACTGAATGGATGCACCAGAAGCAAAAATGAAAGGAAAATAAGAAAATTTGCACTAATGGCTCATACATTCTCTCATAAAATCTGAACTTTTCCCAAACTAACACAGTCAAAATAGCTAAACTACCTGCAGTACTTACATGTAGTGCCTGCACCTGTCAATAAGAGTGATTATTAATTTTCTGTGCATAGGTCATGTAAAAAGTCATGTAGTTTCTCCATGATTTAGCTTCCCATCTGTAAAGCTGCCACCT
The DNA here is from genome assembly GCA_013398955.1 of Callaeas wilsoni. Classification (NCBI taxonomy): domain Eukaryota; kingdom Metazoa; phylum Chordata; class Aves; order Passeriformes; family Callaeidae; genus Callaeas; species Callaeas wilsoni. Next base: position 62,359 of record VWPU01005002.1, read on the forward strand.
CTGCTTCATTAAAGGCAAAGAGGCAATAAATTGACAAGGAAGAATATAAATAAAAAAGGACAAAGCAGATGATTTAATAGCAACATCAGGCTCAAGTTCAGATTAAAATAAAAGGCATATAAAACAGTGAAGCAGTTAACTGATATATTTTATAATAAAAACATAAGCATCTTCCAAAATATATCTGAAAAGGGAACAGGACAATTCAAAGTATCAGTATGAAATTAAATTCCTCTCTTTGTTGTAGGCATTCACAGGCTCTGCTTCCCTGTTGCCTCCCACCTAGTAAGACTTTCCCCCTTTACTCTTCCTAATTGTCAAGGTTTAAAGGACACTGAAGAGCACAGGATGGGTTCATTAGAATTGCAAAGTCTCGCCGCATACCATTTGCAGCAGGGCACCATTTATCTCTGTTGCCACACCATACTGTGAGGTGGCACCAAAACCCAGATGCTGCAGTCCAGAGCTAGGGAATGCTAATCATCCTACATCAGACCCAAACCATGCGGGATTCAAGGTTAACTGTGGTTGATAACATCTGTTCAAGGCAATAAACGACTCCCAAAGGCAGTCGGGAGTGGGCTTTAGATTTCTGACATGACCAGCTACTTTCTGTTGGACTGGAAGACCTGGGTCAAATTTGTGGCCATTTGTTTCAATCCCTTGTGTCTACATAACCACTTCTGTCCCCTTCCTTCAATGGAGGGCACAACTGCCCCTCCTCAGACTCTTTGAAGGCCACCAGGTTGTCACCCACAGTAAAAAATGAACACAACCATGTCTTTCTTTGCTTAGTTGCAGCGAAGTAACAATATAAATTACAACTCCTGCACAGACCTCAGCACAGCAGTCTATGCATAAATACCACCCTGTAGTTTAGCTAAAGGAATCTGTCCAGCCAGGTTCACCCTAAAGTCATGTCCAGACTGACACCTGAGTTTAGTTTACCTCAGAAATTTCTACCTTTCTCCAAATTTTACTTTAAAAATATTTCTGTTTTAATGTCTTTCATATTAAATGCCACACATTGTGTCCTGTCCTATAGCAAAAATAAGCAGAACTGGAAAAGGTACTCAGTCAGCACTATGTTGTGGTGCCAAAGCACTATTTAAGAAGTAACTATGAGGCTGCCAGATCAGAGACTGCACTTTAAGTTACTTTGCATTTGGTGTAAGTCTGTAGTCCTGCTCATATTGAAGTCAACAGCAAGCCTGCAGTTAATTGCAACAAAAGTAAGATGTATTTTAGGGAGCCACCATAAAGAGGTGGGCAGGATTATCTAATGACATATACGTATTTTACTAAATGTGTTACTTGTCAAGCTAATTAGTTACCCTGTAAACGAAAAGGTCAACCCTGCATAATATTTGCATCTCATCTTTCTGAGTCAAATTTCCTGTGCATGGTAGGTGGAAAGAAATAAATTCTACTGAAATCGTGAACAGCTGATAGGAACACTTTGGCAGGCAGAGTAAAATATGAAAAAAAGCTGTTCAAGGCTGATCTGAAGCTAAGAACATGGAATATGTCCATCAGGAAGACACCAATCCCATGGCCACCAGCTCCACATCGTGCAATTTGTTTCGAATAGCTCTGCAGCCAAGCAATACATTGAAACTGTCAGTCACACTTTTTCCACTGCTTCTGCTGCTCTTTACTAAGCCACATATGCAAGCCAAGGAGAGACAAGGCTCATGAAATCACTCCACTGCACCAAGGTGCTACTTTTGACCCCAAATTGCCATTCTCTAGAGAAGGGTTACCTGACAAGCCACGCCATCATATGCACACTCCACTGTGTGCATATTTCCCCCTATTTCTACAGCTGGAAGAGAAATCCATGAGTACAACTATTCAACACCTGCAGCTCACTAATTTTGAAGCTCTCAGAGCCTTGCACACTTATAGCAGCCCTTTTTCATTTACATCTATCTGAAGTATGAATACTTGGCACAAAAAAGAATGCTTGAAAGATATTGACAAAGCCACTAGAAAGAGGTTAAAGAAAACACATCAGAAAGTTTCTTGGGAAATATCAAACTGAAACAAACAGAACATTTCAGGGCAGTTAGCAGATTAAGCAAGAACTTTGGAATTTTTTTCTTTTTCAGTGAAACAGCTGGCTTTGTGTTTCAGTCTGTAAACATCCTATGCCAGAAGAGGATCTTCAGAGACTCTTTGTCCTTGCTAAAGGGCTTTACTTAATGGGGTGTTACATGAAAAAGCATATCTGTCTTTCAGGAAAATGTGCCCTGCAGGCTCACTGAAACAGTGGCAATATCTAGATGAAAAGAAAACCAGGATATGAAATATGTCCTGGCTATTGTAGGTTTAAATATATATTAAGTCACTCTGCCAGGACTGAAAACTCTGGTGTTATAAATTTCTCAGGAACCTGTGTGCATTAAGTAGGTGTCAGGGGACCCTGCTCCCTTCAACAAGGAGTCACATCTTCCAAGCAGTGAATCTCGCTGTCAAAGGCTTGAGTCTTGCTTGCAGAAGCTGCCCAAGCCAGCTCTGAGCTCACTCTCCAGGCTCTCCATTCCAGGGAAGCCACGGGATCCAGGGACCCGAGGCACATCCCCCATCCGTGGGCTGACAGCTCGCAGCACTTCCACTGTGACTGACACATGAGCTGGGAATTTAAAACCCTTACACCTATATTACAAAGGGTTACGTTGTTCTTCAAACGACAGATCATTTGAAACACCTGAATTATGTCACACTATTTCCTTTGTGAGCCAGGATAAGAACTTTGGACCCCACGTAGCTGGCCCATATGTAACAAGAGCAAGTGGATTGCTCAAGATACAATATAAAGAAAGTTTCGCTGATAACTTGTTTTTTCAAAACCCTTCATTCCCCATATGTTTGGACCAAAGCTTTAAATTCAGATGTACTTAAAGATGCCCTCTTTTTTTTTTTTTTCTGGTGCATATACATGGTTATGGACAGGTAGCACTAGGAATCAACTAGTCCATTATAAAGGAAGTGAACACATACTCAGTTCCAGGCCTCAGAGAAGACACTCTACCCTCCTCCCCCATATCTTTCATCAGGCAGGATTTTCATGAATCCAAATAACAGTGAATATGGCACTTATGTTCACCCTCCTCTACTCATGGTTCATCTAAGAAATGCTTCCTTCTGGCTCTGAGTTGCCCATCTTACCTGTCAGAAGGGATAATAATTCCTCTGTGTTACATCAACACAATTACCTAGAAAGGAAAAAACAAAATTTCCTGATTTTACTTGTAACACTTGCACAAGAGAGATTTAGGAGGTAGCAGTAAATTTTTAAATCTTTCTTGTATGATCTTGGCTGAAAGCTCTGTCTTCTCCCTCATCTGATTTTGACTTGGTTCAAGAGTATTTGTCTTGTATGCAACTGTTTAAATCTTCTGGAACTACCAAAAATCCCACAATATGTACAGTTGTGGAATTAATCTGAAAAGGTTTTGGTGTTTGGAAGGCAAATATTTTATGTCAACTTTAGCATTTTATGAGCAATATTGAAATTCCCAGTGTTTACCTTAAGGGCCCTAGTACCTTTAAACCCAAATTACCTTTGAAGCCAGTAACCAACAGCTCCATTTGGTACCTCTTCTACTGGTTCAGCTCTGTGCTGTGCTGTTTTCACTACATCAGACCCAACTGTCCTATTCCTGAATTGCTCTTTGTCCTGCTCTTTAACACACAGCTTGCGGTAGGAAGAGAAAATGTGAACAGCGGTGCAGACTTTTTCTTAAAATAAATGCTCCCTTAATCAAAATTGGATGACTAACAGGCATAAAATTATGGCTCTAATACCACGTATAATCGTTTATCTCATTGCAAAGAGGCATACATCATTTGCATTGTGTTCCAGTAGTGTTTTATACCCACTTTACCATAATCTAAATGAGCATGCACAGCACAGACAAATGGAGATTCTAGTCCATCTTATGCATTTGCCTGGAGAGCACAATGATGTTTGTTGTCTGTGCTTTTAAAAACTGTGTTCCTATAAATAAACACATTAAAATGTAAAGAAAAAGCAGTGGGCAATCTCACTGCCTGAGCAGTTTTAATTGTGAGATATAATTTTCAGAAAGAAGGAATGTTTTTAATTTTTTTTTTCTGGACAGCAATTTTAATAAAGTATATTTGAAACTTATATGAGTTATGGAATAAATTTTTTGAAGAGAATTTAAACCTGTGGATACATCAGCTCAGCATATGGGTACTGCCAACCACACTTACAGCTCAGACTAGATATTATTTCCTTCTGCCCACTCCTCATTATCTGGGATGCACTTAACAGTCCAAGCCAGGGACTTAGCTTTAAAAAACGTTGAAAACATAGGAAAATGGCAACCACCAGAGTATGTATTTCTTTCCTTGAAATGACTTCTGCACAAAGGCTGTAAGAAGCTTTCACTTCTCCATGTGCAGCATCCTTCCTATTCCCAAAACCACTATAGCTATGAAGTTCAATAATTCATAGTCCTTCAGGGAGAGCAAGTATGACTTCACGTGACAATATTTGCAAGAGCTGATTCCAGCTTCCATGTATGACTTTACATCCTTTTCTGACCTTGCAGATTTGTGAGAAACTGGCACTTGAAACTCTGGCATTTTTATGAGAGACAAGCTGATCTTATACCTAATTTTAGAGAGCTGTATAAAGCCCTTTTTCCCTCTTGACAAGGGTAACTCGCTCAGCACAGCTGATCTTACTGTACAGAAATATGAGGCTTTACAAGCAGAAAGATATGCATACTAAAATACGTGGCAAAATTCTCTTCTGTGTTGTTAAAATCATTTATCTGTGACATATGTGGCATGAAGATGAAAATATGATATGATCTAAAGGCTTTATTGCTACTTCACTTGGACTCAACTGCATTGCTTATGCTCAATGCACCATTTGTGCAACATGCTTTTCTGATTCTTCCCACAACCTAAGGCTACCATCCAAAAATCAAGGGAGCAGTACAATCTTGACACAGATTAACCTCAAAAATAAACTGTAGCTATATTAAAGAACTGTGAAATTCTACCTGGAGATTATTTACTCAAAGAACAAGAACATGACAGAGATGGTAAGAGGATGAATTGAAGATGTCCCTGCTCAACACAGGGGTGTTAGTCTAGATGACCTTTAAAGGTCCTTTCCAATCCAAACTATTCTATGATTCTGATTCTATGATTCTATGAATGATCCTCAGCAAAATAAAAGAGATAGATGGATACTCTGCACAGCACATTAAACCCTTTAGAGTTCAGCAGAGTATCATTCCTCTTTTTCCATCATTCTGTCTTGTATGGATTTAGCACTTAAGAGAATAACTGTATTACTTATAGGTACAGCAACTATGTAACTATATTACATACAGATATAAGTATGTTTATATGTGGAAATTGAGTATTATATATTTTTTACCTTGGTAAGCATTGTGCAGGTAGTTTATTATCTGTATGTCCAGCTCTAATTATTGATTGACATTCAGTGTTCTGCTGTTGAGGGTGGGTTTAATTGCATTCCTCTAGTACTTTAAACTTTACTACTTTTTTCCTACCAGCATGATATTAAAAACATTATTTTGTCTTCATGCAGTCATGTTTCTGCATTCATTCTTATTTTTTCCTGGAGACTCTGCTCTCTTTCCAATATATTATATATATATACCCTCTCGTATACCAGAGCGGTGTTCAGCTTTGACCACTAGTTCTGCCCCATTTGTTTCATCTCTTCTTAGAAAGTATTCCCCTTTAGCTTACATGCTCTGTTTTTTTGCTCCTAAATTAATTTAAAATTCATTTCATCAGTCCTCAACGTTTATCTCAGCTTAGCTTTTTAGAGAAATCAATTTTGTGTGTCTACATATGACACTGTGTCAAGAGACTCACATGTCCAAGCACAACATGTCCTTTAGTTTACTTTTCTTTGGCTGTTCAGGACTGTCCACACAGAAATATTGCACATTCATCAAGCCTGATTGCCTGGTCTTTAAAAACCAGCAATTGTTCTTTCCATGTTACACATCCACAGAATCACAAAATGCTCTGAGTTGGAAGGGACCCACAAGGATCATCAAGTCCAACTCTAAAGTTAACAGCCCATCCAGGGATCAAACCCATGACCTTGCCCTTATCAGCACCATGCTCTAAATAGCTGACCCAATTCCATTTATTTCTCCCTCCAACTTCTCCCAAAAATACAGAAAAACTACTACTCTCTTTCTGTCTTTTGATGTTTCCCTAGCTGTTAACAAGGAGTGAAAAAAAAAAATATTCTAAAGGCTCTTCTTTCTTTATCTTAATGATTTCTCTGGAATTTGTGAACGTCATTCATCTAGACCAGTTACCTCGTCAAAATATAATGGTTCCATATACTTAACAGTGTGCTCTAGCATAATCATAAGCCCTTTAATACCTTCTGTGGGAAAATACATTTTCTTCCTCCAGATGTGACCTTCAGCTTTTTTCAGAAATGCCTATAGACTGAGTTCTCTGAAATACATTCTTTACTAACAAAGGCTTTTATTCATGTTGCTTTATGACCTTCCAAGCTAGGTTTGACAGATAAGTCTACATATTCTATGCTTTTAAAACCATTTTTTTTACCATATTAATGTCATTAATTAGCATTATTATTACCAACATGAAAGTCTCAATTTTGCTTATCATCAATTTATCATCAATATCTTCAGCCTTCCTTGCAGCTACAAGAACTCTCCCTTTTTCATATGAAGCATTTTCTTCCTCCACAAGTAATTTGATTGAGTGTGAGGTAAAGTCTGGCTTATCTGGTCCAAGCAATCTAGCTTACACTTGACATTCACACACTTTTCACATATGTAAGTGTATACTTTGAGAGCTCCTACCTTCTGCATCAGACTGTTGTACAGAACAGAACCATCTGTAGCCATTTGTAATGACATATACAGAAAGAGGGAAATTCTAAATTTGCTTCACACTACCAGACTTGTGCATGTGATGCTGGGTGTTATAAGAGGGAGGCAAAAGTTTGCAGGCCTAACAGCACTTCTAGCCATGGAGAGGACTGGAATAAGAGGATGCAAAACATACATGGGCCTGTTTATTCCTGTAGTGCAGACTGACAGCTGTGAAACTCCATTCTGTAGACAGGGTTTGGCCCAATGTGTGTGATATCACACACATGGCAAAACTTGAACATTCCAATTCAGATTTTTTCCATACTGCTCAGGTACAATGCACCCATCTGATGCTTTTCAACCTAAGCCTGTTGATTGATCCTGTGTTATTAGTTTTATATAATTTCACTAAGTGTTCCCTGACAAATGTTTTGTGGATATGCAGAAAGAGAGAACCTGGGTGTATAAATGTATCCATGCGATGTACTGGGTCTGGAGAAACTAACTACTGTATTAGTACGCCGGTGCGCTGGCCGGGCCAGGAGAGCTGCAGCTTGTCCAGAGGTGCCCAACACCAGAGGAGGACACTCTGTGGCACTTGTGTGCCTCGCTAGCAGCTTCCTCGCCCGTGCGGTGGAAGGCACGGAGCCATGTGTGCCCGGGGCTTATGGATTGCCCAAGTATAGCCAGAAATTAATGAGGAAGGCAGCCCTTCGGCCGGTATTCCAAGGGTTTATTGTAGAAACTCCCTCGAAGGGGTCCGGACATGAAGAAGGGACGAGTTTCTGCCAAGAGTACATTTAAAAGAGGTACAGAGAAGGAGGCGGGGATGACATAGCAATGACCTATAGGAAGAAGGGAAGGGCGGGACAGGTTTGGCTACCTTTTCTTAGGAGATACAAGGGGTGTCTGTCCACTGTCAGTCAGGCAGACCAAGCCTACATCAGGTCACAGGAATTCAATGGGAGGAGCCATTCTCACAGAGGGGCATTTAACCTTTGGAGCCAGTCCACCAAACCTCTTTATCTGGGCTATGTGGCCCCTGGGCATTCCTGTGGTTGGTTCAGTCACCACAACAAACTACACTACCAACAACAATAAAACCATCAAAGTACACAAGGAGACAGTTGTTGCTGTGAAATCTTACAACGTCACATCACCAAACAAGGCAAGCATTTGACTATCCAAACTACAATACATACACATGTATATATACACGTATATGTATATATACCAGATAACGAGCTTTGCATGGCTTTCTCCACTATTAGAGTCTTGCCTGAGCAATAGCAAGTCCCTGTTTAAGACAGCTGCAATCAGTGCAAGCCTGTTCATTCCAAGCAGTGCCATTCCATGAGTCTATGCCAGTTTGCACTGATCTCATTTGCCCCCCTCATGAGTTCATGCTATTACCCTCACTGTGTATCTTTTTGCTGCTATTGTGCTTTTCATCTGCATTTCACTTCTCTTTCATGTAGTCATCTCCACCTTTTTCCTTAGAATAGTATTTCACTTTACTGATTCTATATTTCAAGCTTGCAGCTCTCCCCACTTGCTTTGTCTAATTGGCTTTTAAAACTTTTCACAATGAAGTAACTAATTAAATTATTTTGATCAGTTTCCAAACTTGTCCCGAGGAAATGCATAATGTATCAGTTCACATTATAATTTTTTTAGGTATTTCATTTAGGTCATTTTGGAGCATTTATGGACTCATAGGGACAGAGATAAAGAAGCAAATTTGGCTCTGTAGAGAAGCTGGCTAGGGAAATTGTTTCCAAAGAGCCCTATATATCCGTCTCTGACTAAGTAATACAATATAACTAAATTGTCCTTGAAGGGTAGACTAGAGTCTTCCAAACCCATGGAAGTAGTCTAACCACCACACTGCAAAATCAGAGTTACACTTACTCCTACTCCCACTCAGTATCTCATTGAATCGTTAAATCTTTTATACAATCTGCCATATCTTCTGGGGCAGTTTGAAAGTACTCGTCCTCCCCAACAGTCTATATGCTGGGGAACTTTCCAGGTCAGATTGTGCTTGTAAAAGCAGAAAAAGGGTCTGAAACAAGATGTCCTCTTGAAAAGGCTGAGGAGGAGGTGAGAGGAATCACCACCTACTTCTGCTCTGGTTCCCTTTTAAAAGAAAAGATTGATTCTTCTATGTGTTTTTCTGTGAAGAGGAGGATTAAGTTCCTGCTTTCATGGCTGTAAATCATGTGTGGACAGAAATGCATGCAGAGAAATGCACAGTTAAGCACGTAAGCCTCCAACAGGGTGGGGATTTAAAACATGAGTGAGTCCTCGAGGCTTTGCTTTTGCTGCCTCAGCTGGCTCAATGCTTAAGGTTGTGCACACCACTACGGATCATTCATTCTTTCTTTGCCGTTGTATAGGAAACCTACAACTCCAACTCAAGGCCACAGATTCTGCCACGAGTTTCCAAATATCACGTGGTATCAAAGTCCTTCTTTGACCAAAACTTAAATCTCTATAACTTATCAAAAATGTAATTACTTCTTTTACACACATAATACTGTATGCTTTTGATCATTCAGACACATGAAATGTTTCAGCAGCTGGAACAGAGCAGGATATTCATGGAGCTATATGAATGTGAGCACTGTCAGGCAACATACTTACTGATGTACTGTATTTAAATCCCTCTGGACCAATGGGTACCAAACTTGGTAGGTGCTGAAACTATCAATATGTGCCTCACCTGGCTGCTTTTGTGCCTTACGATCCCACGCATGACACGTCAGAAGTCATGCCTCCACCTGTTGTGTATTTCTGTGGCCTGGCTACAGTTCTGAATTCCTCTTCTTCTCATCCAGTGCTTCCCTGACCATAGCCAGGATAGTGCTCCCTGTGTGATCCCACCAATGCAGCAGGGGGCAGGGAAAGGAGCAGGGCAGAGCTGCCGGGTGCACTGGCATGGTGGGAAGCCGTAGGTCCTGCAAGAAGAGCCCACTCTATGGGGTCTGTATTTCAGGAGTGGAGAGAAGAGCAAGGTTTCAAGCTTCCTGACATCCTTATGCTGCAAATTGCAGTACGATTTACAGATCTTCTCTCTCTAGTCAGATGCACCATCAGCTCCATAGTCAGCAAGACAGAATGAGATGTTAACTCTCCCCTTCCACCACCCCTCCAAACCTCGGGGAAGCTTTGCCCCAAGGCCCTAACAGAGCAAATGCCAGCTGGGGTGATTTCCTCACACACTGAGTCACAGTGTGGGCTGGACACTTGTCCTAAACTGTGAGGAAATCACCTACCTCTGAACTTTGACAATCTGTGCCAATAAAGTTATTGAGTGATCATGACCATTTTCTGTTACCTTTTTTTTGCATGTTTCATTTGCTAAAAAGGCAATTTTAACTCCAGAAGACAGTATTTTAAGCAAAACTCAGAAAAGTGACCTGGAAAGATCATATAAATGGGATTTTTCTCTGTCATCTCTCTATGCTTTTGATTATTCTTGACATTGTATAATGTTAAGTTATAAATAGAAAGCATTTTGAAAATGTCATAATATCTTGAGTCTAATAAGGGAATACCAGAGCTAGAAAATATGCTTAAGAAATCATGATTACATAGCAGACTCAAGAGGAAGAATTAAACTGGGCTTCACTGCAGTGGAACTTAACAGCTACAAAAAAAATGTGAACTGTGAGCACAAGCTGGAAGCTACAATTGAAATGTAAACATTACTTATTGAAAGCAAGATGCCACATTAATAACAGCAACCACAAAAGCTGAAGACTTGTGGCATTACTGGATAGAGCAGTGATGCTTTTTCACCCTTTTAAGTGGATCTAATTCAGATGATGTCCCCCAGCTAACCCAAATGTTCAAAGTCCTTGTACTTGATACTTCAGTAGAGTATGAATTTGTTTTGGAATATTCTAGCTGAACTGATATTTTTTCTCTTGCCTTTCCATTGCATATATAAATTATTCTCATCTCTTTGCAGGTCTTCTCTGTCTAAACTCTGCACAGGTAAAAGGGCTGGTACTAATGAATACATTACAAGCTTTTCCAATTCTCATAAATTAAATCAGAATATTTACAAAAAATCAAAATTAATTCTTTCTTTTCTATGCTTGAACCTAAAGCAAAGAGCAATTTCTGCTTTGAATTGTACAGAACACTTTGCTAACTTTATCAATAGCTACCAATTCACCCCAGACTCTGTGGAACAGAGTTTGGCTCCCAGAACGTGCCTGTGAGCATTTCAGGGGCTCAGCACCACCCTGCATCACCCCTCCAGGAGACACCAACCACTGACTCCTCTGGAGTCTGGGGATGGCCAAGAAGAGTCACAAACATGGCTAGAATTGTTTTTGACTAGTACTGAAGCATAACTGAAGTTATAATAATAAAACCATGGCAACAAAATGATATTTCTCTGGTGAAAATTTCAATGAGCGATCTGTGAGATCAATAAAAATTAGACTATTAACATAGTCCATAAAATGGTTTGGAAGTATTTCAGAAATTAATATATGAAGCAGAAAAACTTACAAACAGCTAAGGCAATTTCTGTGGAGCTTTGCCCAGACTGACATTTATTCCATTATACCATCCCATTCTAACAGTCCCTTGTTTAGGCAATTAAGGCAATTAAAAATATCTTTTTTCACTCTAGAACCCTAGCATCTTGGTTGCAATGAAGTGAAGCTAAGACCTGGTCAGAAAAGAGAACACAAACAAACAGTACCTGGGATCAATGTAATCTCACAGTCCCAGTTGCAGAAGGGCAAGGTCTGTCACACTGCCACTGCCTCATTGCGGAATTAACATCCACAGTAATAAGAAAGACACCAGGGGTCTTCAAAACTCTACAGTGGAGAATACAGACTTTTTTTTTTCACCTGACCCAAGCAAAAATATTTGGCTGTAATTGCATGATGGGAGAAAGAACAGCCTTTGAAGTTAAGAGTTACCTGCCTACTTAGAAGCTGTTTTCTAAGATAGGTCATTTTTCTTCCAAATGTGACTGATCTGTTCCACGTGAATGCAAATTCTTGTTTCTGCTTTGTTATTTGTCAAGAAAATTGCAATCAATATTCTTTTAATCCACCTCTTATATACAGTGTTGAACCTTTTATTTGTCTCCATGAATAAATAATTTGAGCTGAGATTGTGCTCAGTGCTTTCTGAGTATCTAAAAAGAATGCTGGATTCTCCTTTTCACTTTTAAGCTTTGAATTATGGACCATCTCATTGCCTGGAAGCAACTGAAGTTCTTAAATTATAAACAGTGAATTATCTTCTTGCTTTTGTTATTAAAACAAAAAAGTAGACACATTTGGGAGACAATAAAAATTTAATACAATCAGTAAAAAGTCTACATAAATTAACATTCATATTTTCTTTCTTTTCTTTTTTTCTTTTTCAGCTTTTAAATTAACATTTCCTGGACTTGATTGCATTAATTTAGTATTAGAAAAGATTGCCATGTTGGATATACCTGTGTACCAAACATTTATGTTAATACTAACTGCAGTTATCAGAAGTTATGGGAAATTTTTGTGTACCTACTAACGGAGAAGGTGAATTCTCACAATCCCAAAATCCTTAAATGCATATAACAAAGGTAATTTTGGTAATTTTTTTGAAGAATATAAATAAATGTCCTGTAATGATGCATATTTCTGCACCCAGACTGACATTCCTCTTTTGAAGAGTTTTAGCATCTGTAACAAGTAATATTTATAACAAGTGAAAAGTAGGTCTCGAGAAAATCAAGCTGACATTTAGAAAGCTACATTTGGTGCAACTCAAATTTACTGCAGCTGCAGTATAAATAATCTGAGCACTGCCAAAGATGAGCTACTTATGTCTGTATACACACAGAACAATTTAAACTTCTCCACATTTAATTTCATATAAAGGACAGTTTTACGGCTGATCAGTGCAGTACACAGGATCTCAAGCATGACAAAGCCATGAAATCTGAAGGAACTTCCATCACAAAGAGCCTAAGAACACTCCAATTTCTTCAAATTGCCCTCTCCACTGAATCCAGCTGCAATGTGAGAATTTGGTGTAATTCCTTAATTATGTTGAATACCATTTGCACATAAAATTTGTAGAAACTCAGAGATTCAATGCTCTCTACAGCACTTTATCTTTTTGATAGCGCTGGGTAGATGAGGGTGGGGGAATACAGGCGAAGATATGACTGGAATTTTAGGATGAATTTTTGCTGTAGAAAATACCTCTGTGCTAGCTTTTCCCCAGGTCCTGCACAGCAAGGAGTCTGTCCTGACCACGGCAGGAAGGACCGGGGGGCTGAGCCTCACATGCTCAGCTCCTCGGAGGGTTTGGGGGTTATGGTCAGCACTGCCTGCCCCTCGGGGATGGCATGGGAGCCACATCACTCGCGGGGACCAGAGATTTCATCCAGTAATTCTGGCCCAAAGACACCCACGGGATGGAGGAAAAGGATACATTTAGGGCTCAGGTGGGCCAAGTCAGTATTGGGAGATCTTGACAGTCAGGGCACACTGGATTAAAGGAGGGATCTCTTCTTAAATTGTCCACTTGAAATCACTTTTTTTACTATCTCAAAGTCAGTTTTTACAAGAAGTTTATGGACCGTGGACTTAAAGGGAACATTTATGCCACTATAAGCTCAGTATAAGGGAAACAACAGTGTGCTGGTTCTTTTAAAAAATGGCATTGCATACATTGGTGCTTGCCTTATCCGTGTTTCAGTGTTGTCTCACAAACAGTATGGGGTGTGGTAAACTGGAAAAGCAAAAGAATAATGGTGGAAACAAAAACAGAACTCTGCTGACAAACATTTATTCAGATGTTGTTTCTCATCATAAAAATCAAGTTCCTATTTCCAAGCTGGAAAATTATGTAATTCAGATGGTGTTTTCAGGTGTCTTCGTCCGTCTTTTTTTTTTTTTTTTTTTTCTTTTGCACAGTTCTTAAATTCTTAGAGTTTCCTTATCATTTTAATGACATATGAATAACATCCAGATGGCTGTAACGTACTGAGTTTTATTGAGAATTATTCTGAATATTTAAAGAAATAATGGATATGCTTGAAGGTGTTCCAGAATTTTAAAACAAAAAATTAATTAGGCATGTGTTGATGTCTAATAGAATTTTTCCTGAAATCTGCAATATTTAATTAACTAACTCCCTTTGAAATCTTTGAGTCATCTCATGAAGGAATAGAAAGTCTATGTTAGATTTAGGAGACTAACCATTCAATCAAAGAACAATTTAATCCATATTCAGTGTGATCTCTACAGAAACAGAGTCAGACTTTAAAGTGTTCATTGCAACCCTTTCCTGAACATTTTTACTTTTCAAGATAAATTACTCACTCACCCAGGAACATCACTGATTTTGCAGGAGTGTCATCATCTAAAACCAACCCACTCAAAACCTTGTAAATTTATAGCTGAAGCTACAATTAAGAGTAAATTCTGATAGATTTAGAGAAAAATATGAAGTTACATTACACAAATGCCCTTAAACTTGTCCTGCAGAGATGATATTTAATAATTACATTTAAACATCTTATCTTATTAGGATAAATTGGATTTTAAAAAAATGTGTTTCTTCTTTTTGGCATCCTAGAGAGAAGAGATATAGTTGCTGAAGTGCCATACCTATGTATTCCTTCTGCTGGCTGAGAACAACAGCTGCACACACCTGTGGGCATAATTTTGCAGATAGGACATAAACCAATATATCTGTCAGTCAGGAAGACATATAAATGAGTTAAGTTGCATTTGTAATTAAATGTGCCTACAAAGTGGGGGCCAAAAAACCACACAGACAGCAATTAAGAAGTTTATCCCTTCTGGCAGAATCTGACATGACCCTGATCTCTCGTGTCATATACGTGTCACTGCTGTCACTAGTGTAATTGTTCTGAAGGGGCTATTCTTGACTGACACCAATGGGGAAGTCAGAACCAGGCCCAGAGATGCTTGGATCGCCAGATGGATTCCACAAGTGTGATGGCCTTCCCAGTCTCATTCACAAAATCATTTGTTGCACCCACTGCCAATGGAAGCGTCCTTGCACAATGAGCTTCACTCTTCATGCCAGGTTTTTCAAGAGCAAAAAATCATCCAGCATCAAGCCGTGGCTGATACCACATGGACTGACCCTCAATTTTATGATTTCTCACAATGAAGCCAAGGCATGGAACATGAGGGAGAAATTTAATGCAGCTTCCCTGTTCTAAGCACTGTCTGAACTGGAAAGAGGAGGGTATCACAGCCAACATAAACTTACTGGCACAAATACAAAGCCTGCACCTGTCTGAACTTGCACAGAAACACTCTGTGAGTCCCTGCTGGAAATCAGCTGAGGATGGTTATGTGCTTATAGTGCAGATCATCTCTTCCACCTGGAAATGAAGAGCAATCCAGGGTCTGAACAGGGACTATGGCTGATCTTGTACTGCTTGGTCCATCAGATTTGCTCCTCTTCTGAGAGGGTTTCAGATCCCAACATTAGTCTTGTTCAGAAGAACACAGACTCAAATAGGTACAGTGGAGAGAGATCTTTTACCTGCTTTGTTTTTTCATTTGCTTGTTTGTAAGACAGGGATTCTCTCATTCTGTTTCTATACATTTGAAAAAAAAAACAGAATCATGGAATGGTTTGGGTTGAAAGAGATCTGGTTTGAATTGCCAACAGCTCTGTAACATCTTGAAACAATGCATTCAACTGCTGCAACTTGAGTGAAAGGGAGACGAAAAAAGACAGATAGTACACGGTGCTCATTCTATTTCTGATAGAGACTTCCAGATACACAGATGACTGAAGCAAAGGCTACTGAGCTGCTCTGCCTTTCTGGCTTTAGAAAATGTCAGACTGGTTGATTGCTGCTACGTTATGCTAAGCAACACAAGTAAAGGAGCCCTCTTCTGTCATACTGTAAGTGTGCTAATATCTTCTCTGTTACCTCTCAGGTGCAGGAAATACTGTAAGCCATATTTTATAGGTGAGATAATCGTTATGTTGGAGACAGAAAACTACTTTCTTAAGGTAGAAATTTCTGTCTACATCAAAGTCACAGCTCCTAATTGTCTTCTCCACACATTTGGCTACATGTAGCTGGGGCAAAAGAGGAACTTTCAGGCTCCTAACATCAGCAATATGCTGTCCAAACAAGCACATCTTCTAATGCAGCATGGCTGGGCCAAGTCTGCTCATCTTCTACATCCTTTTCAGTCATTCCTAACCAACTTTCTTATCGTAACTACTTCTTCATATCACTTCTGTTTGTTACAACATTATGGCCCACAGGCAAACAACTTAAATTTTTTAGCTCATAATTTCATGCGTTTCTAATTTATTGTCTCACTTTAAATCTCCATTAAAACAAAAATAGAAAAGGGAAAAAAACCAGCATTTTGCAGGCTTATTCACCAAGCAGCTTTCTAAGGTTCTTAGAGGTCTAATTATGATATTATAACATGATTTCCAACTTTGCAGATGATACTAAATTGGAAGAGAATAAAAACAAATGAGGAATAATTAGGTAGTGCAGCCAGATATAAAAGAATTTAGATCATTTTATATTTCAGGAATAATAGATGGCAAATGCAAGGCTGTGCAAATAAATTGAGAATAATTAGCCTCACAGTGTGGCATAAAAAGTGGGATCCTGTTTAGAAAGACAAGAGGCTACAACATGCTGAGTGAGATAAATTCTGAAGTTTGAATGCAAAATTCACGTGTTAGATTCCCTTACTTATGTGACTTGCTAGCAGTCTCAGTGGTACTCTCCTAGAAATAAGCTAGAACTCAGTGCCAGCAAGGAAAACACCACTTGGCCTCTGGGAAAGGCTACATGGTACAGTCTAAGAAGAACAGTTCCTTCCACAGTAATTCCACAGGACTGTATTACCTAAATAATGGACCACGAGCTGTATTCAGTCTACAGGACATCTCTGCCCAAACCAGTATCTTTCTCTGGGGGCAAAACCAGAAAGAGTGGGGAGAATACACCAAGGAAAGCTTTTGTTTCGTTGCTCGAGTGCTCCTGCAGAAGAGCCACCTGACTCTGACTGCGGCAGAAATGCACCGCTTGTTTGGAAAGAGCTCGAGGCTGATCAGGAACAGTCATTTTTTATTTCCTTCCATTATGTTATGTTCCTTAATGTATTCAGGCCTGAAGTTAGAAAAAGGTTTCCAACAGTTGAGCTGGGAGGTTCCAGGAGAGCTGTCAGTGGGAACAATGGTGGGAAGATACCTTGCTGGTTTTAAAATGTTGCTTCATGAACCGTGACAGATTAAATGCTGAGATAGCAGGGATGGCAAGGGACATCACCCGAAGAGATCACCATGGTTTCCTACACTGCTGCTTTCCGCTCTATATACTGCTGCCTACTTCTCTGCTCTTGACTGAAACACAACCTGTCAAAAATGCACTCCCTCTTCTGCATATATCAGCACATTAATTTTCAGCTATGTGATACGGGAGGTTCTTCTGTATCAACCCAAGGAAAAAAAAAGAGCCTTTTTTCTTTCCTGAAGATATGAAAATTTGTTCAGGAAACTGATTTTTTATTTTATTGAAAGTTATCTGTTCATTTTGAAGGTGGGTGAAGATGGAAAATGGGCAAATGCATGAGGGAATTAAGATCACTGCTGGTGAGTCAGTACTGCAAGGGATTACTGACTGCAGAATATTTTCACTGAAAACAGAATTAAATAGACCTCTCTAGAATAATGATGTCTAAAATCCATCATTAGTTCATGGAATTTGAAAAGTATTAGGTTGATCTGTTTGCCCATCTAGAGATGCCTTTATGGGAGTGAAAATTTACCTTCATAGGTCTTCTTATGGTAAACTTTTAGCTTGTTTAACAATAGCAAAATAGTGACAAAAGCTTCATTGTTAGGGCATTTATACATTTTCCATGGAATAGGTCTGAATTATTAGCCATCTTTCAAAGCATGCAAGTGAAAGGCCATTGAAATCTTCCAAATGCAATGAAATGTATTTCAGCATTTCAGCACTAAATGCCTGCATAATTTATGGCAGAGTGCACATAATTTCTATGTATGGCTATACCTAACACAAGCTCATTTCACATTTGAAATTCAATTCTTCCAGCTAATTGATTCATTTTCATAAATACTCTAAAATTCGTAATAAAAACAATGCTTTGCTGTAAGATATTGTTTTGGCCAGTACCAAAATTAGCTATGAATATTTACTTTCAACAAAAGCCAGTGGGACAAACAGCAAATGATGAAAACATAGTGATTTATAATTTCTTTTAACAATCCCTTTGTCACATGAGAACCAGCAAATTTTCAAATCCTATAAAACATCCCCTTAAAATACGGTTATTATGTTACTCAATCTCATTTTTCTGTTCTCTGCCTCCTTCTGCCCATCCCTTCCAAGAGCCCTCCCTCTGCTGGGATCCCTCCAGTTCTGTCTCGGGACACGAGGCAGTGAACAAGCTTCCAACACGAGCTTTGATAGCCACTATGTCCATGATCTTTCACCAGAAGAGTTGAATTAGGATCTTTTCAGGGAAGGTGGGAAATAGTTTGATTCCAGAAAGAAAGATAAATCATTCCAGAAGAGTTTAATTAGGATCTTTACAGAGAAGGTAGGAAATAGTTTGATTCCAGAAAGAATGATAAATCATTTCAAAACCCCTTGACCATATATTCTGAAGTCACCCTGGTTTCCAGAGCAAAGACCTGGTTTAAAACACAAGCACGGAGTGAGGCAGTGGCCTCACGAAGCACTGCTGGGGGCTGCAGTTCAGTTCCCACAAGTCCTCTTAGGCCAAGTCATGCAGCTGCAGCAGCAAAGATGGGATTAACATAAAGTATGGGAGGTGATTCGTTAGCCCAGTGCAACTCTTGCATGGTCAGGCTTGGGGAGCAGCACCTGCACTGGTGATGGACAGTTCTACCAGCTCTAGACTTTTGGGAGCGTAGCCCAGCCTTGACACACCACCCTTCTCCCCAGCTGCAGTACAGCAGCTCTCGCTCCTGCCTGACCATCAGTCTGTGGAACTGACACCTGGCACTCGGGGAAATGGGCAGGATGGGCCTCAGGTAGCTTTAGGATCAAAGATATTAATTTATAAATAATGTCAGCTTTGGATTAGCATGATTTTAAGTGTATGAGAGGTAACTTAAAAGCTGTGACTGTCATTGAGCCCTCTATGTTCCAGAGCTCTTTAAAAGAGTTCAGGGACAAGCACACCTTCCCCTGAAACCCATCAGCTTCCCACTCTTCTTAGCTCTGTGCTATTGCTTCGAGCTGTTTTAGCCCCAGATGGGGCAGGAAGAGGCACCAGAACCAGATCTGCCCTCTGAAAGGGTTCTGTAGCCCTCCACAGCCACAAGGAGAGCCTACCATAGAAAATCTCCCTTCCAATCCACCAGCTGTGCTAGAAGAGTCCTGACTCCGTCTCCCAGCTACTGAGGAAACCTGCCACGAGGAATCACAGCTGCTGAAGTTGCTCCACACACAGCAGGAAGCAAACACCCTGTGAACCTGCACTGCAGCTGGCAGGCAGCTCCCGGGGGGCTGTGCCCGTGCCCACTGCTAACATGGGACACTTGGACCATGGCAGCAGCCAGAGGCCAGGAGCCCAGAGCTTGGCACCTGGGACCCCCAGCCTTGGCTGCCATCATGCTGCCTGTGGCAAATCCCGGCTGTGCCCTCCTCTGCACCCTGGCTGTGCTCTTGCCCTTCTTTTTCTGCAGGATATGCACAGTCTGAGCTTTTTTTTTTTATCTCCAGAAAGTTTTCTTGGCCCAAGAATTAATCCTGACATTTAATTAAAGTATAATTTTGTTGGTAATATATACACAAGTCTTTAATTTATTTGTCATTGAGAAAAGCAACTCTATATAAATAAAAATAAAAACTATTAAAAAGTTAAAAACAGCCTGACTTGCTCTGCAGAATTTTCAGTTCTCTAGGATTCGGCAAAAATAGAATGAAGTACTTACATCTTCAAAAAGCTTAAGCCAAGTACTTCATCAAAGGTTAAAGTGCAGAAATATGAAATAACTGAAAAGTTGTCTCACTGGACTGCAAATTGGCCAAGAAGAGGAAGTGAATTTGAAGAGGCAAAGAATTAATAAGAGGTTGTGATAGAGATCAGCAGATCTTCAGCCTCTCAATATTATATTAACAATGGCACCAAAAATTTCTGCTGTCAGTTCCTAATGGTAAATTCTGGTTAACAATAAGGAAAGAACAATACAATCAGAAGCAGGAAAATGTAAAATATTCATGCATTGCAGTACTCATAAATAACAACACATGAGAGGGAAAAACAGTCAAGAAGGGGATCACTATCTAATGGAAAAGTGCTGCAGAATTACAAGGAAAACAATTCTATTCCAGAAAAAGAGTCTGTACGCAGTTCAACTAAAAGTGCAGCTCCTGTAAATAAGACAAGCTAAATCACCTTAGAATTAGGCTCAGCTTTCAGGAAAGCTGAGAAAGTCTTAGGTGTGTATATATATATATACATACATGTGTATATATATATATATACACATGTATATATATATATATATACATGTATGCATATATGTATGTGTGTGTGTATATATAATTGGTAAAACATAATCTAAATTAAACTGAAGTCAATACTTTGTTAAAGAGTGAAAGCACATGAATAGGCCCACATTTATACGGTACAAATTTTATCTAATCTACAGTGTCCTATTGGTCAGCCTTACAGTGTCGGTGGTTTGTCTCAAACCACATTCCTAAGTATTTTCCTCTCTTGCCAGTTTTGTAATCATCACAGGTGCTCTGTTTTATCAGTAGGAGGTCCACCACGGGTCTGGGATAAACAGGCAAGTCACGGCCACCAGCTGCCCTCATCTCTCACTACAGATGCATCAGTGCAGATTGTGTGAGTAGAGAGTTAACCAGGCACCACCATTCCTAGCTTGGGTTTTTCTTCCAAAATTCTTCATTTTTTCCTTCAAGCCCTATAGTTTCCTACACAATCCACAGTGGTGTTACAGCAGGAAAACTCACACCTTCCTCTAATCAAAGGCTTAGACTGGCCTTCCAGTTGTTGCCTCTCTGCCAAGGCACTAGTGAAGTCTAAAATGAAGTGCAAGATTTCAAACGACTTTATCTCTTCTTTAAGAAAGAAAAGGAAAACAAACAAAAGAAACTTTGTAATTTAAATTCTTACATAGTATTTGCTTTGCATATGCCTTTCAAATATTCCCTACGGGACTATGTCTCTAACGAGACACTCTTTGCAATTTTATCATTCAAAATTCCTGAGGAGTAATACTGTGAATGACCATGTAAATGTAATAAATTTCCTTCATTCTTTCACAGAATCCTGGCTCTTTCCTTGTTAGATGCCAATGCTATTTAAAGGAATTTCTGGAACTCTTTTTGTCATTCTGAATTTCAAAAATTAGGGAAAAACGTGTTAAAGAATAGTCCCCTTCAGGCGTGTAACTTTTCCACTCTCTGATCTTGGACAAATTTGGCTACAAATGCAGACACTGAGCCAGGACATAAGAACTGACATGACATTTTATGTTGGCATTGAACCAGTGGACTCAGAGAAATTATCGGTTGCTAAAATTTCAGTGTGACCAGTGAGGACATGACAAAAGGATTTTGAGAACCTCACAGAGATGTCTGATGATATTAGGATAAGGATAATATTAAACATGAGAGAAAATCTATGCTACTTCCTCAGAAGAAAAATTCCATCCTGTGCTCCTGAATGGTAAAATATGCAAATGGTACCACTGAGTCAACAAGTACTGTAGTGGCTAGATCTTTGCACAGAATCTAATGGATTTCTCCACTGTGAAAGGAATCTAAGTAAAAAGTTAAGAAATTTCTTTCTGGGAATTGGTTTTAGTAGTGCATGTTACAAAGAGGCAGTGCTGTTTTCAAAAGACTGTCTTATTCTTCATTTTTCCAGTCGAGTTAGAGTCATTTTATCCCACAAAATATGATTCATGTCAGAACAATGGGAAATTTGAAATCTACGATGCAGCACCTGTATTAAATGTTTAGGCATGAAAACAAAAAAGGATGACAGAAATGTAAAGACACCAACTGTTTAAGAATATATACAGTGGAATAATAACCATAAAAAAAATCTCCATAATAAATGTTCAAAATTAAAAGCTTTTGATTGCTCTTGGTTCTTAAAATTGTGATTATCTGAGTAAACATAATTCTCTTTGAAGACCAGACTATCCTTTAACAAGCATTATTTTCCTGTCAACCAACAATTTCCACGGCCATGCAATTGCAGTGTGGCCAGAGTTCTCTGGATACTTCATTGTCAATGGCTTCCATTTGTCCCAGTGCCACTCTATTTTTAAAAACCATGCGCTCTGGGAATTACTAGTTTTCATAATTGAAGGTATTAATGAGAAAAAATCAGGAGGAAAAGAATGTGTCCCCAGATGTCTTCACAAAAGGGCACCATCACAGCGTATAACAGAGAGACAAAGCAAAAGCTGAAGATGAATATTCTTGTTTCAGTTGACACATTCATTTCCAAGCATCAGTCTAAGAATATTCATGCTAAAAGCTGTGGAAAATACCCTGGAAAAATTAAGTGACTTCATCTTAATAGACGGTGTTTTGTAAGAATGGACTTGAGCAAAATCTTTGATATTTCTTTGCCTTAGAATCATGGAATGAGGATTTTCAAGTTGCCTAGCTATTGAAAATTCCCACACAACAAACTTCTTAAAAACAAAAGCTATTATGTGTCTTCTGGTTCAGAGGTTACCACACAGGACTGCCCTTTCAAGGGCAGTTTATATCTTTCCAGTGAAGGGCTTATAATTTTTCCTTTATTAGAGTCATGGTCATCTGCATTCATCGCATTGACTGATTTCTGACTTCCTAGTATTACAAGCTTTATTTTGACCAGAACTAGATTCCTGCTTTTACACTGGAAGTTATGAATCCTTTAGTAAAAACAAGCCTTAAATAGAAATGAAGATGTAAATTTCAAGCGGGTATGTAAAGCTGAAAAGCAGAAAACTATGAAGACAAACATAAGGCAATACATCACTAGGAGCACCAGTTTCTTTTTGATGTGTCATAATATATCCCATAATGTCATGGCTGAATGACCCCTATTGCAATATGTAGGCTTTTAAAAGTGGTTTCAATGGGCCAGGCCTTTAATTGCTATGAATGGAAGTCACAGTCATCTAACTGCATTAAATGTATCCCCTTTTTATTCCATTTTTAGACCTTCCAAAGACTGCAATTTTTAATTATATCTCCAAAAATCAGTGGGTTTTGTCAAGCTGCACATTACTTTCTCTGATTCTCATCACATATCTCCTTCCATTGTTATTTCTCACCAAGGAGATCCCTCATAATCCAAATGGAAATTTGGTGCAATCATTTATAAACTGATTTCCACTACAGAAAAATAACAGAAAGCTGAATAAAGTCTTTCATGCATCTATGTACACTATGAAAATATAAATAAAAGAAGCCAAAGATTGAGCATAATGAGCAGAAAAAAATCACGACAGTAACTTCCAATACACTTGAGGCACATGGTTAACCACAAAGTCAGGAGGTACTAATCCAGAAAAGACTAAAGCTTTGGGCAGAATCTCTCCCTCTTTCCAAATGCTGGAGTATATATCCAAGAACAGTGAGCATTTTTAAGTTGAATCTACTTGATATAGCATGACAAATAAAACTAACCTACAGTCCAAAGCAAAAAAAATCAGTGCATGCTGATCTGAACACAGACTTTCTGTTCTACTGGAAAACACCAGATTTGTTTTCATTATGATAGGAACAAAAGGAAAAGCTGAATTTTATTTGTAAGGAAAATAATTGGATAAAGTAATATGTTCCACTTCAAATTGAGTATTTTTGTTCTGATTTTCATCTACTATTTCATCTACTATTATGTTCAAACCATAGGTTGTAAAAATAAGAAGTATTTTGAAATAAGAAACTACAGAATTTCATTATAGATAAGACTGAAAATGACATTTTCATCACTTTTCCTTAATTAGATTTTATTGAAAGTGAAGCTTCACACAAAATTTTACCATTTATAAATAGAAATGCTTTTTCCAATGAGAAACTTGTATTTGGGAAACCTCTCCAGTTTTTACTTCTACAACTGAGAAAATAATGTGCCCATGTTATCAGTCCGTAGAACAACTTTTAAACAGCCGAGAATTTCAACAGAACCAAATCAAACCAAAATCCACTTAGGTGAAAACCAGCTTGTTGGAGCTGACAGACTGTTAAAAGTGTAGATACTAGAGACAAGCCAGAAATTCAGTGCAAACTGTGTGTCCTGTACCCTGTATACACTGAACACCAGTAAGCAGATAACACCAGAGAATGAAGAGCATTAAATGTCAAGGGCAGCAGACACAGAGAGAGGAAGGCAAAGTAGTCATCAAGAAGTGGAAGCACTGAAGAAACATTCACACAAATATGCTACAATGTGAACAAAAATGATGCTCTTACAGGCTATTGCCGCAATACATTATGGGAAGGAAAACATCGGAGTATGCACCAAGATTTTAAGTGTAATCAGTAAAAACCAGGCAAAATAGGAAGAAAAACAGTCAAGGTATTTTATATCTTGCAGACAAGTCTTTATTCAGAAATCAATTTGGAGAATTAAAATTCTGCAGAGTTCCTAATTATGCTCGTTTTTGTATCAACCAGCAAAAAATGGGGAAAAATCACTTTCAGCAAGAGATTAAAAGAAGCAATGGCTCAAAACACAAAGACCATGCACTTAGCCTCTATTCATGCATGAAAAATTAGTCCAAATACTGAGAAGTCAAAAAAATATGAGCCATGAAGCTGATTAATCTCAAAATCAGAATATTTATTATGTGCTGAATTATGTGCCACCCAATATTAAAAATTACAGTCCAGTAAAATGAAGGAAATGGTTGTACTTCAGCCTCATAAAATGCTTCTGGAGAAGTCAGAGCTGAAAAACAGTATGTTGTTTAGTATTCTGATAAAGGAGATCACAGGTGAGGAAGCCAAAGAGAATGGACTGGGGGTTTTGCAGGAGCAGAGGGGGAAAAGGGGGTCACTCCAAAGGATTTGCTACAGGCAAATTTTTCTTTAGCAGCTGTGGGATAAACTCTGAAAACCTCACTGCTTTAGAGGATGGGTAGAAAACATGCTTCATGCCTACTGGGTAGTAGGATGCCTCTTTCCTTTAGGAGGCAAAAAATGCTAAGGTGAAAGACAAATTTTTCCCAAGCCAAGTTCCAACACAAGAAAATACAACTGGAGGCACTCAGCCCCAGAGACCTGGAGTGCTCAGGCAAAGAAACACTCTTACCTCAGGTTTTAATTTTTATTTGATTTATATCAGAAAGAATATTTAATAGCTCCCCTATTCACCTACGTGCTCTGTAATGCTCACACATACAGAGTATGAAGATTATGAGACAGACTAATGCCTCTCTCCACTGAAATTACTATAATAGCAAAGCCATTTTGCAAATGACAGTGTAAGTATCAGCTCAGATAATTCTGGAAAATTAATGCCTCAAATGAAATGCCGCCTCAGAGCTGAGGGAATACATTTTATTCTTTAGTCTTTTTACTCTTACTTTATATATATTGTTTACTACTCTGGAGTATAATTTCTTCTTTTTCACTCCCACTCTTCAGCATGAGGCCAGTGCAGTCATTTAGCAGGCTTTAAACCCAAAAAGGATCTCAGAATCAGCTGACATGGATGCTGAGTGCTACTAAACAGAGAAAGGTGAACAGCTTGAAGGATGAGGTGGAGATCAGAGGCATGCACTCACTGTCCCTTAACCTGGAAAAGGGGATGGGAAAGGCACATACAACTCCAGGCAGCAATTCATTCTTCTCATGTGCCCTAAAATTGCTCTGCAGAGGTGCCACTCTCTCTCCACCCTGATAAATGGAGGCCAAATCATTAGCGTGGACTAAGCACCTGATTTTTGAAGCCTTAGAATACATTAAAGAGATCCTGTGCTAAAGACTTTCTGACTCTGCAGGACATTGACAAAGAAGAAAAGCTTCACAGGACATTACCAGAAGAACAGTAAGGATAGAATAACAAGGTGACTGGAACAGTAATAGAAGTTTGCTGATTGTTTGCTTTCCAATTTGTTGATGTATTTCTATTCTTGAAACCTAGAGAACTGCCTCATTCTATTTCTGCTACTAGTAACTTGGTAATTACTACTAATAATAAACATTTTTCTTAAACTGAGTTTGTATATGCCTCTCATTGTATCAGATTGTACAATTATCAAACGGAAAGGACAAATTCTTTCCTTGGCCAGATCCTTGGAGGTTCTTAGTCCACAGGGCACTGAACACAGTCTTTATCCATTATGTGGAAAACATCCGTAATACATTAAGCACACTCCAAGAATCCTCTAAGAGGGTTGAACATAAAACAAAATCAAGCAGAGGAAGAGTATGGCGCCTATATACCTCAGAAATGCTCTGAACTGCAGCACGTTTGGATCCATGTCATACACTGAAGATAAAGAAAATTCATTATTTCTCAAGATACTATTTACTATACCCAGTTCCTCAATGACAATAATTTTAATTTATTATCTGTTTTCTGAGCCACTTGATCTTTTATGTGCTTCAAGGCTGTGGTATCTGCTTTTGACACTTTATGTCTGAGTTATCATAGGGTTTTAATTGTCCTCCTAATTGTGGTAATTCATGTCTTGTGTTGTCTTTCTACTGAATTCAGGCTCCAAGTCAATCTCATAAATGGATGAAATTAACTCTCTTACTGAATTCACTTGGCTGCAGGACATCAAAAAATACTTTGCAGAAACTCAAGTTCCCAATCTGCAAAAACCCTCATGATAATGGACCACTCAGTAGATAACAAATTTGCTGAATGGTGACACTCAAAGAGTTGTGTCAGGGGCTCGATGTCCAAGAGGAGACCAGTGACAAGTGGTGTTCTTCAGGGGACAGTATTGGGATCAGCACTGTTTAACACCTTCGTCCGTAACATGGACAGTGGGTTCAACGTGACCTTAGCAAGTCTGCCAACAATCCTAAGCTGTGTGGTGTGGGGAAGAGACGTCATCCAGAGGGACCTTGACAGCCTTTAAAAATGGGCCCATGTGAACCTCATGAAACTCAGCAAGGCCAAGTGCAAGGTCCTGCACCTGGGTAAGAACAATTCCAAGCACAAACCCAGGCTGGGCAGAGAATGGATTCAGAACAGCCCTGGGGAGAAGGACTTGGGGGTGTCAGTGGGTGAGAAGCAGGGTATGAGCCAGCCATGGGCACTTGCAGCCCAGAAGGCCAGTAGTGTCCTGGGCTGCATCCAAAGCCCCGTGGGCAGCAGGGCCAGGGAGGGGATTCTGACCCTCTGCTCCACTCTGGTGAGATCCACCCAGAGTGCTGCATCCAGCTCTGGCGTCCCCAGCATCAGAAGGACATGGAGCTGCTGGAGTGAGTCCAGTGGAGGGCCAAGAAGATGATCAGAAGACAGGCTGAGGGAGCTGGGGTTGTTCAGCCTACAGAAGAGAAGGCTCCAGTGAGACCTTCCAGCAGCCTCCCAGCACCTAAAGGGGCTACAAGAGAGCCAGAGAGGGACTTTTCACAGGAACAGGTAGGGACAGGACAAGGGGGAATGGCTTTAAACTGAAAGAGAGCAGGACAACATCAGACATTAGGAAGAAATTCTTCACTGTCAGGGTGGTGAGATACTGGAATAGGTTGCCCAGAGAAGTTGTGGATGCCCCATTCCTGAAAGTGTTCAAGGCCAGGTTGGATGTGACCATGAGCAATCTGGTCTAGTGGAAGGTACCCATGGCAGGGGGTTGGAACCAATCTATGATTCTATGAGTTGAAGATTTGAGGATTCCATTCAGGCCTTGTCAATTATTAGTGCGAAGTTAAAGCCAGGAAAGAGGTTTTGCTGGTTTTGGAAACCATAAGTCTATCAGATCCTTCTGACTAAACTGTTTGATAGGAAACATACATTATAGTCAAAAGGAGTTATAAGGACAAAATTAAAAGCAAATGAAGAAAAGACAGAAGATAGTCACAAGCTATTTTGCTGCTAAAACTACTGGTAAGCAGGTACTACTGCATCTTACTACTCAGAAAATAATTTTCAGTTTTTTCCTCTCTCCTTCCCTTTATTACAGTTTTCCTTGCATGCAATTACACTATTGCTTTAGTTAGGATCAAAAGTGAATCTTCTCTCTCCACTTGGGTTCAGAGAGGTCTCAGAGCAAGTGAATTAGTTTCCAAGTAGGGTTACTCACTGGTCAATAGTAATGAAGCCTTGTACATTTAACACTTTCTTGATAACCCAAGCATAACAGAGGTCATGCTTTGTTAGATAACGGGATGTGCAGGACTGAAAATACTGGGAGACATTAAATGCAAGATGTTCTTGACAAACTGGAGAAACGGTCTGGAAAAATGCAATTCACTAAGTGTAAATTCCAGCTCTAGATGACCGTACACAAATACAACATGGGAAACAACTAACTACAGCAGCAGCCATGCCGGAAAAGGTCTGGAGGAGGAAAACAGAAAATGACTCAGCACTGATCTACTGCTGTGGAAATTAATGCCCTTTATGCTAGGAGCTTATACTACTTACACAAACAGGAGTTTAATCTCTAAGTGGTACAAAATAATCCTCTTTCCTACTTTCTTCCCCAGCCCTGGAGTCTCAGCAGATCTGATGTGTCAGGTGTTGGGTATCCTTTCAAGAAGGATGTAGACAATCAAAAGAGAACACAAAGGAGAATGCTGAATAAGGTGAAAGAGATTTGATCTCTGAAAAAAAAAAAGAAATTTGGAATTGTTTTATCTGGGGAAGAATGCTTGCAAGGCACAAAAGAGAATATGTTCTTTGTGAATCAGAAGAAATACAAAAAGTTTAGATTGTAGCAAAGGGCTTTGAGAAGTTTTTTTATATTGGTTAAACCAGTAGAATAAAGTTTTCTGGAAGCTGTGAAAACTTGATCAGCATGGTTTTAAGCACTGTTAGATTGAAACCGTCAGAAATGTCACAGGTAGAGGGATCTTGGCTTGAAGCAAGAGCCCCCAGTCCAGATGGCAGACACACCTCAATCAAATAGCCTGCAATCTGCCTGTTACACTTTGTATTTTTGCTCTGCAGATGACAAAAATATATACTAGGATTTAATACTTTGCAACTTGCACAAGAAGATAAACATAGGCTTGGTTGGTCCAAAACTTGCACAAGGCATCGCACCTACTGTGTATGCAGTGGCAGTGTTAGGTGGGACAGAGACCCCATACAGCGTGTGACCATCAGACCATCAGACAGCCCTGATTTGACTACTGCTCACACACACCACTGCATTAGCACACTGCACATGGGGTGCTAATGAGGGGCAGCAAACTCCTGCCGACCTCTGTCCTTCATTCCATGATCCTCCAGTGTCCCTCCATTGGACTTTCATATTGTTTTTGAGGGATGGTCAATTAGATCATTGCTCTTTTCCTCCTTCTCATTGTTTTACCTGAACCCTCTCTCTACTTCATTTTTCTTTTGTTTTTCTGTCCCATGCATCTCCTCCATTTCTTCTACTTGTAGCAATTCTTCAGAGCCATGTCTCCTTTTTTTTTCCATATGGTTTGCATCCATTTAGAATGTGAAAATGTACTATTAGCTTCTGGTCAGCTCTTGCAACTGGGGTTTCTGTCCCTAAGGCCTTGTCAGAGACCATCCCTTTAAGTGCCAAACTTGGAAAGGGTTCAAAATCAACATGGAGATGCCAACGACTCAGACTGTCTCACTCACCAAAACAATCCTGCACCACGTCAGCCAGCCCACTTAGTTTTCTGTTGTCAGATTGTTGTAGGTTATGAGCAAACATCTCCAACAGAAGTGATGGGGATAACCCAAAAGCATATCAAACCTGCTATAACTAAATACTGTTGGTAGAGGTGAGACTGGGTTCTTTGACTCCTAGTGGCTTATGAAAAACAATCCTTAAATATTATTTTATTTGAAAGACACCAGTTAATTCTGTATAATGTACACTATTAGCAATTGATACACTTGCTTTGTTTAGGGAAATCTGAAGAATAAAACAGATTGCTGTTTCCATCAAAACACTTCAAGCTGGATTTAATAGTGCTGAAATGCTAATTGTGAATTG
This sequence comes from Callaeas wilsoni, assembly GCA_013398955.1. Taxonomy (NCBI): domain Eukaryota; kingdom Metazoa; phylum Chordata; class Aves; order Passeriformes; family Callaeidae; genus Callaeas; species Callaeas wilsoni. The sequence continues at coordinate 92,409 of VWPU01005002.1, forward strand.
TATTTCACATCATACACTGCAGACTAATTTAAAAAGAAGAAAACATATTATGGTAAATACCACAATGCATTCACTATGAGTCATCTAAGCACGAGATGAACTGGAACAATACCAGCAGCACAACATAAAGCAGTTGAATTTAAGCTAGAGGGAGTACAATACCTTTTGATCAGGCCTAGTATATGCTGAGAATATGTACAGCTGCACATACACCATTAGGTTTCTGGCAAAGAAAACAATGTGAACATTTTTTGTCTCTCCCTCTTCTTTCCCCAGTGCAACCCTTCCAAATATATTTGCATTAAGTCACTAAGAAGTGAAATAAGTAGTCTTGCTTGTATGAAGAACAGGCAGCTTCAGCATCAGTTCCCCACGCTCCACTGTGATGCTGACCATGCTCATATTACACAGATGCTTGCTTTTAGCATCTTAATGAGAACTTTCAAGAATTCAATTACTATTAAATTAGCTTCACTGAATGTTATCAGAATGCTTCTGAGGGTTTTGTATTATCCTATCAGCACAGGAAGGAAGGAAAACTACACTGTCAATCCAATTATTTTTTTGTGTACTTTTTACAAGGAGGGGAAGGGTCAAGCATATGATTTGTCTTTCTCAGGGGAAAAAGAAGAAGAAGTCTTTGGGAATTCAGTAGCAGTTCCTTGGAACTTGAAGAAAGCCACTTTTGTCAAAGCCTCTCAATCCTCTCAGTAACCACCAGCTTTTAGTGGTCACTGTAGCATTTCCAGAGACACTGGCTCCCTCTGAAACAGCAATCAAGTAGTCAGGATCCTCATTATCCACAACACAGTGCTGGAATTCAAAAGATATTAGTTTATTCTCTGCCTCACATAACTGCAGATCTTCTCTGAGGTGAAAGAAGCACTGAAAAAGCCCAAATGTCTTCCTCCAGCTGGGTTCTGAAGCCCACTTAAAAGCTCTGTGGCTGTGATTGTGTGACATTGAGATACCTGGGTGTGGAGGTGTGATTGCTACCAGGGATACCTCTGCTTTCAGAAGAAAGGTCAGAACACTGGTCCCCAGCCCTTCCATCCAACAGGTATTTATTTATGTTTTCCCCAGTACCTTGAAGCATTGTCCAAAGCAATATTACAGAGGGTAGTGTACTTCAGTTACGGTTCCATAGTAGCATTATGTGAATGTTAGATATTTGTAAATAGGCATTACATGGACATATCACATTTCTCTCAACTTTCCCCCTTTACATCCTTGGATACTCCTATTTTTCTCTAACATATGCACTAGAAAGCTCTTTGGTACTTTACTCTTTTGATTTCCATTCTAGTAGTTCCACGACTTTTTTCTGAGAATCAAGTATTAACAGGCTTCCATTGGTTCAAAATTGTACTCTGTTTCTGAGATGTGTAACAACCCTGTTAAGAACTGAGCGAGAAACTAGAGTAGGGATTTGATATATAAATCCTCAGATGTCCCACTGTGCCCATCATTCATCAATAGCTCAGTCAACTCCCCTACTATTAGAAATAGAGGATGCCAGCAGGGATCAAAGCACAAGGGACTCTGAGTGCATATTAACTGAATTAAATTGTCAATGTATTAAACTTCCATGAATTCATCGGTTGATTTTAACTTGTTTAGAAACAAAACTTCTACTGGGTGATATAAAAAATACCCACATACAAATACATGTCTACAAAAAGAGGGAATCAATACTCTCAATACATTGCAAATTTAAGAGAATCAAACACAATTAAAACCTGCTTAGCTTAGCTGCAATGTAGAAGAATATAATTATTTCTCTCAGTGCTTAGATTACCTTCTCTGTTAAAGCCTTTTCTTCTGGAAAACTTTAGCTGTTCAGAGAGCATAAAGAACAGTAAATAAATATGTGGCAATAGTAATTTCGTTATTCATATTACTGGAAAAATGGTTGTATTTATCTCTTCAGCATACACAGTGCCATAAGATTGCCTTTTCTAATTTATTGAACTAAGCCAGGAAACGATTACCATCCAAAAATGCCAAATCCCCAGGTACACATTCGCCCAGCTAACTCACGTGGTGACTGCAATGTGGAACATCCCTGTGCCATGCAGCCACAGGGGACCTCAGTGACACTGTAAGGTGGCAAAACACAGCACTGTGCTCATGAAACAGAAGCACGGCATGTTCCATGCAGGAGGCAGCATCCAGAGCATGCAACATTCTTCCAGCATCAGTCACTTTTGAGCCAGGCAGGTACCACCCTTGGGGAGAGGGCAGCAGATGTGCTCCCATCTCCCATCCTTCTGAGCCGCGGCAGGACGTATCCTGATCATTTGCACTCCAAGGCAGATACTTCCGTGAGCCACCAGCTGTCACAGCACCAGGAGCTTCTGCTGGTGGAGGGCAACACACAGCAAAGGGGTGTCAGGCCCAGGCAGCTCCCAGAGGAGGGCAGGGTTTTCCATCCAATGCTGTACGGACACGAGGAAGCACCACATAGGTGGGAGGGAGTGAACAGGCGTCCAGCCTGGCTCGCCTGGTCCTCACACCTCCCTGACAGCAGAGCTTCTCCCTCTGCTGCATCCATGGCCTCGCTGCCCACCTGCCTCCTCGACAAGCACAAAGCTTGAAGAGCCAAGTGATTCTGATCGTATTTTTTTATTTCAAATGAACCAAGGGGTATTGACTAGCATGGACCATGCAAGGCATGCATCAGCTGCCTTTGCAAAGCCAGAAGAGTAACCTCAGCTGAACACTGCAGTCTCCTCACTGCCAGTAAATTGGAGAATTAGATCAGACACCATGTTTTTAAAGCTGTGCAAAACTAGGACAGTTTCCCAGCTATTTTCCTTCATCCTTCTTGTACATTGATTTTTATATGAGGTTTTAGACTAAACTTTGAAGGCTTTTTCAAAGTCAGACCTATGGCTTTTTCTTGTGTTTATTTTTACCCAGCTGAGCTTCCACTGAATTCAATTTTAACCCAGTAAACTTGATCAAGAAGAGCTTTGGGGGGACCTTGGCATGTCTGAGAACAGGGGCTTCCAGCTTTCCCTCCTCTTCTGCTGCTCCAGGATAACTGGCAGCAGCACCACAAGCTACTTTACCTCTTGTCACCTCACAGCAATAATCAATACAAACTAAAAAAGGCAAACAGTGCAGCTATTATTTGAGAAAGAAACTGCAAAGACACCCATGGTCTATGGTCTGTGGAGATGACTCATTCCACAGCACAATCTAATTCCAAAACAATTACCGCAAAATCAAAATCCTCACACAAAGGAGAGACAAAACACAAAGTCTGGACCTCTGCTGAGCACATGACTCTATAAAGCTGACATGACTGCAGAGATTGCACTGCCTTTTAACCATAAAGCACAAATGTCCATTTTCTTTAAACTCTTCCATGGAGAATTAAATGGTAAAGAAAACAGACTACAGGGCAGTATGGTTCAAATGTGAGTGCTTGCACACTAAATTTGCTACTGCAGTTTAATTCAGAAAGAGAATTAGCATTCTTTTCCTCCACTGTAATTTAAAATAAATTACCCACTGACCAAAACCAATAGATTATCATATTAATTGGTAACTTTTATGTTCATTATATTGTAAGAGAAAACCACAATTTCTCTAAATATGTTCATTACTCAGATAATTATCCAAAACAATTATGCAATACAATTACCCAGACAATTACTTAGGAGGGAAATTATCTCCAGATGCATCACAAGCTATGCTATGAAGTGCTCAGTATTTATCATTTTAGTTGTATTGGCTATGATTGATCAAATGAGTCATACATCGTTCTGTCAATTCTCCATTGGGAGCAAATACTTCTAGAGCAAATATCCACTAATTCTAACTTCAGGTGGTGTAAATATCACACATGTGAGCTCACACTTCACATTCATACTCTGTGGCAGAAAAAGTCTGAACTAACCGAAATCTAATCCAGGCAAAATGCCACTTGACTATGTATTGCACTGTCTGTACTTGCCCTTAAAGCAGTATTTTCTACCTGTTAAAAGCAAACTAGGCCAATTTCTGTGAAAAAAACAGATGAACAGTCAGATTCCTTCTCCTGATCTGAAACTAGTCACTAACTTGGTAGCAGGATTATTTTAAAAATCACAGTTTTCCATGTCAATGCAGAAAATTAAGTGGTAACTATTGTGATCTCATACAGTATTGCAAATTCTCAATCATGCAAAAAAACTTGGGCTTTTATTTTAGATCTGAATTTATGGGCTTTTTGTTTTGAACTCAAGATAGATTATCTTTTAATTATTAGCTTTTCTTGAGATTTGGAATGAACCTAAGAATTCAAAGCACAACCACAGACAAAGCAGGCAAATTTTGCCTGTGTTTGTGGGCAAAAAGAATGGAAATGACAAAGCAGGCTTCAGCATCTATTAACTCTGAGCAAAGAATTTAAGAGATTAGCTGTTTTATAAAGTTTCAGGACATACTATGAAAGTCCTAAGAAAGCATAGCACTGAATCAACAAATTCTTGAGCAAGTTCACCACCAATTCATTAGTATTTATTCATCATTGCATTTCTAACATTTTTTGAAAGTTTCAAGGGTCATAATGCCAAGGCTCACTGAGGTCCAGTATGGTCCTTGAATCACCTTAAGAGGCAAGGTTTAAAAAGCCCACAAAGTACACCTTATTCTACTGTTTTAAAACATCGCATATTAAGATGTTCCAGTTCGATCATTACAAAGGCTTGAAATGGCTTACCCTGACAGCACATTCTTCAAAATATTCTTAGGCCTTATTTTCAGATGTTTTTCTCCTAGTTGGACAGATTTGACAGTACAGATAGGCAACTAAGCCCTAGGGCTAGGCATGAGTTTCACTTCTTAACAATATTTTATCTACAAAGAGCAGCATACGAAAAGACAAGTTGCTCTGTGCTCTGCAGCTTCTATTGACTTTAAAACGCAAACTCATACTTCCTCCTCTGCTTTCATAGAAGAATTTAATTGGTGCCAAAGTGAAAGATCCCAGCATGACCTGTCTCCACTCTAAGCCACTCCAGCTGTGATTGTGAGCAAATTTGTACATTCAGACACTGCTGCCAGAGAGACCTTCCTAATAAGCTGAGGTTTTGCACTGATGGAGGAAAAAAAGAAGTGCTTGGTTGGAAACAGGGAAAGCTGAGACTTGGCTTACCCCACCCTTAGAGTTAAAAAAAGCTTTAAAGGCCTCAATCAGGACCAAATGAAAACAGAATAAGGACTTGACTATTTACTCCACACAGAAGAGTTAGTACAGGTAAGAGTACTAACAACTTGTGTAGGGTGTTAACCCAGAGTTTATTAGCCTACATTTTATAGGCATTAGGATTACAGTTCCTCACACATTTTTTCTACTTTTCTGACCAGAAACTCACTAGGAATGAGACTCCTCTGCAGTCACTAGGTTTTTGACTGCACTGTGAGCAAGTCTGAGTTAGCTTTAAACTACCTGCTGCTGCTTATAACGAAAAGTGAGTCACTCAGCCTCAGCATAATATGTTCGCTACCCACCAGTGCAAGGTGGGCATGCTTTATCAGAGAATCATAGAATGATTTGGGTTGAAAAACACCTTAAACATCACCTAGTTCCAATCTCCCTGCCATGGACAGGGACACCTTCCACTAGACCAGGTTTCTCAGAACCCCATCCAGCCTGGCCTTGAACACTGCCAGGGATGGGGCACTTCAATGGGCAACTTGCTCCTGTGCCTCAGCACACTCACAGTAAAGAAATTGTTCCTAACATCTAATCTAAACCTTCTTTCAGTGTGAAACCATTGGCCCTTGTCCCTGGAGCCTTCTCTTCTCTGGATGGATCAACCCCAACTCTCCCAGGCGCTGTGAACCGCAGCGTTGCTGGATGGGCATCTCTTGTTTTCACACACTGCCCCCTTTCCTCGGAGCGTTCTGAAGGGGATGGTCTGATGTAAATGTGCTGTACACACCCGTCGCTGGTATGGCAATATCCACAGCCAACACACACGTGGCAACCTGTTCCTCTTTCTGATTTTGACTTTACAAAGCTTAGTCCTTGCACATCAAAAGAAGAATTTAACCATGAAAAAATTTAAGCAGTAGTTTGTCCGAGTGTGTTGAGCTAGATATTAGGAAAAGAGGTTTTTGGAAACATTAGGAAAAAAGGTGTTTTTCAGTACTGTCAAAGTAGAACCACAGCATGCAGGTAAAGAGCAACAGAGTGAAGAAATTATTGGGAAGATAATGCCAGTCGTTTAAAACAGTGCTTCAGATGGAGCTAAATGTGAACACAGGCTAAATGGTGTCAGTGTCCCAATAGTCTTCCAAGGAAAAACTGAAAATAGTCTTGTTCTAGAGGAATTTTCCCAACCTCAGGTACTTTTCTATTTATCTTTAATATATCACAGACATATAAAAAATATATCACACACACATCTGGATTGAATAATGTTTTCGTCCAATTAAATATATTATTTTAAACTTAAGAAAATAATTACCAAGAGAAATACAGAAGCAACAGAAATGCCTTTAAAATTCTATGCCTTCATAACTAAAACATAAAACCACATGGTTTCCCATAACTTCAGCTTGAAACAATTGAGCATCACTTCCACACGCTCAGAGGAGTGCTTTCTGCAACCAGTAAAACCAGAAAGGACAGACAAAGCCAGAGGTGAAAGGCAGAGCTGTCACATGGGTATTACTCTTTTCTTGCTTTTTTGTGCAACTGAATTGGTCTGTACCCTGAGTTTGTCACATTCACACCTTTCCATCTCAGTCATAAGCAGGGTACCTCAAAAAGCTCCTCTTCCAGTTTCAATACTGGAAGGATGAATAAATCAAGAATTTAATTCTTCAGTAGAGGTCCTTCCCCCAGATGTTTGTCTGAAAGAAGGTTCAGCTTGGCACACTGGGAAGTAGTTCATTGCTAAGAAAAAACAAAGTCTGATTGAGCTGCTATGCCACAAGAGAAGGCAAGGGAAAATAACTGCAAGATGAGTTCAGGACAACATCACTCAAATACAAATAATGGACAGAAGATTTAATGTCCTTTGGGGTACGATTACGGCTGAAATTTGTGATCCAATGAAGCATTTATTTGCCACTGACTGTAATGGGACTATGATTTAATTGTTTTTGTGCTCTCCCAAAGTGTGGAGGACTCAGTTTTTGAAACTTCAGGCACAAATCTGGAAAGAATGAGAGAAAGAAACTAGTCATAAATCAGAAAATGTAAACAGTAATTACAAAATGAGTATTTTCTTTAACAGGATTTTTGAACAGAGAAATAGCCATATAGAATAAAGCCAATCAGGCTATTTTTCGGTAAGTCTAAAATGTTTTGCAGAGAAGCATTCATTTCAATGACATTTTAAAGAGGGTCCATGCCAATTTCAAAAGGAAAACAAGGAAGAGAAAAAGGAATCAAAACAATTCCTTTCTCAGTTTGAAAACTGACATTTTGATTCAACATTTTCACCTAACAGAATTATAAGGCTGTGACTTTGTGCCAGTTTGGAACAAAAATAGATGTATAACCTTCAAAAAATCATCATAAAATCAATCTCTTTCCTTTGACCTGCTCTCTAATTGTCTGGAATTATATCATATAGCTTAAGAAGCTGCCAAGAAATGTCCAAATTCAAAGATATTATGAAAGTAAGCAAAAAATAAGCTATTTTTTTTTAATGTAACCTCAATGATTTTGTAAAAACCTTGGTTTGATGGCTCTTCAAATTGCTTCTTTCCTCTATATGTGAAGCTATAAATCCCTTTCTGCTAATAGATTTTTTTTGTATCTCTAGTGATCTCAGATCCAACTGCCTGACTTTTTATTAGCAAAAAGAAAAAAGAGTTATTTGCCATACCACCAAAATCTAAAAATATTTTCAGTTCTTATCCATGATTCTGTAGGTGAGAGTTGTAGCTGCTATTGGATGGGCTTTAACTGGAAGCTCACTTTTGCTTTCAAAAATATTCATTAATGACAGGATGCGCACAGAGGAGGCAAAATCCCTTCTTTCCTGGCAGCCTGAATGCGTGATGTTGGCAAATCAATGCTTCTTTGGTCTGGAAACCAATAATACAAAACTTAAGATGGGCCAGAGTTTTGTTCAGTGGCTCTGCACAACCAAAGCTCATTTTAGGGACTCCTGGAGTCCATTTCCAGAGCCGGCTCTTTACTCTGCACTGCCGTGCTACCCCCGCCGGGGCGTGCGGAAATCCAGCGGCGGCAACATCTGGCGCAACCTGGCAAGGGGAGGTGGCCACCAGCTAATTAGGAGCCTGTCACTAGAGGGCAATGCAGCACTTTAGCTGTCCCAGCCCTCCACCCGAGCGCCCAGCCCGTGCTCCCCAGGAGCACCGGGCACGGCCCAGCCCGGAGCAGCCCGGGCCGGGCGCGGCGGCCCCGCCTGCGGACACGGTGCCTGGGCTTTGGCGTCCTCTGCGAAGCAGCCACGGCTCTGCTCCGTGTGCCGGTTTGGACACAAATCCAGGAGGAAACAACCCGAGAGGGGCGTCTCTCTCTCTCTCTCCTGCCTGCCAGGCAAGCAGGCCCCGGCAGCTCCTCCCCCACGGGTTCGGGAAAATAATTTCTCGAGTGAAAGTGAAAAAAACTATTTATTTAACAAACAGAGTCCCCCGCTGTCACAGGGCAGGCAAAGAAAAGAAATATTGAAGCCCCCCCCCCTGTCCCCTAAAAGAGGACTATGGATTTTAGAGTTCTTTCTGTAGGTAAAACCTGCAGTCCTACGCTGGGCCGGGCCAGGCAGGGTCCGACGATCCCCCGTGGAGGGTCCCGCCGAGCAGGTCTGGAGATGGGAGCTGGTCTCAGATGAAAACCGAGCCAAAAACAGTCCAAAAAGGAACAGAAGCTGCTGAGGCAGATCACAGTCCCTTCTCCGCTGAAAGCTGAAGAGACTAGAGAGCAAAAGTCCTCTAACCAACAAATGTTGTCAGAATCGGGAGAGAAAAGAATTCAAACATTCTAGATGCAAGGTCACGCTGGCCGCTTTGAAGAGTTCTCTCGGCTTCTCTCTCCCCCCTTTGCAATTTAAAGGTACACTAGAGATCAAGCCGGCGATGGGGAATACAGTATGGTCATAGAATCACCCCAAGACACTCCGTGAGGAAACGCCAGCAACCTCACTCTCGGGATGGGGAAAGACACTGCTTAAATAGAATCCTTTTGATCAGGAGGAGGGCTGCGGGATTTTGCAAAACCTGGAATGCTTGGTGTGTAGTTGGCACGCCATTAACTAGGTCAGGGGACATCTGCAGGTAATGGGACCTCCGGGCAAGGTGATATTGTAGGAGACAACAGCACAAGAGAGGCAAGAGCTTGAGGGGAAATTGAATCTTCATATAAGCAAGAAAAAATCCCATTTAAGACCAAAAATCACAGCAGCTGTTAGGCATCCAAAACAGCATCTATTCACAATCAGTTTTGTGCAGAGAGAGCAAACAACCAAGTTTTGAATGGGAGAGTCCAGAGGATATGTCGAATTTTGAACTCAGTGTTGAGGTGCAGTAATTTGGCGCCACTGTTACGTTACAAGAGTTTGGTCTAAGATTCTCAGTATTTAAAGAAGATGCTTATTTTCACAGAAATGGAAAAATTTCTCCTTTTAATGCAGATTAAAATTCTCTACCCAGTTATAAATCAAAAATTAACAACTTTATCTAGGTCAGGGCATTGAAACTACATTAAAGTTTTATCCTCATTCACTGAATTTTAATTTTAATGTGGCACATCTGACAAGTCTTGTGGGACTACTTGGAATCCATTGACATCCTTCTGTCACTGGTATCAAAGCCTCATCTTTGAGACTCTTGTTTCCAAATACCTAGCTGTCACTGGATTATTTTGTCTCTGCAATGGTGTCACAATCAATGGCTGTGCAGGCATTCACGTGCATGTCCCACATATGTCAGTTAAAGCTCACAGACCATGGAAATAAACAGCTTTACTTCTAGAAACACAGATTTCTATGTAATCACTTAAAGGGGAAGCTATAAATCATTTTTTAATCCCTTCTAGCCTTTTTAAAGTTACTGGAACTGGTTGCCTGTAAATTAAAACTCCACAATAACTCTACAGTTTAATTTGCAAACAATATTTAATTACAGGAGTGGCTATGAGAAGAAAAAAACATTCTGCATATCTCTGCCATCATTTTTATGACTATTTATGGCAGAAATGTTGATGCACTATTTGACAAAACTGTCTGTGGATCTGGAAGACATCTAATTCTGGAGTAAAAACAGTACTACATGATTTAGCTAGTCAATCAGTCCAGAATTATGGCAGAAATTTAGTATTTCAGCTATTGTGGCCTTTAGCATTTGAGCAATTACCAGGCTCAAATACAGGCCCTCTTACAGAGTATTAGTTATGACACATTCATGGAATGACAAAGTGTGTTCACAGATCATTCCCTGGCAAAAATTCAGTGCCAATATTTCAAAAATACAAATGGTGAAATGCATATCTATAAGGTAGGTGTAAATGGATTCATATCAACTTCTTGGAAATAAATTTGACCTGGGACAGAATCCCAAAACTTTTCTTCTGTTTGTATGCCCAAGCAGCTGCCAAGGTTTGCCCTCAGGTCTCAGAGCTGCTGTTAGCGTGGCTGTGACTCAGTAGAGGAAATACCCTGTCAGTCTGGGCAGCTGGCTAATCCCGGGCTCGTGCGCAAGCGTACGGAGAGCGCAAAGATGTAGGACACAAAGAGACATTCCTAACACATGCAAAATGACAACACATGGCAGAATTACAAAGAGCTTTTCTTTTCACTTGCAGTTCTGTCTCATAGCACGTTCCTACTGCTGCTGTCTGGCTTACAGGTTCCCCCTGACACACTCAGGGGAAACACCTCTGTCCCTGTGTTTCACAGGATGGAAGGTGTTGCACTAGGTCTGAGCTCACCGAAGTATTGCATCACCCTGCATTTCTCATCACAGTCCTGAAACTTGTTCCTACTGGAGAGCTTTTAAGTCTACTTCTTCCTTCTGTGATTCTGCACATAGACCAACTTTCAGGCACCATAGGCTTCTAACAAACACAGGGCTGGGATGAAGGAGAGGAAGGACAAAACACCTCCAGTAATATATGTTGTATCTAATTAGCATAAGTTGGCAGTACTCTCACTGCGTCTTTGACTTTCAACACAGCATGCACTCCATTCTGTCCCAACCTGGTCACATCGCTATGCACCAATCTTTTAACCTGAATTTACAGACAATGTTAAGTGTTTTGCCTGTCTCACAGGCACTTGAAGCTTCCTGCACCGTTTCCTCACTTATCTCCTTCAGAATCACTGCCTCGTATGGGGAAATTATGTTTCACTTACTTTCTTCTGTAAAAATAAAAATGTGAAGATAAAATTCCAAGAGTGCCAAGAAATGTTTTTGCCCATTAGAAATACTGGCCTGATTCTAGCTAGTCTGGCCTGGTCCTCAGGTGGGAAGACTAAATAATGTTCCTCACAGCAAAAGGGCACTGGTAATTTTTCTTGAGAAAAATATTTTATTTACATGTGCTTGGTATTGATAATTGACCTTCTAGTTCAAAGCTGAAGCACTACTCCTGAACCCAGCTACAACTAAGTCCCAAGTATTTGTTCTTCTTGACATATTAGGATTACATTTATTGAACTTCAGCTTTGTTTTTAATTGAATGCTGATGCATAATCTTACCACTTATTAGCCTTATTTCTCTTTCCTGTTGCAGAACCTTAAGTGTTCCATGCACCATTCCTCCTTAAAAATAAAGCTCCTACTTGTTTGCTTTTTCATTTCCTTAGCCTGACTTTCGATTGCATTTTCCTGAACACCACAGCTATTTATCCAGGGGAAGGACTAAAGGACGGATTCCTTCTGACATTCTCAGCAGGCTGCTGTGAAGACTTCTGGCTTCAAGGTCCCATATTAATGGAAGATGAAAGCTTTTTAACAGTTCACCTTCTTGAGTAAATTACCAACACACAAAGTTCAAAATAGGTTCAAAATTCATATTCCCCTCCTCAGGAACTGACACCAATGAAAGCAAAGTAAATGTATCATGACCACTCAACACATATTTTTGCATTTACATACAGCAGAGAAAAAAATTACTTTTTTCCAAAAAAAAAAAAAAAATGTAAATAAAAAGGTCTATAGAGCCTAATTTCAAGGATATTTCAGGAACTATTCTCCATTATTTGTGCCTGGAATAATATCTTCAGGCACACAAATCAGCCAATTCTGCAACTCTGCTTCATTAAATTACTTTATACATAATTCAAGATGGAAGTAAATTCTTTTCTTCTTACTTGTACCCTCCCTCTTCACACCTGCAGTCAGTCATATGACTACATTTTGATAGAGTGGCTTGGTGGCTGTTACACCCTCTGACAGTAGCAAACTGAGAAACATTTTTTAAGCACGGCCGTTCCTGTGGCTATGGGCAAGAAGGAATTCGAATTTCCATCAGTAAAACAAATGCAGGCCACAAGGAGTACACTGAGCTTTGGTACCACAGAGTCCCTGAAGCCATGAAACCAGCCAAAGCTGAGGCACTCAGAACAGCTCAGGCACTTTGTTCCACTGACCCACATTCGCCACCAGGCCCTGCCCATTCAAATACGCCATTTATACTCCCCTAAGTCCCTGGATCAGTTGATGCTTGTCTCTGGTTAACATTCTCGAATACCAGGGATATTTCCTAATTCCAAACAGGTAAGGACCTCAGATGCTACAGCAAGGGAGCACTTTGATTAATGTTGACAAATATATGCAAAAAAATGAAGAAAAGAGTCACCACTTTCCTTTAAACATCAGATACGGCACTTTGCACCAAGGAAAATCCCCCAGTGAGTTTGTAATTGCCTGGTAGAGGAGAAGTAAAAAAGGAACTCAGATAGTTTAAAACTTTGCTGATCTGTCATAACATTAACAATTTTCCAGCTTTAACACGACCCTGAATAGAACATAGGCCTAAAAGCAAAAATAAAATGAAAAAACTCCCCAAACGCCTTCATCTTCACATTAAGATGGATTTTTGCAATGAATGAATAACCTCTTTCACTTTTAATTTAGACCTACCCATCAACATGGCTGTTATTATTCACAGCAGCACAGTCCTTGCCACACTACAGCAGAAATAATAGCTGCATCTCTGGGTTCTGTTTTCCCCAAGAATTCACAATGTTATTTAAATAAGTCTAGTATGCCATAGGTACAGCAGACAAAGCTGCTTCTAATGAAGGGCTATTTTTATTACTGACCCAACTTTATATAACATGACTGGAATTTGCTTGTGGAAGAAAGGATCATTAATAGCATGCCATGTCTCCCCTGCATGCAAGAACTCATGACACCCTTGGACATTTTCAATAGTCAAGTTGACATCTATATTCTACCAAGAAGCACTATGTCATTTACTAAACAGCACAGGCAAGACAGTATCCTTGATGTTTCCATAATACATGATGTAGTGTTTTCCTGACAGAAGCAAAGCAAGAAATAAATCTCCTGCCAAGCAAGTCACGAACTGTGGAAAAGCCATCAGCTTCTTCATCTCTGCCTGCCCAAGACCAAGCACAATGAGATGTCAGTGCCTGGCTTGTGACTGGGACTCTGATCCTGCTGCCACACAGGACCATTGGGTCTTCTCTCCTGCACGGCAGGGAAGTGAATTATAGCACTGAGTAAAGCTTTCTCTGATCTAATTCCACAGTTCAGCCTTTCAAAGGGACGTTAGTGAGACACCCAGACCAGGTGCTGTTATGGTAAGCGCTGGGTGTTCATGTCCCCAGGGCCCACCCAACTGCTCCCTCCACACTTTCCATTGGGATATTTGAATTCAGTATCCCGAGGAGGTTCCTCTGCAAAGCCATCTGAAACAAAGTTGTATGTGTGCTTTCCAGGTTACCTTTTGAAAACAAATGCAAATATCTGCAGTCTTATTATTCACACATAAAACAGTATAGAAAAATTAATTAGAAGTGATACAAGTGGCTAAGTTATTATATTATACTTAGAGTCTTCACCCTTTTTGTGGACAGCCTCCAAGTGTATTTAGTATTAGAAGATGCTCTGTAGCATATTCAGTATTTCTACCGAAGAGATTATTTGGGATGTACCAACACACACAACTATTAACATATAGCCTACCTGTCAAGAGAGTTGACAGCCAGCTGTGATGGAAGATATAGGTAGAGGCATCTTATTGTAATTCGGATCTGCTGAAAAACAAACAGAAAATTAAGAAATTAACTGGAAAAGGACCTTGATGTGAAGATCTCTGTTTAACCACCTCAAAAATAACTGTTTCTCTGGTTTCTGACATATTTTTTATGTCAGGCTTATTATTTCAAGCTGATTTTTCCCAGTCTATGGAGCTCACCTTAAAGCCACCATTTAGAGCTGTTGTGTTCAGGGGTAAGGGTCACTAATTAGAGAGGAAGGTGAGAAATGTTACATAACTCAGGGAAAGGATCTCTACAGCAGAAGCAATTCTGTAACTAGCCAGAACTTGCAAGGAGAGGTTAAAATAAAAATAAGACCTAGATGGACAGGCTTTCACTGGTACAGACGTTCTACCTTTTCACTGTCTATTTGTGAAGAGATACATAATACACCAGGTCCTGAAGAAAAGGCTGTCTTGAAGTGTGTAATGAGCACTGCCAGGAGGCAAGAAGTTTCTTCCAGGACCTGGTTCCCAACACCTTAAGACTGCAACCCACTGAACCACGAGAGGCTCTGTGGCCAGTAGAGGTGCACTGTAGAGGTGAAAGAACCGAAACACATCACCTAAGAGGGTAGGGCACCTGGAAGACTCTGAAGCTTTTTTTCTCCTAATTTGCTGAGATAACCCTGCTGAGAAAACACAAAGGCCCTGTAGACTGCCTTTCATGGTTTATGTGCAAGTATTCTATATAGCCAAAATGAAGAACACATTCTGAATACCTACCAACCTCAAAATGATGCTTTAAAATAATAGACACACCCTTAAATTTTACTGAAGTTAATATTGTTTTGCAGTTCAAATTTTGAATGTTATGCATTCTTATGATTGCTGAACTCAGAGTTTTATAGTGACCCAATTAGGTATTCCATATAGAAAATATTTCAGCTTGACATGCTGTAAAGATGGGATCCTCTTTGAGAAGTAGTCTGTTTTAAAATAAAAATCCATGCCCAAAAGTCCATAATATTACAAGGAATCCAAGTCTAAAAATCTTTTTAAAATCAGGCATGTGTTTAAAATTGTGCAACTTATATCAGACTTAGGGCTTAAAAAATAAACTACTTATACAACAAAAAGTAGGTTTATGTCACAGTTGGAACTCAATAGACAACCTGTAGAGCAACCACAAGTGATTTTTGTCCAGGAATATCTTGTTTCTATCAGTATAACTATGTTATGCATCACTTATATGTGTGTGTAACAGTGTAGCAGTTCCCAAACTGTGATCATTTTACTCATTTCTACTACAGTGCACAGATAAGTGATTAGCTCCTCATTTCTCTGATTATGGTAGGTAGCAAGAAAAGAGGTGTGAACAGTATGTTGCTAATGAAAAAATGTGGGTGCCAAGAATGAATTGCAATAATTGTAATATTTGATATTAAGAAGATGAGAGAAAGAAATTACTGACATACTTTCTCAGCTGCTCACTCAGTCACCATACTGATAGGTAAGCTGCTCGAGACTTATGTATGAGAGACTTAATACAGCTAATAATAAATTATAATGAAGTCTGAACAAGGATATATGAAAATGACTGTGTCCACATGACATTTTGTACTGCAGGAGGAAAGGCTGAGTCAGCAGGAGACTGGAGAGCTGTAGTAATGAAATGAAAATGAGCTTTTCAACTCAAGGAACATCAGAGAGATGGAGTTCTAACTCCCAGTGAAAGCCAGCAGGCAGAGCACATAACCCACCTGGCCCTATACAAAGTGATAAAGTAAGAAAAATGCAAGCCCTCTCCCAGTGCCATGCCTGGACTGGAACGGTGTGCAGAAAACATATTGCAGCTTTGTGCCACGTTATCTCCAGGGCTTCAAGCCTCTACTGCAGGGTAGGATAGTTAGCTTTCCTATTAAACATGGCAGGATACGGCTGGAAGCTGAAGCAGAAGAGATTGTGTTTAATAAAACTTCCCTAGGTCTTACACTTCAGTGGTGTATTAAGATCTAAAAGCATTTTAACCAAAACCTTGGACTCTTCTGTAGAATTCAAAATACAGAGCTTGTGTTCCAGCTCGGCAAATGAATGATGCAGCGGTCTATCACTGTTGAGAAATACTTTTTTCCATGTGTCTGAGTACAACCCTTGGGGTGACTAATCCTCTGCCTCAGTTTGAAAATCCCAGCTCCACTGGTATTTTGGCTGGGGACAGGAGTGTGCTTTTGAAGAGACTCTCCTGAGCATTCCCCCTTAGGTCATGTTGCTTTTCACTGCAGGGCAATCTCAGAGCACACAGGCTGTGTTCATTTGGGATGAAACCAAACTGGGGTGCCCTGAGTGTGCTCCATTGCTCGTGGGCACTCATTCAGCAGGGTGGAAGTGCATCTTTAAAAGGGTGTTCGTGTGGATGTTGGATGTCCTGCATTCTCTGCTCACCTCTGCAGGATCATCCCCCCTGCGAATACGGGCACACAGCTGCACCATACATTCACCACTACTGCCAACGTGTACATCCCAACCACGAAGTTAGGAAAACAAAATTCCGAGGTAGGAATTATCTCTTTAACTGAAGTGAACATTTGAACAAATGGGTATTTGCAAAGCTACCAATATAAACCCCTTTGTACAGTTTTAGAGGGACAGGGAATATGAGAGTAACCAAGGGCATATAGACAGACTAGACAAGCATACTGTACCTATGAAATGCTGCCCATCATTACTGCAAGAACTAGTCCTTGCATACTAGGCATGCAATTCTCGTCATGTTGTCTGTAGCATCATGACAGAGCTTTTCATTTCAGGAGGGATGTGGGGTAAAGATGAATTAATTTCATATGCGTTCAGATATTTTCATATTTTCATTTTCTCTCATATAGAAGAGACAAAAAGACAGGCAACTTTGAAGGAAAAAGCTTTTAGTTTTAAACATTCTTTCCTAAAATTAAGTATTTTCTCTGGAACAGCATATTAGTCTTCCTTAAAAGAAGATTTGAATAGTGAACAATAAATAAAATAAAAATATTTATTTCTTTAATAATGAAATGTTGGCGCACTGTATAAATTTATTTCCTTTGTTGTTGTTGTTGTTGCTGCTGTTGTTGCTGTTGTTGTTGTTTTTATTACATGATTTTCAATTTCAGTGAAAAACTGTTTGATACTTGGAACCAACAAAGAGACATGCATCTGTTGAATAACGCTAATTCATATTCAAGCTGCGCTACCTAATTACAATGCATTTTTCATGGTACCATCACAGATTACCATGGATGATTCTTGGTCAGTCACGACTTACTTAATTAGCAGGAACTTAACTATTATATTTTTTGGCTTTTCATGGATTGAATAGGGTATGCCTTCCAGCTCTCATGATCAAACATACTCCCTCCCCAAAGTATAGGATTAAAGCCATTATATTGATCAAATTACAAGCAGGCATCTTTTTGCTTTGCTCCACAAATGTAGAAATGAAAGTAATATTCACAAACCAAATGTATTACAGTGAATAAAAAACTGACTCAGTCCTGGAAAAGCAAAACACAATGTATCTGAGGAATTTCACCCTAAAAAGCTTCATTCTTGAATAATTTTAAGAGTATTTTTAGATATTAGTGTAGGTGTTGGGGAAAAGCCCACATTGCTTTAAAGTCTGCCTTTTGTTTAAAACACCATTTCAAGAGATGATGTTATGCAATTAGAAAGAAGAAAGGAAAAGAGACTAAAATGAAGTGATTCAACCCAGTTATAGTAATAGAATTGCATACAGTCTGTAGAAAGTTCTGTCTTAGAAAGCTTTAGAAATATTCAGGTATATAGTTTAGCAGATCATTGAGATTTATGTTCATATTAGATGAAAATATCAATAAAAATCTTTCTTTCCAAACACGTTTAGACCAAATTATTCTCTTTACAAGTAAGTCTCAATCCATATGCCTATATTACTGTCTTAAATACCAAGTTCTAAAATACAGGAATCTTAAATAGATGTTTTTGCTACCTGCCTTAGATTAACTGCAGGCCTTTGTGTCATGCAGTGGGCACTGTATCAAAAAAAATTCTATCTGTGTCTAGGAAAGAGGCTGAGCTAGTACTAGAAGGATACACTCTACAAAAGAGGAATAATTCAGCAAAGGAAACTCAACATTTTTTCGACAAATTTAAAGACAGAGACAGTTTCTGAGGGACAAAAGACTATTTACTTTCAGTGCTCCTTGCACTCCTTAGCCCTCTGCTTAGGACTGCCAAAAAACTTCTACATACCAGGTCACATCAATAGGACTTTCCAAAACAATGTCTTTTTTCTGAGGACAGCCTTTAGCAGATACTGGGTGGGAGTGGAAGGACAGAGAAGGCACACAATTATACTTTGTTCTCATATGCCCTCCTCAGTTCTGGGAGTTTGGGGACCACCAAACAAGGAGGTTACACCCACAACACGGGGCTTAATAGGCTGTCAGCCATCTTCTTCCCGTGAATCTGCTACACTGCTTTTAACACAGTTACATTTTGTACACTGAAAAACTCGGGCTTCGGTTTCTGGATGAACTCTTGGTGTGGTTTAAACAGCTTGCACAGGGTATCCCTTATCTCTAGACATGTGAGAAGCAGTTAAGGGAGAAAGGGGAAGAGGGAGGACAGGATTGAAGGAGATCAAATCTCTGTCTCAATGGGCTTTGAATCATAGAGGCTTTCTGATCATATTAGAAAATTTTTCCACTCTTCTCTGTATGTACTTACCTGGATACCATCATCTCTGTTATTTAAATTCTGTGTAAAACAAGACTATGTAAATTGTTACCCTGGCTTCCAGCTGGAGCCTCTATTGCAATACCTCACTCCCAAAACATGACCTTTATCTCTCAGAAAGGCATGACTTTGTAAAATTTTTGCTTTCTGTAGCATAGGTCTGTCAAGAAAAGAAAATTCCACAACTATACTGGAGATTATTGGGAAAAGACACTCCACTCGGAGCTTGGGGCTACTCAGTAAACATGGCAAACAGGCTACCAGTCAGATTTATTCCAGTGGAGCCTGCAAAACTCGGTGTCACCAGCCAAATGGAAGATTTAAAGTCTTCTCATGTATCCAACCCAGAAATCTTCACACTACACCACAGATACTCCTAAGAAGGAGGTCTTTTAGGACAGCAGAACCTTAACAATGAGAAAAATAAGGCTTTTGAATTTTACTCTTTTTTTTTTTAAATCTGGCTGAAGAAGCTCAGTATCTGTTCTTTAGTTCCATTCCTCTGCAGCTCAATAGAGGTAACAGAAATGACAGGGTGGCAGGCAGGAAGGTAGGTTGGCCACATTAGTTCACATTCTAAATAAATAGCAAAGGCCTTTCCTTTCAGCAATTTATGCACTGACAGGCCACTCCAGCAGCTGGCACATCTTTACTGAAGTCCAGAGTGTCACCTCTAAAGAAAACTTTACCATTAAGGATAGAAAGATGCAAAGCTCAAAATCAAAGATTAAAATGTTTTAGGTAATGACAGCAACATACATATTTAAACTTAGTTGCAAATGCAACAGGGTAATTATTTACCTATGAAGTCCTAAGGTCAGATCTTTTTTTCTTTTGCTAGGAATACTAGGAGTTGCAGGAAGATGTCCAAGCATTTTAATGTTATCGCCTCGTCATATCTATTCACCTGTCAGGTGCTGCACCATATTTAGCAATTCCTGTCACCTCCATGACGACATTTGTCACTGGATTGCCATTTTTGCCTATTCCTGAATACCCTGCAGCTGCTTCTCTGAAAGAGTGAGTCATCCAAAACTGTTAAATCTGAAAGCCAGCCTCACTGTGGCTCCCAGCAAAATCAACACATATGACAAACCATCTACACTTGTGTGGAGGTGTTCAAGGGACTTACAGTGAAACCCTGAAGTGTTGTGAGGAGGCAAAGATTCTAGCACTTGCACACTTTGCATGTTGTGGAAGCTCAATAACTCCACTGTAATCTCCTGGGGGCTAACCAGGAAAGTCAGTCGGTACCATGTCATGAGCTGCAATCCAACTGTGGTGAGGCACCTATCCCTTAAAATAAGCTTGAGGGACAAGAAGAATCCCATGCCCTAAACCACTGCAAACTTGATGTAATCAGGGCTCAACCTATGCAGATGTCACCATTCTCCTGTACGCAGACTTTACAGAATCACAGAATATGCCAAGCTGGAAGGGACCCACAAGGATGATCATGTCCTGATCCCTCACAGGACCACCCCAAGAATCCCACCATGTGCCTGAGAGCATTGTCTAAATGCTTCTTGAACTCTGTCAAGCTTGGTGCTGTGATCAGTTCCCTGGGCAACCTGTCCCAGTGCCCAACCATCCTCTGGGTGAAGAACTTTTTTCTAATATCCAACCTAAACCTCCCCTAACACAGCTTCAGGCTATCCCCTCAGGTCCTGTCACTGGTTATCACAGAGAAGAGATCAGTGTCTGCCCTTCCTCTTCCCCTTACGAGGAAGTTGTAACTTCAATGAGGTCTCCCCTCAGTCTCCTCTTCTCCAGGCTGAACAGACCAAGTGACCTCAGCCGCTCCACCTGTGTCTTCCCCTCAAGGTCCTTCACCATCCTCATGGCCTCCTTTGGACACTCTCTAAGAGCTTAATGTCTTTCCTATATTGTGGCACACAAAACTGCCCCCAGACCTCAAGNCCCCAGACCTTGAGGCTGCCACAGGGCAGAGCAGAGCGAGACAATCCCCTCCCTTGCCCGGCTGGTGATGCTGTAGCCGATGCCCCTCAGGACACGCTTTGCCCTCCTGGCTGCCAGGGCACTGCTGGCTCACGTTCAACTTGCCATCAACCAGGACGCCCAGGTCCCTTTCTACAGCACTGCTTTCCAGCACCTCATTCCCCAGTCTGTCCATATATCCAGGGTTGCCCTGTCCCACGTGCAGAATCCAGCACTTTGCCTTGTTGAATTTCACATGGTTGTTGATTGCTCAGTCCTCTAATTTATCAAGGTCTCTCTGCAGGGCCTTCCTGCCTTCCAGGGAGTCACCACCTTCTCCCAGTTTTTTGTGGAGTTGCTCAGTATCCCTTCCAGTCCTGTGTCCAAGCCATTTATGAAGATGTTGAAGAGCACAGGGCCAAGGACGGAGCCCTGTGGAACCACATTAGTGACAGGTCCCCAGTCTGATGTCACCCCAGTCACTGTAACCCTTTGTGCCCAACCCGTGAGCCAGCTGCTCACCCATCACATGATGTGTTTATCCAGCTGTGCGTTGGACATTTTGTCCAGAAGGATCCTGGGAGAGACAGTATTGAAAATTTTACTGAAATCCAAAAAGATTACATCAACTGACTTCCCTTGATCAACTAGGGGAGTTACCTTGTCATGTAGTCATATTATACCAGAATCAAAGCCAAATTTAAGATCAAATCTCACCACACTAGGACAAAACACTAAGCAGTTATGAATGCTGTATACTTAAAATACTATATATGAAGACAGATATATATATATGAAATTCCATATTTATGCATATGAAGCTTCTAAGGAAGGTGCCTTCTGATCAATAAGAATAGTAATAATTATTTAAATTAATTTCCAATTGATCAATCTTTATATCATTGAGAAAATATAAAACAGAGTTTAGCTGGACATAAATTGCTCACATTAGGCAGCCTCTTAAATGCTAACAGCAAAAAAATTGATATTTGGCTGCAGGAATTCTTTCAAACAGCAACAAGAAATTAACTGTAGCAATGCATTTAGTTATACATATATGAGAACGAAATAGCAAAGTTATAAGCTGACATTTCGTCAGTCGTTTACTGTAAATGGTGCATTTTTAAGATTGCCAGAGATTATCACCAATTGCCTGATGTTCAGTGCCTTCCCCTACAATGATGTTCTCAGAGGCTATTTGAATTTTTCTTGGGGAGGTCCCAGGAGCTAATTTTATTTGGTTTCAAACTTTTCTCTCCTGTAGAAAATCTGATAGGATATTTCGAGTGGTAAATGTCGATGTTCTATTATTAGCTTACATATTTCAGGTTTATAACTGAACTACTCAGTGACATTAGATTATTTTGTATGTTTCCAGCTATTCCAATTCTTTGCTTCATAAACTTTTGAAAATAATAAAATTTTGTTTTGATGGAGGAGCTTCTAAACATGACCACAAGGTAAAATACCAAAATCAAACCTTCAGGCTGTTTATGTAAACACTAGGGGAGTGATCACAAAGTAAAATGAAGAAGTCTGAGGAGTATCTCAATCAGTGGTGACATTTTGTATTTATTTATTTATTTTAAAATATTTTTTAAAAAATACTTAGAATGTACATTTTAGGCTACCCAGTAGACACCACACTTTTATTTCTCCCCTACAGAGACTTAATCTCTTTCCCTCCTCTCTGTTCAAAATGGTTTTGTCATCTAGGCTTTTTTTTATTGTACGAGAATAAGGCTAGGGAGCCAAAGATAAGCTCAACATTCATGTATTCAAATCTGCATCTTGCGGGCACTGCTGCTCTTTTGGCATTGTTACTGTTCCTCAGTTTCTGTTCTTCCTAAGATGAATTGTAGAGCCTTCCTGCAGCCTGGCACTGGTCAGACCTGATCAATATCCCCTTGGGGTCTGGACGTGGTCAGAGGAGACACATTATCTCCTGTGAGGCTCTTGCTGCAACACTGGGGAATATAATTCACCAACGTCTTGAAAATCTAGAAGTGTTAAATTACCAAGATGATTAGGGCTCTGGAGCATCTCTCTTATTAGGAGAGACTGAAGGAGTCTATTTAATATGGAGAAGACTGAGAGGGGATGTCATTAATGCATATAAATATCTCAAAGACGGGGGCCAAGACAATGGTGCCAGACTCTTTTCATTGGCACCAAGTAACAGGATGAGGAGCAATGGCCATAAACTAAAACACAGGAAGTTCCACCTCAACATGAGGGAGACCTTCTTTACTCTGAGGGTGGCAGAGCATTGGAAGAGGCTGCCCAGGGAGGTTGGGGAGTCTCTCTCTCTGGAGACATTCAAAACCCATCTTGACATCCCTGTGTCATCTGCTCTAGGTGACCCTGCCTTGGCAGAGATTTGGGCAGGATTATCTCCAGAGGTCCGTTCCAACCCCAACAGTTCTGTCACTCTATGAAGAAATGTATTAAAAAACTCATGGTATCTCAATATTCACTTGTGGTAGAGCTGTGTCAATGGCATCTGTCAGGGCACCATGGGCTCCCAGTCAGCCAGTGTTGAGCAGTTTCTCATAGAAACTGGACATTGAGACGTGCACAACCCAGCATACAAGCTTGGGTCTGAGGATGATTGAAACAAAGTGGCAATAAAGGCACTGACCTTGCTATTTACAAAGAACAAGTACAGGATATAGAACAGAGAAGTCAGCAAGAACAAGGATGTTACGGTTTTAATTGACGGAAATGCCTTAACCAATGATAGCTGCTGCTAGGACACGTGCTTGTGCCCAAGTAACCAATTGCATTGCTTTATGCTGTGCGTGAACATTTAGTAAAAGTACAAAAGGAACTTTGGCAGCACAATAAACGGCTTCACCTGATCATATTGATCTCTGCGTGTTGTCCCATTATTTACTCCTCGGCAAACCAGGACCATGGAGGGCTCCCCATGCTCTGGACAGCAGGGCAGGGCCTGCAGACTAGCCCAGACCAGACAGGAGCGGGGCAATTGCAGCATAACGGGGCAGCCCAGCACCAGGCATCTCTCTGGGGCCAGGGACAGGAATGGTCTGAGGCTGAGCTGGGATGTGCAGGTGCAGCTGTGCCTGGCTCAGAGCCCATGGCTGGGCAGGGCTGTGGGGAGCTGCAAAATGACCCTGCTGCAGCAGCCCTGGGGCTGGGGCTGGCATGGGGTCACAAGCCCTGGGCAGGGGACGGGGAGCCCTGAGGGGGCTGAGTTGGCACAGACAAGACTGGGGGTGTCCTCAGGGGCCTGACAGCACCGGGTATTGTTTATACAGCTTTAAGCCAAGGATTAGATAGTGAGGCATAGTCTCTCCAAAGCTGAGTGTTTGGTGACTGAAGGGCAGCAGTGTGTCCAAATTAGATTTGCTGGTGAATGTTTGGGCTGTTTTCAGACGGCTGGTACTGAGTAAGGCTGATTTGATGTTTTCTGTTTTGCACAGCCTTCTCTCCTCACTACTGCGCTGATGACAGAGCCAGCTCTAGGCATGAGAACAGTGTTTCCAGTGTTTAGTGTATCTGAGGGGGCAGATTGCTCCAGCCAGCAAAACACATGGCCTTGTAGGATGGCTGGTGAGTCTGAGGATGACGCGCGTAGCAAAGCAGATATTGCTGGGGAAGAGTGGGCGGAAAGGCAGAGGAAATCTTCCTAAGAGCAGCAGTCCTAAGACCTCCAGGAATACCCTTTCCCTCACAGCACAGAAGCAAAGCCCTGCTTGCCAGGGCTTTCCCTCTTTGCTCCCCAACCAAGATCATAGAATCAAAGATTCACCAAATGGATTGGGTTGGAAGGGAACTTTGAAGTCCAACCTCCCTACCGTGGGCAGAGACACGCACCACTAGACTATGTTTCTCAATGCCGCATCCAACCTGGCCTTGAGTACTGCCAGTGCAGGGTCCCTGTGAGTAGTAGTGCTGCCTGGCACAGATTCAGTTCTGGCTCTGGGTTAGTCTCTTCATGCCTGCAAATTTTACCTTTTAACTCAACTTCCTGGTGAAGTGTGAAGGTGTTGGAATTGCTCCAAACTTATATTCTCCTACAGATCATTAAAATTATCTTAGTAAGTAAGTGTGATGCAACAACAGCAGATCTACAAAGAGAAACAGGTTGGCTCCACCATGAGACAGAAAATTATCCAATTGGACAGATTCTGAATAAACTACTGAGTTTGGACTTTTATAGAAGGAGTAAGAAGAAAATATACAGGAAAAACAAAGAAACGCTGATGTCTCAAGAATCTTTAATGCTAATTTTGCATTCATTTTTCAGCAAGACTCCTACTAGGTCTTGAACATATCTTCTATCCTCATCTCTTTGGAAATGATGTTTGCAAATATGAAATCTAATATAGTAATGGTGTCAAGTAAAGAAGGTAGTGTCTCCTTATGTTCAGTAAAATAGTTTACATGCAGCTCAAAGAGGGAAGAGATTCTCTCATTGCTCAATGAAATTTTTATTCTGGTGTTAAAAGTTCAAGAAGTCTAGCCAACTTTTAAAAACAGCTGAGCTGCCTTCAATTCACTCTTCCTCTCAACTTTCTACTAAATATCATGTTTTCCTATTAAGCCTGATGGAATTTCAGAGCACTCAGGGTTGGGTTTTTTCCTAAAATAAATGAAAGTGTTAAGCTGTGGGCACATTTTGTCAGATATGTGTGTCACCTTGTGATTCTGTCAGACACCAGAGCTATAGAATAATGTAGATCAATAACAGTGAAGAAATCAGAAGTAGAGGACAGCACTTTTACAGTTTGGTTTGGTTTGTTACAGTCATTTTATATTAAAGCCACTGAAATAGAAAAGAAGCAAACGGCTATTTTAAGAACCTTTTCCAATTGCTAAAGACGTGGGTGAATTTTACAAAGACAAAAAAGTTTTCCACAGATAAGCACCCAACTTTTTATATACTCTTGCTGAACTACAGCAGTGTACCATGATAGTCTTTCACAGACCTCCCTCCTCCTGAGGTTCCTAGGAAGGTTCCCAGGCACAGTTCCGTAACGGTGTGCGACTTTATGCACAAAATTAGGCATCTGTTAATTAATGTGAGATTGCCTTTATCACAGAAGGTCACCAGGAATTTCCCAACAAGATAAAATGAAGGCAAAACAGCACGAAGAAGTAACTGAGATTAACTGAGAATATCAAGAAACAAATATGCTGATTGAGACTGCTTGTGCTGCAACAGAGACAAACTTATTTTGTTTCTTGCAGAAATAATATTACCATCATTCAGCCACAAAACATAAGCCTGCATTGACAATCTGACTTAGTTTTCTTCAGTGTAACCTTTCGCACATTATCATTTTCAGCTTAAAATTACCTTAACCAAAGAGGCCCAAGATGCAGGTACTCTCCTGAATGCTTTTATCAGAGAGAACAGGTTAGAGGTTTAAATATTTCTAGCAACCTTAGTTTTCACTCAGATACTGAGAGCAAATTTTTAATCTGCTCCCACTTTTCCTAAAGAGAAATAGGTTATTGCATGCAAGAACTTCTCCCCCAACCTTTATGCATATTAAGTAAAAGCCAATATTCCCCATTTTAAAATTTTGCGTAGCAGAACACAAACTCCAAAAAGTCTGCAGCCTAATCAAAAAGACAGAGAAAATTATTTTCAGAAGAATACTTCAAAATATTAAGAGCTAACCAGAACTTATGGCTTTTCAAAGTCCTTGGCTGAAAGAGACAGTTTCTGTATATTTCATACAGATACAAAAAGGAAAGGGAATTCTAATGTAAGAAGAGACTCTGATGAGAGGAAGGGACAAGTTGTTCTCAGCAGGCCTGAATATGAACAAACTCACAGGCAAGCTTTGAACCTTACCTTGTAATTGGTGTTGATATAAGGAGAGTGACTGTGTGCAAGAAAGGAAGATGATGCCTCCGTCCCTGAGGCATGCACTTCAAACCTGATTGAGAGAAATTTTTCCCTTGGTACAATCACTTCTACTTCAGTGAAACTCCAGCATAACAAGCATTTTATATGCACTACAGAGGGACCAGAATACTAATTTCTAAATGGAAAATGATAAACATCTTCCTCTATTTAGGCTTGTGGCTATGACAGGGAAGGCAGGCAGAGATGGAACTCCAAATAGAAATGCCTTTGCAGAGATGAAGGCATTCAATACCCAGTAAATACACAAGTCCTTTACAACAGATAAATCCCGAACAACAATTTTTTCTGGTACCAGAACATTCATTCACAGAAAGATCCTTTAAAAGTCATCACATTTGATTTTGCTTTTGGATAGTAAAAGTTATTATATCCCAAAAGGCAGAACCTATTTGAATAATAAACTCCTTAATATAACAAGATGATTATGTATAAATATTTGCCTATCACAACAGTGTGCTTGAACTATTGCATCTTTAAAATTGTATTAGCTATCCACATATGTCAAACTGGAAGTGAGATTAATAGAAGCAAGTCTCTCATTAACTTCCCTTCCTGCACTGGGAAAATGAGCCATAAACAAATTTCAGGAGTTATGAGGGTTAATTTGGATAAGCAGACAAAGTGTTGATGTTTGCCTGATTTATCTCTTGAGTATGAACCATAAACCTCATAAGCCTGAAACTCTACCTAATTTAGCAAGGTTTTCCTGATTTTTTAGCTCAGACAGAAATGCATGGGAGTTCATGGCATTCTTGTGCCTCAGGCAGGGGATGTACAGGTCTTGCAAGTCTGGATTTTTTGTCAAAGGTGTTTTTTTATCAGCAGAAGAAGTCACTTTTCTGCCTTGCCAGTGTTCAGGACAGAAAATCACATTTTTAGTGAGCTTTTTTTAATTTTTAGAATGGTGGTGTCATGAACGATATCTATTTTGCCTGACTATTTTGAAAGCCACAATCAAGTGATAGACAAGGAAGAACATCTAGCCTCATCTTTTGGATGTTCTATAATGACTGTTCCCCATTGTCTTAAAAAGTTAATCTTACACACCTCAGGTTATTGACAGACAAGTTTCTCCTCCTTCTCTCCACCTACACAGGCATGTTGACCATGAGACACGTTGGTAATTCTAGTGTGAGTATGCCATCCTCGCTTTTGTCTCGCATGGGGGGTCACAAGATAGTTGGGCAAGGCACTGCAGGAACCTACCCTTCAGTCTGGGGAAGTAAAAGATGACATTTAGCTCTGATCCTGAGAGAAGGAAGAAGAAAGATCCTCCTTTTGGGACATGTGCTAGAGGGAGGGATGACAGCAGCAGTAGGAAGCAAAATGATGAATGCAAAATTCGCAGGAGACAGGACTGCAGCACAGCTAGAGCATATGGGGGGCAATGGACAACCCACAGTTCAGGAACAGGCTGTACTTTCAGACTGTGAAACCAGATCCATCTGACCTCCCTCAGTGTTCCAGCAATAACAGTAACTTTTCTCTGCATTTGCTCCCAGGAGATGTTCAAGACTTGTTTCCGTTATATTGTGTATGATCCTTGTAGACCGTGGACAGTTCTGAACTGAAATACACTAATAAAATCACCACTGACAATTTAAAGATACCCAAGTTTTATCAACTGCAGTAAAAAGAAATCTGTCCAGCTAAGTCTGCAAGGTTATGTTAGTGCTAAAATAGATTGCAAACTTACAGACTATTAAAGAAAATGAGATTGTCTTCAAGATACTATTTTTGCCTCAGAAGCAGCTCTTCACCATACAACCACTTCTACTGGCAAAGAACAACTGGGAAGCAGTTACTTCTGTTTGATTTACCTGAACTTTATATAAGTAATAACAGTTTCCCACAGAATGAGCTTTGCATCTGTCATTCACTTCTGCCCTGGTAGCACCCTCACCTCTGCTCTAGGCTTGGTAACTTTTTTGAACATGATGTAAAATGTACTTGACAGAAACCACTACTT
Source organism: Callaeas wilsoni (assembly GCA_013398955.1). Classification (NCBI taxonomy): domain Eukaryota; kingdom Metazoa; phylum Chordata; class Aves; order Passeriformes; family Callaeidae; genus Callaeas; species Callaeas wilsoni. The sequence continues at coordinate 121,113 of VWPU01005002.1, forward strand.
TTATTTAAAGCCAGCAGCAGTCCATCCACTTCATGCCCATCGATAAAAGGATTGTTAGCACATAAGTGACAGAGCAAATAAAATTATCCTATAAAATTCAGTCTTAAATGGATGGTAATTATTTCACATGTCCCAGAGCACTTTGTGGGCAATAAGCAAAAAACGGAAATATCATTTCTTCCTAAGGCATATATTTAAATTCCAGTATCTGGTCTTAAAACAAATAAACTAACCAAGCAGCCAACCAGAGAACAAATCTGCTGAAAGGCAAATACAGATTCCTCTGCCTTCCTATCAGGATGACAGTAAGCCTTAAATGAAGAACGTTTATCTCTTTTTGAGTGGAATTTTGTGTTTTTCAACCAGGTTATACATATAAGCTTGCACTTGATGGAATATACATTTTTCATCTTCATGATGAGTTATGCAGAAAGAAAAGACAGATTGTGCGTACATCTTTCTTTAAGAAAATTTTATATTTACATGAATCCGTTCATGGCTTAAGCCATTTCTTTCAGATGTCTTCAGTTAAACAGTCCTGTTGTCTCTTCATTCCTTTTGCAAATTAGGCTGTCAGTAGGTCATGCCTTGCTGTTTAGTTATTTTTAGCCTTTCCATTACACCTGGAGATGTTTGCAGCTAAAGTGCTGCCATCTGGAGTTGTTAATGGCATGCTGGTGGAAGTGTAATCACTGCATGACTTTGTTCTGCACTTCCCCAGGGTGCAGAAAAATGTGATACACATTTAATTTATGTTAGTTTGGGCTTACAGATGCTCATCATCAAATGTGATAATATATACAATTTGGTGTTCTCCTTAAATATCTTGCCGTCAAAAATTACCTTTGACATATCAACAGTTCCTACCATCACCAAAATATACCTGTACACACTAAAAATAGCTTTGGGTGAAACTTTTAAAATTTTTCTAGGAATTACAAATCTAGGAGCCTTGGAAATCAAGACGCAATTATATTCATCTTAGTAGGAGGTTCCTCTCTTGTTTATATTGCCACTGATTTTGGGATTGCAATTTATCTCTGCTTTTCACCCACTTTAAGCTGCAGAAAGGAGATTTTATCTGCATTATCTGATTTGTCTCTGCTATGTGATAGCAGAGAATGATGTATTATTGTCTTAGCTATAGCAATTTATAAACCAAGAACCTAAATTCTGCCTTCCAGCCAGGGGCTGTTTAGGCTTGGTAAAGGGCATTATCATGTAGGTGCTTTGCTGTTTCATTTGTTGTTGTTTGTGGAGTTTTTTTAACTACAGCATTTTACCAGATAACAATCGAAATCATGCTCATATTCAAAACAAATGGAGTCTTTTTTCCATATTAACATGTTGTTCTGACTCAAAGGAGACTTTTTCCTAACTGGAAAAATAACGAAGTCTGAATTACAGAAGAAGAAACAAGAAGAGCTTTAATAGGCATGTAACTGCATAATTCATAGAAGATGAAACAACACATGCAGCCTGAAACCTGTTGTACAGAAGACCTGTACTTTGAGCTGCTGAGCAGCATTACCAGTCACAGCTCTTGACATTGCTCAGATGTATTCTGCCTAAGCTTCTCACTTTGGAAAAAAATCATTGATTTTCACATAGAAGCTTGGCTTAATTCCACAGACTGTACTCCACTAAAGAATGTACCCCTAGCTTGGTCTCCATCCTCACAAGCTCTCTTCTTGGGCACCAAGCACTCCAAAATGCAAGTCAAGCCAGAGAAAAGACTCACTCACTGCCACTCTTATGTAGGAGGTCTGCAGTGACTCTTCTCATGACAGTCTTGCAAAGAGCCCAGAGGTGGGAGGATTTGCTTGAGTGTAAATAAATACTAGGTAAGGGAAAAGCTGATGTTTTACAGAATGGAAGGAGACTGCTCATCCCAGATAGGGAGCAAGAGGATTTTTCTGAGTCAACACACTCACACAGATCCTCTCTCACATCAGTGTTGCCCGAGCAGGGGGCACAAAAGTATCCCTGATGAGTCTGAGGCCTCCCTTTCAGTACCATCGAGGCATCCAGCCCTCAGTGATTTTAGGAGGCAACGCTACACAGTGGTTTATGAGACCTCTTTTTCTCGCCTCTCACACAAAGTATATTCATTTGAGAAGCAAATGTGTAAAGAGAAGCAATGGTGTACAGGCAGCATTGTAGAGAAATCCCAATGCTTCAGTCTCAGGGCAAACAATAGAAAACTCAGATGAAATTAGACTGTTTTGAAAAGCAGGGCATGTTGTTAGGTAGCCAAGCTGGAAAATTTTGACTCCTGACTTTTATACTAAATTTACATGTTTGACAAATAACAATTTGAGAATTTTACTTCCTGTATAACCTACATGTTTGAGTCACCCCTTCACCAAAAATTCAGACCTCACATAAAACTCTAAGTATCAACCAATCTAAGGAACTGATAGTGGACACGTGTGGATGAAGGGGTATGTAAAGTTTTCTAGATACTATGTTGATGCAGTTGCAAATTTCCACATTGCATTACAGCAAAAAGACTATAATTTGTCACAGTCACACAAAACAAATTTGGAAAGCTGTCTTGGCAGTATTTTTCCTAAACATACTTCTAGTATCTCTCAGATCCACTCTATGTTTTCCATATTTGCCCAAATACTTTAAGGTTTTGTTTCTAGCTCTATGTTCCTTAAATATTTTTTATTAAATGACATCTTATATACAAGTAAGATGAGAATACACTTGAAGAAAACTGTGTTGGTTTTGCATGGCTTGATTTTTGGTGAGGAGGGAAGAAGTCAGTGACAGAAGTGATTTTCTGTGAGGAGTTGCTAGAAGCTTCCTCCAAGCCTGGCAAAACCAATCGCTGGCTGGCTCTGAGAATAGGCACACCGCTAAGCCAAGTAGAAAAGCTGGTAATGCCTCTATGATAACATATTTTGAAAAGAAAAAAAACTGCGGGAATCCTTTTTCGTCTTGCCCTCCAAGAGGTGGTGAGAGGGCTGCTGGGCCTCTTCCCGGTGCGGCTGGGGCCCTTTCTGGCATGGCCGCCAGGGCCATGCCGCCGGGGGACCGTTCCGATGCTGCAAGCAGCCATGTGGCCGAGACCATGCAGCCACCGGGTCCCTTTCTGGCCAGCTGGGCCAGTGCCAGGAGCACCCATGCAGCCAAGGTGGCACGGCTGGGGTGGTACACGTGGCCGCTGCCATCTCCGCGTGGCTCGCAATGAACTTTATTTGCTTAGCCACTTCTAGCCAGCCATGCTGAGGACAGAAGGGCCGAAGCGGTGGCAGCAGCTTTTTCTTTTCGGCGCCCCACATGAGGAGAGGCGCTGAGTGGAGCCGGCAGCTGACACGGCTCGCATGGTGCAGGCAGGACCACGTGACCAGCAGGGAGAGGCACGGCGAGCAATTCCCCAATGCAGAGCCCGGACGAGATCAACCTTTCAGCGCTGCAGAACTCTATAAAAACTTTTCAATTGATAGAACTTGAGAATAAATGAACCTACGAATACCAATTGTCTCCCAAGTCAGAGAAAAAGAAAAATGAAGACACGTGAGGAGAACAACATGACCACGCTAAGGTCGGTGAAACAGAGGGAGGGGGAGGAAGAGGTGCTCCGAGCATTGGAGCTGAGATTTATTTCTGCAAGCCGTGATGAGGACTATAATACAACGAACTGTCTCCCTGTAATTCATGAAGTGCATGAGGGGATGCAGAACTCACCCACAGCCCAAGATAAAAAAGGTGCTCGCGCTGGAGGGTGTGGATGCTGAAAAGCTGTGATCTGGTGAGAGGCTTGAACAGAGAGAGAGAACCCTTGCTTCCACAGATAGAGGAACAGGACCCTTGCTTTTATACAGCTCATCCTTAAAAACTACACCCCATTAACTCAATGGCCCACGAAAAAACAGTTGAGGGAAGACTGCTTTGCCCATGGGAGGGACTCACGTTGCAGCAGGTTGGGCGGAACTGCTACTCGTACAAATTAAACCCATGTTGGAAAAGTTCACAGACAACTGTCTCCCGTGTTAAGGACCCTACAGCATAGCAGAAGAAATTCCTCTCCCTAAGTGAGAGGAATTCTTCTTATTGAAGAAAGATTTCTAGAAGTGATAAACTAACTGAAAACCCCATGTTTTGTCTCCCTGCGCTGTCAGTGGGAAAGAAAAAAAGGGCTGTGGGGGGAGGAAAGTGTTCTAAAGGTTTATTTTAGTTCTCATTAGCCTCTTTTAATTCTGTTAATAAATTTTTCTTTATACCTTTAAAAGTTTTGAGCCTGTTTTGCCCTTAGAGTGTTTTCTCCTCATCCTTATCTCACCCCATGAGCATTTTAATTTCTTTTTCTTTCTTTTTGTCAAACTCTGACAAAAACAGAAAAAAAACATTAATTTTTTTGAAGAGGGGAGGGGAGGGGAGGGGAGGGGAGGGGAAATTTGGAGCCTCTTCCTGTTCCTAGAGTAGCAAGTTCTAAGGTAATGGTAAGAAACATCTCTGGCTGAAGTTCATTTTCCACATTTGCAAAACACTCACCTGCAATTCTACTATCTTTCGACCACAGCTGCTGTGCTTTGCACTCCAGGCTTAGCTGAAAGAAAAGAAATGAGATGCTTCTTTCTGGGAAAAAAAGCAGGTACAGCCTCTTAACAGAACACGTCAGGGTAAGAAAATTGTGTTATATGACCAGTGAAAAACTTTGGCTTTATAAGTTCAATATGAAAACTTCTAGTTTGTTTTTACTGTATTCTTAGGTTTGTATTCTTGAAGGAGGGCAACATATAGATTCCCATCTAGGCATGATTTTGGGCCAGCTGTAAAATTTGTCATAGGTGAATTATCAGCAAGATTATTCTCCAGTGCGAGCATATTGTTCACATGAGCATGAGGGCAGTGTGACCACTATAGTTTTATTAAAGTTTCTTAAATAGATTTTTTTTTAATCTAAGTGCAAGAAGGCAATATATAATGTCAATTTGCTACTACCATTCCTTAAAAAAAAACAGGGAGAAGTTTTTATATGCCAGGTGGAAAAAATGACCTTGTGAGAACTATTTACTAATATAAGAAGCCATCTGAGGATAGAATATTCATAATAATTGGGATCTTAATTAGATACCTGGCAGTGCTTAAGCAACTAATTTATTTAAAAAAAAAAAAAAAGCCAGATCAACTAGGGTCACTTCTCCAATGAAATAAGTGATAGCAATCTTTTCCTTAATGTATATCCAAAACTAAAATCTTTAAGTATCATTTTGCCTTAAAAGAACATTTTGACAGAGATCCTTTTGGGCTAATTTGCATCAAGATTTCAACTATGGTTGATTCTAAACGAAATAAAGGAATGTCTCCAAGAATAGTCTGCACAAAAGAAAAAGCTAAATTGTCAAAAATACTTTTTAAGCTTCCTTTAAAAAAAGAAAGACTAATATATCTCAGAGTATGGGGTACAGGTGCTCAGGTACTGTCAGGGGCAATGTCTTTGAGGAGCATCCAGGGCTTCCCCATGCCAGGCACAGCAGCTTCCAGGCAGGAATGAAGGACTGAATTTGAGACTGGAAAAGGCTGGGGAGAGGACAAGTGTTTTAATTTTGTATTTGTTTCTCATTACCTAAATCTGCTTTAATTGTCAATAAATCAAATTCATTTCCCTCCAGTCAAGTCAGTTTTGGCTGTGATGATAACTGGAGCAATCTTCCTGTCTTTATATCCACCCAGAAGCTTTTTCATCTAATTTCCTACCCCTGTCTTGTGGAGCAAGGGAGAGAGGGAGTGGCCAGGTGGGCATCCAGGTCCTGGCCCAGGCATTATAACCCACCACACTCAGGGTGGAGGAGCCAAAGAACACCTCTTGCTGTCACCTCCCAGCTTCCATCCTATCATTTCACACCATAGGTATGTCTTAACCTGCTAAAGCAGGCTGAGGTCACAACAAGCAGCATAAGCCATTCCTACCGCTGGACACCTCCAAGGAAAGCAAATTCCACTTTACTATCAGGAAACAGCTACCTTTTAGTTCTGCACCATGAATACAACTGGTAAGATGGACTTTTTTAAACCACACAGAGGTCAGTACAGCAGAAGTTAAAATTCAATACTTGTTTTACAAAGTTAGTGAGATACAGAAGAAAATCATTGCTATGATACAATAGAAGCAGCCTTTTCCACAAATAACTGTAATTTGAAATTCTATAAAGCACCAAATGGGGAACATGAAGCCTTCTACTTCCAGGCATGTGAGCTAACCTTAGCGAATAGACAAAAGGGTACAATTTCATTTGGGTCTAAGATATGCGTACGTGCTACTACTACATAGTAGCAAATTGAAAATAAAAGTACTTCAAAAAACCTTGCAACCCACAATCTCTTTGAGTTACTTTACATACCTTGGGGGAGCCCTAAGCTTTAACAGCAGAAGGACATCCAAATTGATTGAAACATGAGTGTAACTGCAAGGTCAGCAAGGCAAGGTGGAAGGTAGATCTCTTAATTATTAGGGGAAAAGTGTATTTTCTTCAGGAGAGGTTCTGTTTATATCTCGGTTATTTCATCCCAGTCCTTGCACTCTTCTTCATATGAAACAATGTCTTTATTTCTCTTTTTAAGGTTGCTTAATCCAATTTCCTCTTGAAATCATTTCTATTTATTGGTAATGCATAAAGTTTGCTACAGTATTCACTTATGTGAACACAAATGCTTCACTTCAACATCTTGTCTACAAGTTTCCAAGTCTACTTGTCAACTTCATGGTATGCGACCTCACATTTTTGAAGCAACTAGTCTTAAACCACACGGAGGTATCAGTCTACAGCATTCCTTCAGTATATTTCATCCCACTTGAGATGAGATGCCCTCTTAGCCTCAATTTATCTATGCTGTCTAATATACTACAGCCTGTAGCTAGGTCTGTCTAATCTGTCTTCATAACTCATATCCTCACAGTCCTAAGCACTTATACAATTTTTCGCTACAGCCGCTTCAATCTTGACAGTAGGTTTTTCAATATGGGAAAGAATTTGCTCACAGCATTTAGAAGCTGGGTGAAACTCAAATTACATTATTATAGATTTTATCATAAACTACAGACTCATTGGAAACAGTTTGAATTACTCCTTTTTTTTGCATATTGTTACAAAATTTAATAAAGAAAAAACTCTTAGAGTTCAGTTGATAGTATCTTTCAAACATTTAAAGGAAAGTAAGGAACTTATAATTACTGCAAAAAATTAGTTCTTCAGTAAGAACAATCAAGTGGATTTTTTCAAGTGTATTTTACTTTTTGTGGTATCCATTTGGGAATTTGTTCCAAAAAGTCTTGCGAAATATACACATATATGGCAGTATGAAACTCTTATAAAATTGATTAATTTGTATTTCCAAGGACAGTAATGTCAGTTTTCCCACACATTTATAACCACTGCAGTCTTTCATACAAGTGTATACCTTTAAGGACAGACATGGGAAAGTTCGGGCTTTGTTTGTGGGGATCAAACAGCACTGAAAGCACACTTGCATCCAGAAATGCAGTAAAGCACTGAACTGGTATTGAGATGACATTCACCCTGTGAGGGGATCCAGTGAGGCACAAACCCTGATCCAGGATCTAACTACTCTGAAGGAAGCCAATCCACTTGCTCTGAAGTCATTAACAGAAACACCTGCCCTACCACATTCATCTTGGAAGATTTCTGGAGACTGGGAAGCCTGAGTTGTGGGTAAGGTGAAGTCATTTTATCTTGCATTCTTTAACTAGTAGCTCATTTGCATCGAAAGAGAATAACAACAAAACCAGACCCTTCCATTCTTCCACCATGAAAGAAATGCTTCTGCTAAAGTGGAAAAAAACTCCAGCACCATCCCCTTGGAATACCTATTACTAGCATTGCTTTCAGCCATTTTTGCACATACCATTACACACACACAAAAAGGTGAACAATCATTTTACAAAGATTTATGTTCAAGAAAATAATGCAGAATGCTTAAGTCAATCAGAAGACCCAAAGCTGCATTTTGTAAGTCGCTACAATATTTTGTGTGAAAAATCTGCTGTCACCCTCCTTTGGCACTTTGGGTTCTGTCATACTGAGATGGAAAAAAATCTAGGAACTGCTGCAAAATGTAGTAACTGCAAAACAAGTTTATAAAAGTTCATCATTAAAATAAAGTATTTTTAATATTTAATCATATTTCATCACTACTGTAGTTATTCCTTTATAGAAACTCCCAGAAGGACAGGATCTGAACCGATTCCTTGACTGGATTCCTAACAAAGTCAAAAACATAACAGGAAAGGGATTAGTTAATGGAGGAAAATCACAAGCAGAAAGAAACAGAGCAAGGAAGATTTGGAACCTTGGTTACATGCATAAAACTGATGTTACCTGAGGCACTACTGGACAGCCCAATATATCACAGAAATCTTACATCTATTTCAGACAGTGGGCTATTATTCCTACAGAACAGAACACTGTCTTGCCTGTGCTACACAGCCTTGTGGATGTCCTTTTCAGTGACAGTGAAATTGCATGTAATCTCTTCTGATTACACCAAAATTGCTAGGATTTGCAAAGAACACATTTGAATTCATACATCCAAAAAGTAAATCAAGCTTATAATTTAGGCAACATAACTTTTGTAGATCTGACATCAGACCATTCTGACTGAAAGGCTTAAGCCTGACTGAAAGGTTTAAGGAGGCTATTTTTGGATCCATCAATAAAAGACAGTTTCCCAAGGAACTGTGGTATTTATGTGGAGGGAGAAAATCGGTTCTGCCTGCATAGATAGGAATGTTCACTCTTTATCTGCAAATGTGACATTTTCTACTATGCATTTTGAAATAAGGATTGTTCAGCAGTGTCAGACTTCCATAGCCATGATGTGTTGCATGAACATAACTAAGCAAGGAACCCTGTGCATCCAGTCACAGCTTCGTCAAACTACAGCAGTACAATACAACAATAATTACCAGACAGCTCAGAAAGAGACCTAAATAGGTAACTACCGTCATCATAGAAAGGGATGGAGATACTGAAAAGATTACAGTGGCAAATCTACTACTTGCATTTTTAGTATAAAGCAATCTTTGAATGCTGAATTATCGCACAAGAAAATGAAGAACTGCATTTCTTCCATTCTGCATAAAGTCTGCTTCTGCAACACCTCCTTTTGACTTCAGAGGTGATTCACTAGGATTTCCAGACCTGGATGGTTAAACAATCCAAACAATCCCTTGGGTTTGGGGTTTTTTTCATTAGGTATTATTAAACAAAACATTAATTTAATTAATTTTCTTGGGAGATACAAAATCAAATAGCAATCAGAATACCTTTAATTCCCTCTTTGCTGATTCACAGCGTTAAATGAAATGAGAGAATGGCTTTTGTTTCCAATATTACTACAGCACAGCAGTTTCTTTGTGTGGTTTTACACAGGTTTTGAACACTTGGTTTAGCAGCTTTATTCAAACAAAAATTCAGATCTAACCTTGCAGTCATGGGAGGAGAAGAGGCTTTTAGGATTCAAATAGAAATAAAAATTCTCATGGAAGACAGGAAGATTTGTATTCCTAGCTCCCCACAAGACTGTTAAATTTATGTCTTCTCACCATCAGGACACCCTTTTAAATTCCTACCCATTAACAAAAAGGTGAGGTCAGTGGCAGTAAGTAAAAACAGCTAATATCCAGCTAGAGAGAATCAAACAAACAGAGCCAGAAATCAATTTGCAGAATCTTGGCTGAGAGCAAAATAACTGTATGTCTCTGCTGAGGTTTCTAGTTTGAATTCTCTCAATGTATCACACACAAATTCCTGCAGCAGCTGACTTCACTAGCCTAATGTCCTCCCCAGAGCACTAAGGACCAAACCCCACAAGCAATAACATGGTTGTCCTCACATTCAGAAGGCCTCACATGTTAGTTTATACTCATTGGAGTCTATAGCCACAGGAGTGGAACGGTTCCCTTCCTTCCCTTCTGGTCATGGACTGAGTTTTACCTGTGGGGGAGACAAGGGCCATGCACTGGGGCTCTGTCCCTCTGCTTCCTCCTCCATGATACTCATTTAGAGGCAAGTGAGAGCTGGAGTGGAAGCAAGGCACGAGAGACAGGTACTGTCATAGATTTGAATCCCTCCTCCAGCTCAGCAGGACACGAGAGCAGCAGTTTGGCAATGTATTTCCAATGTGTTTGCTCTCCCCTGCTTCCCCGCTCAGAGGGGGAAGTTCAGTCCAAACCTTTCTGGCTATGAAGAATTTTGCTTTATCAGAGTGGATTTGCTGCTTCAGTCATATCAATGACAGAGACCTTTAAAATAAAAAGACTCTATTCTCTATTATCTTCTACACCTTCACTGTCATGCTCAAACTTGAAGCTTGAGATTTTCTATATAATCAATCCACTTGTTAACAAGATCTTAATCACTGCGTGTGATTAAGATCTGGACTTAAGTTGCACCCCAAAACTAGAACAGCAGCAGCAAAAAGCCTCCTCATACTAATGCTACTATTGTATTCCATGGTCTGGATCATCTTCTTATCCTAGAATAACACAGATTTAATGCTCTTCATCACAAAAGAAAGAAGGAAAGAAATGAATGAAACAATTCTACTAGCTTCTTAACCTTCAATGCAGTTTAAGCATTGCCTGCTTTGCGAGTTACTGCATAGTCTGTTTGATCTTTAACATATAAAACTTGAAAACTAACATATTGTGGGGGTTTTGTTGTTTTTTATTTATTTTAAACTTTGTTATTTCAGGGTTTTTTTGCTGTCTTTCCTTCTGCTGTCCTTTTTTTTTCCTTTCCAATGTAATATTTTAAATAGTCTAGCAAGTTTTTTTTCTGATACTTACTGTGTATCTGTATTGTCTACAACAAAGACCCACAAATGTACTTCCCATAGAAATAAGTGGGCAAAGACATATAAATCTCTTTGTGACTGTGGCCCCCAAGGCTTAGTAGCTCCACCTACAAACTGGGTTTTGAACACACTTATTATTTTAAGTGACAGTCATGTCCCCAGAGCTTATCATCTGATTAGGTAAAACAGCAGGAGGATAAGGTAAGGTTTATTCCCATTAGCAGATGAGAATAGAGGCATAGTTTCATTATCTAAGGTGATCCCAAAAATCCATGTTAGAAGCACAAGTCAAGGTTATTTCTTTAGACTCGGCATCCAAGCAACGTCCAACCTCCATATAAGATGTTTTTCTTCTTAGTTGCAGTAATTCTTATTCTAGCTCAAGTTTTGTTTATCTAAATATGCCCAGTGAACAAGTCATTCTGATCACTGAGTCGAGTTACAACCACTCCTAAGCTGGACCAATGCATGCAAATATGGAGCAAGGAGGAGGCACCAGTCCTTCTCTTGGACATGGCCTCTTTTTTTGTAGTGGGCCACACAGGGTCAGCAGGACAAATATCCACTGTGCATGGGAACATGACTCTTGATGCCCATGGCTGGAACTGTTAATTACAGTTCACATGTCCAGCAGATGTTTATGAGCTCCATCAAACTGTTCCACAAGTCCTGCACAAAGGAGCTATAAGTTGACATTTTCTGCCTTAGTGGCTGCAAAGGTCATAAAGGATCCTCGTATCATGACAATTTCAAGCTGAAACAGGGGTAACTGGAAGCTCTTACCACTTCTTTGGTTCCTCTTTACTGCATCTCTTTACACAGAAGACTTTGCAAGCATCACTACCCAACATTTGGATAATGAGATTAATGAGAGCTGAGCTCTAGAAAGTTCTTTATTAGGCATTTTCATAATGGACTGTAATAAGTACTATGTCTATTGTGACCTACAATTGCCATTTCTTTGTGAGCCAGGCTGTGAAAAGATGTGTCACCTGGCCAATACTGTGGCAGTAGAAATACCTGGAATATAGTTATATGTGACAATTCTTTCACCAACATAAATTATCTTTGTTCTATTAGACTTATTTACAGTATAGTTTTGCCACTGAATCTGAATTGGGAGCATTGCAGTCACAGTATATCAGTATTCTTACACTGGTGTAGCATGAAAAACAATTCTGGAAGCATTAATTAATTCTAAATAATCAGCTAAGAACCTTTCTTCTTCGGCACACAAGCAAATTCCCAATGACAGAACAGTGCAACCAGCATATTTACGTAAGGATTACTTCCTCCCAGAAGATGTAAAATGTGGTTTTGACCAGACAAGAGTGTTATTGTTCTGCAGTATACACAGAATCTTATTAACCTGGCTGAGAAGATAAAAGGAATGGCAATAGCACAGTTAGTGAATTTTAATAGAAAGTCTATATATATATACTGACTCTTGTTAAAATGAAGAAAAAGCGAGAGATTTTTTTTACCATGATGAGACAGAAGGCAATTAGAGGAGTCATTCCAAAACAAGATACAATTTTATCAACTGAGTGTCACGCTTTGGGCTCTTGGTAGGCCCTTATTCCTTTCTGATTTTGCCCTGTACACAGTCAATGAGCTTGTGACTGATTCAAATGAGACAATAAACATCAGGAACCTCACTACTGCACAGTCATTTTGTCCTCCCTGCTGAGACCACAACCTCCGTCCCTATGTCAGCAGCTTCCTCAGATCACATTTTAAAAATCCTCTTAACACAGAGGGGTTTCTTCTTTCTCCTCTATGCTTTTTCTGCTCTTCCTTAAACAGTTTTTGTCTGATCTTGGTTGAACAGGACTTTTCTGCTGAAGGTAAGAGAAGTCAAAGCCCACATACATTGACCTGACTCAGTCTCAGAGTATACACTGAAAACAAAGAGGGACAGCAATTGCTGAGAGAGAACACTTTTTAAAACAGCCCTACAAGGAGCTCAGTATTAGCATATTACTATTTGGGAAGAGAGGACAAGAAACATCATCTTTCAGGTCATACTTGTGAGAAAGAAGATTCTGTGCTCAGTTCTTCAATAACACACGTCTCCAAAACAAATTGAATATTGCTTCATTTTCAGCCTCACTTCGTATTTTGTCACTTTTTGCTGATGTGAGGATTCACTTTAGTTCCTTTGCATTTACTTGTGATTCAATGTCCAGTGCTGATGTAAACCACTCACCTTCTTTTGTCCCTTCAGACTGCACTAAGCTCCTTTTGCTTTTCTCATGCCATACCTTTAAGAGTTTATGATTCACAGGATGTTTCTCCTACAACCTTCTAGGCAATTCTTTTCCTATGAAATATTTACACAACCTGACTGAACATGGGAACAATCATGGCAGCACTTTCCTCGGTTTCTCTGATTCATTACTGGGGATAATCATCTAATTTTACTTCCATTAAAAAAAAAGATATTACATATAAGCAACTGATTTCAGAAAGCAAAACTTCTAATAGATTTGGGTTAATTCACAGAGAAAAGTATGTACCTGTAGCCCAGCAGTAATCAAATGAGGATTTACAGTAATTTAAGTGATGTTTTATAGCAGAAATTTCATTTGCATTTGTTACAATTCTTAATCAGGTCTCAGAAATACAAACTTAATCCCAGCATTTGGAACCTTCAGGTTAATGAGCTGCAACCTGAAATAAGGAGAATATGTTGATCAGAAAAAGACTTCCTAACAACAGAAAAGACTGGCCTTGAAAACTATTCATGCCACATCAGGAGGCGTTACATCCTCTATATTTATAACAAACAACGCCAAGTAGCTAAAGCAGTAAGAGAGTAGAAGTGTTTCAATTGTAGTAAAAGGTTAGGCAGGCCAAGGTAACCGATACTTGAAACAACAGTCTCAAAAAGGGGTTCAAGCACCTCTTAGGTTTATTTTTATTTAACAAGAATATTAAATGAAGTTTCCTGGAGAGTAAACAAAAGTTTCAAGCCTTGAGAACTCAAGAGGATGCCTGTTTATTACTAGTGCTCTGTGAACAGAAGCAAGCACTCTTAGATCTGCAGTGCATGGCCATGCTACAAGTTTTGGGGCAGAGCAGGTTTTGAGCAGAAAGGAGGGCTGGAGAAAGGGACTGGTGATCTGTTTCTGGGAGACCATAAAAAACCACACCCTGAAACAGCAATATGTGGCCATATTACTCCTACTCTGTGGTCACACAGCAATCACATAATAATTAAATTAACAATATGTGCCAAACAGATTGAATCAGGATTTCCTACTTTCTTATAATGAGATCATTTCTTATTTCTGGTCACAAATAAAGAAAATGCAAAGAAGTAAAGCCACATTAGATGCCTTCCCTCACAATTTCTTGAGGAGACATAGCGTGAGAAAACTGTCCTCTGAGGTAGGTGAGACCTAAACCAAGAGAGACCCTTGGAGGAGGGTACAGAACCACCCACCAATGATGCTGAGCTTTTCTTCAGAGATGAAAACCAAAAAGAACAAAAAGCCACCCACTCCTGCCTTAGGCCCATGATTACCATGAGCATCATGATAGTAGAAAGCAGTGGTAAAAAATGGTAACTTGGAATAGAACAAACAAGAACAACTACAGCTCTACTGAGGCCTGAGACTGCAGAGTGATCAGTGTCTGCTGGGAAATGGTCTTCTGTGGTCAGGCGCTTTTCTCAGCACGGTGCAAATAGACTTCAGACATAAAAAAACCAGCTTTTGGGAAACCTGAATTTTCATCAGAGAGTCAGGAGATGTAATATTACTGTCAACAAGCAACAAAAAAAAAGTTGGAACTGCACACCTTCCTGAGCAGGGGTGAAGAGATGGTCCAATAACCCATTGAGGAGCACCCTGCGGCCATCATCCCACCAGCTTCCCAGAGAAAAGAGAATGTGTTGGGCAATTCACCCCAAATCCTCGCACTGCGAGGCAGTCACTAGAAAACCCTCCCTAGAGTTACCACACACCCTAATAACAGAAGGGCACCGTTCAGGCCTGGCCATGGGTCATGAGGAATTTCGATGCCATTCTGTAGCTGTGAGCTGAAGTGTTTGTAAAGGATTCATTGTATCTGCAACATCCATTCGTCTTAGCTGGTCTTTTGGCTAAAGAACACAGAAAAAGAGGACAAAGGACAATTTGTGAACTACATAGATATATCTCCAAATGAAGGAGACTGATATCTTGTGCAGTCTGATGACTGCTACGTTGTAAAATCTCCTTTTACAGTACATTCTATCTTTAATGGTAGCAGAGGCTCTGAGGGGTTTTCTGTTGATTTTTCTTATTTGCTTGTTTTGGGGAATGGTAAATTGCAATTTCATAGACTGGTAAGAAGTTATTTTGCTATGTATCACTACAAGTAAAGGGTCTGTACAAAAATGAAACCAACCAAAAAAAAAAAGCTACTTAAAGATACCTCCTTAAAGTAATGAAGTTGAGAAGCTGCTGCAGTTACCAGTTGACAGATGTGTAACTCTGGAAAATAGTTAATTAATATAGTCAAATAGCTGTACCTTCTGTTCCTTATTATATCGTGTTGTGGACAACACTTCTAGGAATATCTCATTTCCTTTGTCATCCGAGCTGAAGGGGGAAAATGAGCTCTGATTTAAGATCCTATTTCCCAACATCTACTTCACAAGCTAGCTACTATACTTAATCAACAATGAGGCTATAAATATGCATACCTTGTTATTTCAATGTTTCACTTGATGAAACATAAGAGGCCACTAGTGGACAGCTAGAATAAGAATGAAGGATTACTGCAGTAGCTCCTAGATGACCTGATATAATGCAAACTTGATGATAGAGTCAAAACTGGGGAGAGGGCAATATTTCACTCTGCCAGGTCTCAGTGACATAGACCACATCAGGGCTATTATCCACGATGGAAATTTAGATATGTTGCAATTTATTTGGAAAAGACAGTTTGTTTAATAAAGAAACGCAAGAAATGATAGATTGAAACAGCAGAGTCCACTGCTTGTGACTAGGTGGGCTATCCCAGAAAAGAATAGCTGATAGACTTTTATGAAAGATGCAACATCACTTTTCCTCAGCCAGGTATGATGTATTCCAATCCGAAGGGACCTTTTACACCTGAAATTTTAATGAGAGGCATCTGAAAACAGAAAATGAGACCTGGCTGCACACAGGTGAAAATGTTATGATAAATATGCCACCTATGGGTAAGATATATGGAGAAGGATATACTGAGGAGGAGGGAGTATATATGTGAGGAGATATACAGGGAGTAGGTTACAAAAGTATTCACAGGTGACAATCCATTTTCTACAGGAAATAAGGACAGATTAAGCTTAAGTTAATGTCCAGATCATCTCTTCAACGTTACAGCACCGACACTCAGCACCGTTGCTATAGCAAAAGAAAGAGTGAAAACAAAATAAAGAGAGACAAAAAGATCAGCGAAAATGATCCGCTTCCTCCCACACATGCCTTTATTACAGAATTTTGCTTCCGAATGAGGTTGCCCTTCTGTACATATTCACATGAATTGAGGAGACAGAGTTTCAAGGGACAGAGCAAATAATGAGGCTCTATGAAAATGACTGGCAGAGCCTTAAATTTCTGGAATTTCTTCTATGAAAAAACAGCAACTGCTTAGTAAGCCCCACCTCTAACAGAGAAACATTAGGTTCAATGAAGTGTTTTCTCCCCAAATAATACATTCTTTTCTTGTGAACTTAAAGGAAGAGAGAAAAAGATTTCACAGTACCCAGTCGCACAGGGACATGATTCAGAATAAGGGCTGGAACACAGATCTCTCCAAACACTCCCAAATGTGCTAGCCACTGAGTTTCTGGCAATTCACTTCTGATCCATGCTGGGAAGAAAATACATTCTGAACTATTACAAAAATTTAGGCTATTTCAAATAACAGGAGCTATCATGTAGCAAACCCTAATCTCCAGTCCCAGAGATACAGTAAAAGGATCAAAGCTATTCCAAAATCCACTGTTGGCTATGTAGCTTCACATATATTTGCAACACTTGCATGGACATTCTCTAGAAAACCAGCAGTAACCCCTTCGGAAATTAATTCTTCTCCCTTTGTACCACAAAAGAGCACAACACATTTTAATCCATTTTCAGTGTATGAAAATCTTTCCCTGTTGGGATTTAAAAGAGAAATTAATCCCAAAACAGTGATTCCAGTACGATTCACAACCCTCCCATAAACTCCTCAGCACTGTTTCAGGACTAATTGACAATGCAGTTACATTGTTGGTGATATAAAAAGAACTCTACTGCAGTATTTCTTCAGTATCTTATGACTTAAGTGCAGCAGGTATTTTCTGAAGCAAATAAAACTATCCAGTAAATCCTCTGTAACATTCTGGGGTAGGGAAAAGGGATAATATTTTCAAAAGGCTGCTACTGTAGACTTGTTTTCATGACCCACCTGGGAAAAAAAGGCCATAGCTAAACTGAGTAAGACGACTTCACTTAGTTTCCCTGCAATAAAAATGAAATCATCACTGGGCAACAATACATGGAATTTTAAACTCAGTGCATGGAAAGGATATTTTGAGGGGCGCATCTCTTTTTCCTTTCATGCTGATCGATAAGTCAAGCACTCAATCATCAGAGTTCATGATCGTAAATGTAAAGTGATTTAAGCCCCAGAATTCACAAGAAGTCACAGGAAATTTTGCTTTATTACCATTGCATTTTTAACAGATTGGCAGTGTGGCAGAGCCTCAATGCTGAATTGCAAACATCAGATTTAAAAATTCCTGCCTGTGCAGCACAGAACTATGATGCAAAGGAGCTGAGCGGGGGCTGCTATGCAGTGATCTGGTATCTGGGCCAATACCTAGTTCATCTGCAGACTTTTGCGTCTATTAAGATTAATAAATATTTAAAAGCTCCACCATCAGCTCCAATGGCAAAGAAGACAGAGATCTGATGTTCTGATCTGTTTTCCTATTTAGACAGTCTTGAATAATTCCATGGCAGTTGCAGCCAACTGCACGGATATTCCCAGCCACTGAATTAGCAGATAATTTTCTCTCTGGTGGTCAGTACCAGAAGATGGATAACACTGCATGGGTACTCTTATAGAGCAAAAGGCTCAAACACTGGGTTTAATGGATGCAGTAGTCTTGACTTCAGTGGAATCAGGATATCCTTTAATCCTATTTCTTTAAACTTAAACATTAAGAGTCCTGTAAATGTGTGTTGTAGTGAACCTGTCCTTATCACATTCAATATAAGAAACCTTCATATTTGTTGCACTTCTTTAGATGTTTAAGACAGAAGCAAAAAAGGGGCACTTTAGCCAAGCTTGGTGGTACCTAATTCAGTTTTGTTTGCATCCTGCTGAGATCATCCCACACCCTTGCAGACAGGATGCAGTTAACTATTAGAATCTGCCAGAGTGAATCAGCAGGATCTATACAACTTCTCACTGCAGACTTCCATGTGTTGCAAATCAAGGAAGGCAAGAGAAAAATGCCTTGTTATATCCCTGATTTAGAAAAAGTCCAAGTTACTAAAAAGAAGCTGGGTCATTTTTTGGGAGAGAAAAAAAAAAAATCAAACAAAAATAACCAGCCAACCAAAACAAACAAAAAACAGGGCAATTAGCATATGCCAGAGATGGCACAAGGATATTGCTTCCTTCCAATAAATCACAGAGACACCAGCAAAGCCCAGTAATAGCAATTATTGCAAAGCTGCTACATGATATAGTTGTTTTTTCTCTCAAGTACACAATTACCATTATTAATAATTTAATTAAATGAATGTGTTATACATAAAAGAATTGATTTTTAGTTAGGAATAAACATCTTTTCTATAATGCCTTTGGAAGATTGGGATTTTTGTTTTCTTGGTTTGTGTGTATGTGTTTTTCCAGTGGAATTTTTATAAGCACAGAACTGAAGATGACTCAGAATTTTTATGAAGAGAATTGGGATAAATATTTGCCATAAGACAGAAGGGACAAGTCTATTGCAGAGTCCCACAGTTTTATAAAAAATGCTAAAGCTGGAGCTTGTTGAACTCTGGATGCTGTATTAGCAGGCAGAGGCTGGGAATACTAATCACAGAAAACTTGCAGTAAATCTGAGAGATAAACAACAGGGTCAGAGAACGAAAATTTCTGGCAGATAAGCTTTGTGCCAGAAATGTTTTAAAGATGGTAAAAAATACTGCAAAACTGCCATGAAATAATGGAAGAGGGCATCACTTTCTTCCCTGAGATACCTGTTCTCATTTGGGCGCGAATCCCCGCGTAGCTGAATGTGAGACCCTCTTTCCCCAGGCTGTAAATGACACAAGTACAGTACCATTCCCACCAGCAGCAACAGCAGCCAACAAGTCCTTCATGGAATTGCTTCCCATCCTGTTCATACAGGAAAAAGGTGCCAACATGCTGAATGTGCATACACCCTTGAGCAGTAAGAAGGAGAAGCTGTTGCACATACAGGAGCTTTTCCTCATTTTTTACTTTTAAAAGAATATCCACACCAACTTGTTGGAAAACCAGAGCAGAATGGCAAGGAACTAATGGGAAAGTTTTAGTGCATCTGAATGGTTTGAAAATATGAAGGTGATGTCAATTACACTTACAGTGAAAACCGTGGCAATTAAATATCTTTGGTAAACAAAATTATTACAATTTTCTGCACAGAGTCACTACATTGAAAACAAATGAGAAAAGTTTTGATTTGTAATCAACAGAGAAAAAGAAATTATATAACTGTATTAGCTTTAAATTAATTCTGTTGTTGGACAGATGAGGTACGTGCTAGTACAAGATACCTGAATAATTAATTTGCATAATATTTTTTAAAAAGCCTGTGAATTTATCACTAATCAAGAAGAGTGCATGACTTTTTCACATAATTTCAAGGTAATGGGCAGGAAAATAGGAACTGCAGGCTTTCCTCTTAGAAACTTGGGGGGGGAAATACAAATAATATCAGGACAAGAACTGTTGGATGATTTCATAATTAAAGCTGGAGTCCTAAAGTCTTTACTATGAAAATGCATGATTAAAGGACCAAGAAGTTGATTCTCCACCCCTCACTTCTAGAAACTTGCACTTCAGTCTGCAATTCCCAAACTTCAGCTTCCAGTTGTCCATTCCTAGTGTATCTACTTGTCATGGCTTAACCCCAGCCAGCAGCCAAGCCCCACGTGAGCTGCTGGCTCACTCTCCCACCAGCAGGTTTGGGCAGACATTTGGAAAGGTAAAAGTGAGAAGACTCATGGGTTGAGATAAAAACAGTTTAATAGGGAAAGCAAAAGCCATGCACACAAGCAAAGCAAAATCAGGAATTAATTCACTGCCTCCAATGATTGGGCAAGTGTTCAGCCATCTCCAGGAGGGCAGGGCCTCATTGCACATAATGGTGACTTGGGAAGAAAAACACCATCACTCCAAACATTCCCCCTTCTGCTACTTCCCCTTACACCGAGGGTGATGACACATGGTCTGGAATATGCCTTTGGTCAGTTGGGATCACCTGTCCCAGCTCTATCTCCTCCCAATCTCTCATGCCCCTCTCCAGTGTGGGAGTAGGAAAAGCAGGAAAGGCCTTGGCTCTGTGTAAGCCCTGCTCATCAGTAACAAAAACATTTCTGTATTATCAACCCTGTGTTCAGCACAAATCCAATACACAGCCCCTTACCAGCCACTGTGAAGAAAATTAACTCTACCCCAGCCAAAAGCAGCTCACTCCTAAATTCATCAGACTTCTGCTGTGAGACAGCTTCTTGCTACACAGGCACTGTGTCTACTTTTCAATATCCTCGGCAGTGAACTGGATTTCCTTTTTCACTCTCTTGAAAGAAAGACCATGATGAAGTGTCAGAAACTAGCCTTGTATTTGTCTTCTGAACTCTTCCCAGCTAGCCAACATACTTCTATGTAAGCATGCAAACAAAATTCCCCTGAGTATACCGGCACTACTTTTACTAATGCCAAAACATGGCTGTATTTTCATGGCTATATTTTCATCCAATATGCAGCCCACTGACACTTGCTAGGACCTCACTTGTCATTTCCAGCCCAACCCTGTAACAGGAGCTCAGTTCAGGCTCGCAGTCACTGCATGTCCTGGGGCCCTGAGCCATTGCCCCGCATCTGCCCGGACAGGCCAGGCAAGCAAGTGCTGCTCGCCGTTGGCTGGCCCCTGTCTCTGCTCTGGCTGTGGCTCACATGTCATTCTGTGAATGACAAGCCCATCTTCTCCCATCATAACGCTGATACTTCTAAATGACTCTTCTGCCTTTACTTTACACTTCATTAACCTCTTGTTCTCTGAAACTTCGTCAGCAACTATTTTGTTCAACACTGGTAAAAATGGATGTGGAAGAGAAGGATGTGGGCATCTTCACCCTACCTTCTTGATCTCCCACTCTTACTAAGGACAAGCATAGCCATTTCAAACAGAGCATCTGAATTTGCTCATAGAAACATCTTAATTATTACATTTTAATTCATTTAATATATGCTCTATTGATTTCACTTGGCAGTAATTATTTTTCTAATCAGAATGTTTCTCTGCCAAAAGTCAGTTGTTTTACTGGAGTCTGTAACAACAGTGTTGCCTTTATCTCACAGATTTGTAATTTAATTAAAACTGATACCAAAGAAATAAATGAACTGTTTATTATAAAACCATGTTGAATAACACTCATTTTAATGAAGGGATTACGGCTTACATTGATTGTTATCATTCTTTCCATGATTTGCTGAGAACTGATAAAAGGCTGGCCAATATAAAGCTACCTAGCACAGCCTGTTAATTCATAAACATACAGAGAGAACATTAGCTTTTATTGTGTCCCCCATATCTTCTGTAACACTCCCAGAGATGCTGAACTCAAGTGGTTTGGAGAACTCCTCAGCCAGTTCTTTGAGCTCTCCTGGCTGCCTTGCAAGATTGCAGTGTTCAATGGGAGCAGCGGCTGCTCACCAACCATGCTGCTCACATACACCGCCACATTTCCAGGCACTTGCTCTTCCCTCTGGGTACTGACATTTGAATTCATGCATTTGCTGACTAGGTGAAGGAATGAAAGAACAGTAAAACACTTCTGTTCTTAGGAGGGAAACAAAAGGCAACATATTTCAAATTTTTCCAGTGGAACCCAACTCTCAAAATTTAAATCAGTAAACCTTGTCTTTCTTTTCTTGAAAATACTTGAAGAGTAGTGAGTAGCTTTGAATAGAGAAAACAAACAACAAACAAACAAAACCAACAAAAACACAATGAAGAAGCCCAAACCCAAGAGGACAAACACAAGAGAAGAGAGCAAGTAGCACAGGAGGAGACAGGTTGGTAACAAAGAGCAGCTGGGCAGTCCCCCGGGAAATCCTGTGATTGAATCACAGCTGCTGACCTCCCAGCCCGGGCTAAAGCACACAGCAAGGCAGGGCATCCTCTGGGAAAAAGAAGCCTTTGCTGTGCTGCCAGCCTGAAACCTTTCTGATTGCTCTGTTAGTCCTTTCCAGCAGCTCTGTACAGCTCCATATTTCACCCTCACAGAGGAATGTAACACTTGTCTAAAAACTTTCCAAGGATGACAACAAGCACATATTTACTCCTATGAGCACAAAAATCACACTGAAGAGTAAATGCATTAAATGTGCCTTCTCTAATCTTGGGATTATGAAACCCAGCGAAGAACTGGAGTCCCCATCAGCACTGATGAAAGACATGTATTTTACTGTATGAGCAGGACATGAGGTGAGTGGACCCCACAGAAAATATGATATTCACCAGCAAAGGTCAAAGAAACCAAAAGTCTACTAAGAAATAAGCAAATAAAAGACCAGAGTATCTTTACTGAATCAATAAAAACTTAGGCTCTCAGTGTGCTGTTATAGCACACCATTTTAAGGAGCTGGACTGATTACTCTCTCTCCAGATTGAGAGAGAATAGTAGCTAACACCTGAAAATGCTAACATTACTTTTAGAAGAAGGTTTCAAAATACTCCAAGCAAAAAATATAGACATAATGGTCCAAATCTAAAGTCTAAAACTGAATCATAGTACACAGGCATTACATCCCTGTGATCTAAATGCATGTCTTTTCTAAAATCCATGTCAAAGTAATACAGGCACAGACAGAGAGCTAACCATAGCTTTCAGTGTACAAACAGAAACACATAACCTATTTTGCCAGAGGGATGTGGCTAAGTCTGAGGTGTTCCAGAGCAGAAACCAGCAGCCTATGCAGCATAGGTATCACATGCTTTCATAGGACTGCTGCCTTGAAAATCATAGGACCACACAGCTTCAATATCCAGAATATTATCAGAACTTTATTCAGATTAAAGCAGAGTACTACATTTGCCAGACCTCAAGGTAGAGAGAAAGTAACTATCCATGACCAAAATATTTAAATGCCAGTTCGGACTCTCAGTCAGGTGACTCATTACTGATCACCCCACTTCTTCCAAGGTCTAGGAACACAAATATGTTCCTCGTGTCCCATGGGTTTTGAGTCACTTCCACAGTCATATGGTAAATAAATGTTCTTAGCTGAGGAGCCAGTCCCAGTTCCTACCAAACAATGACCCAGACTGCTGTGGCAACACAAGAGAATGAGAGCTCTCTCCTGAGTCCAGAGGAGGACCACCAAGATGATTGGAGGGATTGAGCACCTCTCCTATCAGGAAGTGCTGAGAGAATTGGGATTGGTCAGCCTGGAGAAGAGAAGGCTTTGGTGTAACCTAATTGCAGCCTTCCAGTACCTGAAGGGAGCCTACAAGAAAGATAGAGAGAGGGACTTTTCACGAGGGCATGTAGTGACAGGACAAGGAAGAATGGCCTCAAACTGAAAGACAGTAGATTTAGATTGCATACTAGGAAGAAATTCTTTGCTGTGAGGGTGGTGAGGCCCTGGCACAGGCTGCCCAAAGAAGCTGTGGATGCCCCATTCTCTAGAGGTGTTCAAGGCCAGGCTGGATGGAGCTCTGAGCAACTTCATCTAGAGAAAGATGCCCCTTTCCATGGCACCGAGGTTGGAATTAGATAATACCCTTACAACTCAAATCATTCTATGATTCTGTAATTCTCTTCATGTCCTCACAATCAGTCTGGTGTTTCAAAACTTCACATATAGTCAGTCATGCACAAAACAGGACCTTTACCATTATCAGTGTGTGGCTTCACCTACATGCCACACACCATCAAAATAGAACAGTGAGGCTGAAGCTGTGAACAAGAGCACTGAGAGATGAATCTATTGAGAGAGGTGAAGACAAAAAATGTCTCCCTGCATTGCTAAGAACCTAATTCTGCCATCTGATCAGTGTTCCTCTCAGTGTCCGCTGAAAACAACCAGGCTTGATTTCAAGAAAATCACCTAAATGGTCTTTGTATCCCAAAAGAAGAGTTATTATCTCTGCTGGAAGTAGAAATAGGGCTGACTAGCACGCCACTTTTTACCCAGTTCAAGCCTCCAAAGGAATTTTGCATGGCCGCCTGCATGAGCACCCAGGGGAGTCCTGTGCTTGTCTCATCAGCCATGAAATCCTGAGCTGAACAAAGCAAGGTCAAATATGTTCTGTACAGATACTGATGTCACCTTTTCACAAGAATCAGTCTTGACACATTTTTTTTTCTGTTGTTCTCCCTTACAATGATGCCGTATTTCAAGTGTTACAAGGAAGAAGAACAGCCTGAAGGCCAGAAGAGAACTACAATGGAATGGCAGCCTGACACACCGGAGACAGGTGTGCGTATACTGAAATAAGCCCTTCTCCTCCCGGTCAGCTGGCACTGGGGAGAGCACAGTCCCCAGGAATGATGTCCTGTTTTACATCACATGTAACCTCTGCATCCAAAACTGAGGCCAGAGTGGTTCATGAGTTTGTGGGTGTGTTTTGGATCAGTGCCATGCCAAAATCAACAGCAGCACTGCAAGAAGGTGACAGAGAAGGTGGAAATGTAAATCTGCAGTCAAGGCCAGGACAGACAGGTGAGATTCTAGTTAGTTATTCTACCTTGTGGGTGACTGCATCTGCAAATGAAAGAGATGATGAAAACCTTTTGCAGTTCAGTGAAGATACTATTATCAGAGAGGAATAACAGAGAACTAGTCTTAGCCCGCATTTCCCAATGTCATCCTTACAGTTTTCATGCTAGGCAGAGATGTTTCCTTCTTTTTATTCCCAACACCTTAACACTGGACGGAATGAATTTGCAGATGTGTACAGACTAGTGCCCATATGATTAATCCAGATTTGAACCTGCAATTATCATCATTAGGGCTTGTTTTGAGTAGTGTGGATGATTTTCTCACAAAGTGTTCCCTTTGCATATTCCAAGCAATCAAGTGCTATAAAAACAGCTTTCAAAAACTACAGTAGTTTACACTTTATTCTTCCAATAAATACTCCTGTCAATATTGTAAATACTCCTGTCAATATTGATTAATACTGAATAGTTAATACTACATCATTTTAAGAGCTATTGTGGAAATTACTGAGCAAAGAGAAAAAAAACCTTCAACTTCTCACTGTTTCTGATTGCAGATGTTATTGGTTCCTACTGTCTCATTGGGGGACTTCAAAAACAACTTGTAGTTGCATGTGTATTTTCTTACTCTTCAAAACATTGAGTGAATTATCCACGGTATTAAACTAAAGATATTGTCTCCAGAATATTCAGATGGGGTTTCCCACTTGTACAGACATTATTGTGTTAAAACCTTTGTGAATTAATTTCATGGTAAAACATAAAAACAGGAGAAAAAAGGTATGATCTATTTATCTGTAAGGTAATTGTCTGCAGACGGACAGTTGGTTTGTAGCAGACCATATTTTTCCTTTTAATCCATAGGTCAGACCTCAGGTCCAGTATTCTGCTCCCTTCTAAAAAACCCACAGATTATCAAGGGTACAGTGAATATCCAAGGGCTCTAAAGAAGTGCATCCAGTGAAATATTGCTGGGTCAGGGAGGGAACCAGGAGAGCAGCATAAGTAAGTAAAACCCAGTCTTCCTCCTAAAGCTATATGCAGTTCAGAACAGCATCTTTGCTGTGATTTTCTTCCAGTTCCATGTACACTAGAGTGAAAAAGAATTATCCTTTGTGTGGCAAAACCATACAAGAGCAAGTAATCTTATATCTGTTCATGCTCTGTTTTCATATTTCCATGTTTACTATGGCAATTCATTGTGTTTTGTAGGTCTACCACCAAATGATTAATTTTTATTGCATTTAAGCTTCATGATAA
The DNA here is from genome assembly GCA_013398955.1 of Callaeas wilsoni. Taxonomy (NCBI): domain Eukaryota; kingdom Metazoa; phylum Chordata; class Aves; order Passeriformes; family Callaeidae; genus Callaeas; species Callaeas wilsoni. The sequence goes on from VWPU01005002.1 coordinate 147,173, forward strand.
ATATAGCACCTAGCATACCTAATTATTACAGCCTACACGGGAAGCTACATTCCAAAATGGTTTAGGGTAGACAACTCTTCCAGTTCCAGGTCCTTCCTCATTAAGCCACAATTAGTATGATAAATGGAGATGGTTATTTGGTTACAGGCAAAAATGGCACTGCTTGTTCATCAAAAAAAAATGGGGAGAAATAATTAAATATCACAAGAAATGGCCTAATAATTAATAATAGTACCTCAGTCACCTGCAAATAAGCAGAATTCCATCCAGGTGTTCATTACAGGCTGCAGTTCAAAGCCAACATGGCCTTAACCTCAAAATAGCTATCTGCATTAATGTGGTAGGCAGAAGGATGAAATCGTGCTTGTCCTTGACAGGAGTGCTGCAATGTGCTTGAGACAGAGTGCGTACAGTCAAGCTGAAGCTGGAGTTGGTAATCATTTTGGCTAAAGCAGCTGCAGCCTGAGGAGCCTGTGAGTGCATCCTTTGTGGCTCCCTAATTCATAAGCACCATCTAGGCCAGCATTTCCCTGTCCACAAAGTGACCTAAAGAGCACTTGAGGATCCAATTTTTAATATACATTGAGTTAAGGAAGACTATTCTGAGGCACCTGGTCAGTACTAGGTTAAATGAAAAAGGATTCACTTTTCTGTCACTTAGTTACAAATACAGTATTATATAATCTCATTTAATTGCACTCTTCACCTCCTTAACATCCTCAGCCGTCTATCTCAACCCATCTCTCCTCAGGAAACACCTCCTGCTGACTGAAACTGCCTTCCGATAATTAAGCTCAGTATCCTCTTTTCTCCCAGGGGTCCACAAGACCATGTCCGTGTCATAGAAATCAAATGCAACAGGGCTCAGCAGCACTTCAAGGGGGTCACCTAATTCGCCTTTCGTCCCAAAGGCAGGATCAACTTCTTCTAAATTGTTCTTGACAGAAGTTCATTTAATCTGCTCTTAAATCCTCCAGCGGCTCCAAAGCCTCCCTCAGCAATTCAGGCTGTGATCAGCTTCCTTTACCATTAGAAAACTCCAAATGCTTGAGGTACATTTCCTTTACTGTAATTTAGCCCATCACTTCTTGTACCAGTCTGTCAAAGGTACAACTGCATCAAGTCAGAGAATTTTACTTGACTTAATTTACTGCCAACAAACACAAATATACAATCAGTGGTTCACAGTGAGGGAAAAAGAAACAAACAGAAATCATTGTGCAAAAACCTACTTAAATTCCTGTCCTTCCTCTTCCTGCTTTCATGTACTCTTACTTTTGTCTTTTTTTAATCTCAGTGCATGAAAATTCCTCCAGTGTACATTGTTGCATGGGAGGCTGAAGCAGTACAACTCATTCTAACCCTCTATGGTTAAGGTTGCCTGCCATGTTCCTTGATGGTTTCCCTTTCCCAGTGTGGGTTGCCCATGAACCCCAGTCCCTGAGAGATGTCCCTTCATGGGTCAACCATGGCCACAGTCCCCTTTTGTGTCCTTTCCCCAAACATGTTCAGCATGCAGGTTTGTCGACTTGTCCAAGCAAACTGGTGTCCACAGGTAGACACAACGTTCCCTCTGGAGCCGCACTGAGCCGCTTGCAAGTGGCAGCCACGCTCTGCCTGTGAGTCATGGGCAGTTCAGGGAGGAGGGGCTGGCAGCAGTGCAGAGGTGTCAGCTTGCTTCAGCTGAGAGCCCTCATCTCTTGGCTCTTAAGACAGCTGGTCGTCAATACCTGCAAGCGCGTCCCTGGGTTTGGCCTTTTTGTCTTTCTTTCCCTCTGTTCCCAGTGCTGCTCCTAGAACAAGGACAGTGTGGTCCTGGTCTCAGGCTGCACAGGCAGGATGTGACTTTTGCACAGATGTCCCTGGGGGTAGCTACATCCAGCTTGTCTCCATCCCTGATGGAACCCTGATCTGCTCAGAACTGCTCTTCTTATCAGCCCTGTTACTTTCGAAGTCAAGCTTTCTTCCTTCATATTTCAGTTTCATTCCTCCACTGCTGAAAGGTACTTACATATGCACTTAAGTACTTTCCTTTGCTTAATCAAAGCCTGTGTACTTGTATGCAAACATACTAATTGCAGGCAAAATTGCTCTTATATAAGCCACTACCTGATGTTTTTCATGGAGTTGGAAATGCACAACAAAGACCTTTGCACCCATTAAACATTTCAGGAAAAGGTTTTAACTTTAGGTGAGGAAATGTGTCATGGGGAATTTGAGTGCATTATCATCAATATCATCAGAAGAGAAGAATAATTTATTCCTGACAGTTGTCTTTTACAGCATGTCATTAGAATGATCCCTTTATAGCACCCATTCATATAAATGACGTCTTAAGTCATACCAATCCATCTTCCTCAGCAGATAAAAGACCATCATCTTTCTAATATCTCATTTTTTCATTTGAAAGCCTGAGTCAAAAATCATTTCACAAGCATTAACAAGTCCAGCCTACCAATTTCCTGGAATCCTCAAGCACTTTCTAGAGCCATCTCTTCTTCCTTCCTTTTTGCCCCCATCCCGATCTTGTAAAAGAAAAATAAGTACAAGAATGCAAGATACGTCCCGAATGAAGGACTGAGTGAAACAGACCATTTTTACCAACCCAGATTACTGATAAGCATATGATTTTGTCATCAAGAAGCCTGTCTGACCAGATGGAATATACACCTCATCTGTTTGGTTTTCAAAGCCACCCCCCACAAAAATAATCTCTGAGTTGGAGAAGACTAACAGCACATATGAGGACAGCAGTCTCTCTGAGACGCTTGGAACAGACAACAAACCAGTTGGGATTTGGTGATCAGCCTAGCAGAGGCTCTTTGCTCTGGTGCTATGTAAAATTCTCATAATAGTTAATATCTGACCTTGAGTTATCCTCAGTCCTGTCTTAGATCACTACAGTTCATTTACTCATATCTCTCACTAGAGATAAATATCTCTCAGTAGAGAGACAAACACCTACACCCCACATGGTGCTTTCCTCACTTAAAGCAGTCAGGGAAACTGAGGTAACTTCCACACATATTTACATCTTCATAACCTGGAACCATCATCCTGCAGCTGACCAGCTTGTTCTAAGCTAAACTCATTTTACATTTATGTGGTAAATCTCAGTCAACAGATGTGCTCCCTCTCCTCTGCAAGTAAATATTTTTTCATACTTGAGTTCCTGACATAACTTTTACTGGTTCATCATTTCACACCTGCCTTCTTCAAGGAGTGTAACAGTGTGACTTTCCATTCCATACTCTGCATTTAGATGGATAAGGTCCAATCTAACATCCACTGACAATAACGGTGTGGTGTTAAATTAGACTCACAGGATGTGTTCCCTTCATACAAAGACTATTTCAAAGGGTAGCTGTATTGAGTCTATGGAAAGACTTCATGTACTGACTCACAAAGTGCTTCTTTACCTATCCTAAGGCTTAGTTGCCCAGTCTCATGTTAATTGTTTGCATTGCTGACACTCGATGTCAGCATGCTGTCACTGAAGAAACATGTTATTATCATAGGGCTTTTAGCACAAAGATTCTTAATCAATGGAAGTAAAAAAAATGAAAAAACTGCAAGATTACCCATTCAAGATCTTGTAATATAATTAGCACAGCATAAGAGATGAGTCCTAATGCAGAAATCACCTCCTTGATTGTGGAGGGAAACATTAACACTTTTCTTTTCTGCTGCAATATTAAAGAACTGAAGTTTATTTCTCATGCAGCTGAAGGTATCTCTTGATAGACAAGTCACACCATCCAGAAAAGAGACAAAGAAGTAAAGCCTGTACACTTCTGTAAAGTCAAACCATCAGATTGGTAGCTTGTTTGGTGACGGATAATGAAATGCACATTTATTTCTGACTACCTCCTGCTCTAATAGGAAAATGGCAGTGCAAGCCACAATCCTCTCAGTCAGAACATTCAAACAATAAAAGGAATATATGCAGAACTCACCTCATGTCTAGTACATGGCATTGAATCAGAACTTTCAGTCATCCCAAAAGCAATCCTCTTCCTGAATTCACAGGGAAGTCTTCTCCCTGCATTTTGTGCATACAGAAGTCAGATTTACTAGTAGGCCATCATACCTATTTCTGAGGTCCATGGTCTAGTGAGTTCGATTTTAAGTATTTAATATAGGTAGAATTCTTTGGAGTTATGTGGAATGGAGGAGATTTGCTCCCAGTTTTTAGTGCATGTAATAGTGTTGCATACTTGGAAATGTCCATTTTTCATGCTGTATACATGTAAGAGAGTGAGGCTGATAAACAGAACCAGGAGGTACAGGATTCTGCATAATCGGAAGTTACCCAACACGTAATAATTATGGATTTCTATCAAAATACACAATAAAAGATTGAGAGCTCATCGCAAGCAAAGACATTTTCACTCGTTGCTCACATTCATAGCAAGTAAATCCATCTTTTTGATCAAATCTTTGTCCAAGTAATGCAGAGAGTACAGTTTGCTGCTAAAGTTGAAGTATGTCTGAAAAGGTAAAAATACAGTTCTTTGAGTACTCAAAGACCCTGGGTATTTATATATTTTTACAAGAAGATCCTTCCCGTTACCCTCCCTATTTTAGCCAAATTCCACTTTGAGTAGATACATTTTCCAGTCTGCACACTCTCTAGGTTTAATGAGATGCTTTGATTGGGACTCGGCTAGTAACTGAAACACAGGACTGCGGGTGTGGCAGGGACCTTTGCTCCTGCTGTACTCAGTGACCTCTACAGAGAGACTCAGCTCACTGCCCCATGGGCTTCTCCTCTGCAGAGGCCTGAATCACTCCTGGCCTACCCATCGACCCTGTTGCCTTTATGCTGGCCATGCCAACCAGAATTTAAATATTTTCCTTCATAATCTCAAAACTAAATCTCACTATACACAGCAGAGCAAATTCTCTGCCTTCCTTTCTAAAACTCAGAAAACAATGATGCTGACATTCAATTTCCACACAAACACCCACACATTTCCAAATTTCAGTTTGAAGTGAAATAAAAACAAATTTAAAAGTCTTTCTTTCAATGTTACAGAACCACAGAATCACAGAATTGCTGAGGTAGGAAGGGACCTCTTGGGGTTATCTTGTCCAGTCTTCTCTGCTCAAGCAGGGCCACTCAGGGCTGGCTGCCAAGAAACTTGTCCAGATGACTTTAGATTAACTCCAAGGATTAACACAGATGGAGATTCAACAACCTTCCTGAGCAATCTGTGCCAGTTTTTGGTCATCCTCATGGTGAAAAACTTATTTCCTGTGGTTCCATGTGCTGTCTGAAGTAGGGTACTTTTAATGGGAACTTTTATTGGCAACAAGATTCCTTGACCATGTATTGGTGAGCAGAACACTGCCATTTGTGGATGAAGATTAAGAACTACTGATCGGTACTGCACCGCTACTCTTGCCCCTTGTGACTTGAAGAATAAAGCTGACTGTACTCATCAATATCCTCACACTGTGAAGAAATTATCTCTCTAGATCTTTATAAATCTATTAAGAGAATTGAGCAAACCACAGGAAAGACTAATGTCTGTAGCATAAAAGCAGAACTGGCTTATGCAACCAGCTTCATGTGTCTTTTAGTACTATTTCTTTTAAGCATAGCAGCCAATAGATTAAGTCTGAACTTGAAAGGTCATTTAACAAAAGTAGGAAAGAAATGCTATCTTCTAATCTTCAAATTTTTACATAGAAAAAAACCTTGATTTTTCAAGGTCAAGCAGCTTTCTCCAGCTTCTTGCCTATGGTAGACGAGCATAGCTATATTCACTTCAGTAACGCTCACCAGATGGTAATAGTGTAAAATAACCTGAGTTTTTAAGCTGCATCATTTTCAAATCATATGTATATATATATACACACACACATATGTTTTAATTCTAATACATGCTAAGAAGATAGAAGACTATTAATGAAAAATAAAAAAATTTTTAAAAAAACCTACAAATATTCGGAGGATTGATAGAGTGCCTTTAATGGCCTTAAAATGCCTGCTAATGTAACTTCGATATTCAAATAGCAATACCTGCTCCTGGTGCTTAGCATGTACCACAACAACTATTCTGGTCAGCCCCAGTTATTTACGTTTCGATTGTTTAAAGCCTTTGACTATTTCCAGCCTACGTTGATTAGCTTGCAGAGAGAGGGACAGCATAGGCAACATGGCTTCCATTTGATGTACCATTTCACAAAACCCTTACAGTAATCAATGAAAAACATGCAAGAAAAGGAGATGCTGCAATAAATGTTGTAGTACATTGCAAAGAAAATCTTCTAACTTTCTACAGCAGAGATGCTGTATGTCATGCAAATGTACATGCAAAGATGCATGTACATTTATCTCTCCGGTGAAAATGATTTATCTCTAATGAGAGAAGGATACACTTGAAAGCAGGAGTCATATTTCTCAGCCAAAACAACACTAGGGTACATCTTCAACAGTTTTCATGCTCTTATGTTGTTATTGTTAAGCAACTGCCCATAGCCTTATCACATACACCAAGAAAACAAGATGTTTTGCTAGCACATTTCGAATTTGATGGATCATGATTTTTATCTCCCAGCAAGGATTCTATCTTTGCATGTCCTTTTTTATGGCTACTATTTAAGGCACTGAGCCATGGCAGTATCTCCCATGAACCATTTCTAGAATACAAAAAATAGTTTAAAAATGCAAGAGAGGGTACCAGTCATTTTTGCAGTAACTGGGGAGTGTGGCTGAGGGGTACATGACCCATGACATCCATGATGACTGACCCATGACATCCACTTACAACACACTTCACTAGTGGTTGACTCTCAGTTTTCTTTTGGCAGTCATGGTACTTCAGTGCCACGCTCGAAATTTAGCTGGTTTTGCCAGTGTGTCATCTTCATATACTGTTGTAAATATACAAAGAAGTGTAAAAGACAGCCACCTTTACTTTCTGATCCCCCCTATTTCCCAGTCCCCCTTCACACATCATATGGAGGAAAGGAATGAACACACAGAGCTCTTGTGACCAGAAGTTATAGGCTTCTTGGGAGGCTGAATTGGGCCACATTATCCTCCAAACATTCTGTTGACAAGTAGGTACTAACGTTTTACATAGTGCCTGTATACCTAAATCAGCAAGTAACTTCTGCTAAATCCATACCTACCTAATCCCCTGCTGTTCCCCACAAGAACTTGTCAGACCCTGCTGACTTCTTGCAAAAACCCAAGTGAGGAAAGAGCCAGCAACATTTCTGCATTGGTCTCAGCAATTAAGTATTTAAGTGGAATCAAATCAGTTAAGAGATAAACAAAGCCAGAAGTCTTGCAAAGGCAGCAGCTCCTGTGCCCTGTGTGTCAGTACTATCCAAATTCACAAGTAGAAGACTATTATTCTACCATCCCAGAATATTACCCACATCAAAGAATGGTGCATGATAACAGCATTAGAACAGATTAATTCGGTGAGATCAAAGCTTAGCAGTCTGTTCCTAACATTGGATGGTTCATGATGAATGGGCCATGATGACTGAGCAGGCAAAGCATTTAAGAAGCCACACGAGTGCAGAATTATCCTTCCCTCCTCAACCACTGGGGACTCCATGATTTTCTGAAGTGGGCCTATGGATATATCTTTTATTTTTGTAATGTTTTTTAAGCTACTTAGATTTTTGGTTTACAGAACATCCTGACAAAGACTTCCAAATTCAGTTTTGAAGTCACTGACAGATCACCCACTAACTGAAGCCAGCAAGCAAAAATCAAGCAATGCCTGAGCAAGCCACAAGTATTTCTTCTTTAGTCTTTGAAAAGTTTTTCAAAGGACAGGGTCTCTGATTTTCTTCCTCTGCTTTTCAGACTTGAAAATAGCATTACCAATGAGCTGCTCTCAGAGGATGCAAATTGTGGTATCTGTCAGCCTCACTCACAGGGATTTGGAGGGAAGTGCTGCCATAATTGCATTCTATCTGGATGTACTATGATGCTCTCTGGTCCTACTATGTCAGGAAGGAGCAAGAGGGAGTTGTTGATGAGGAGGAAGAAGCTGCAAGCCAAGCATGGTGACAAAGCTGGCAAAGGCAATGGTAAGCAAGAGCCCAGTTTCACCACAATGCGTGAGGTAAGATCTCAGAACAGGCAAGTACATAATCAGAGAATCATATAATTCTTTGAGTTGGAATGGATCTTTTAAAAATCATGAAGTTCAGCCCACCTGCAAACTGATCATTAATATTTCCATGGATGGAGAATCTCTGGGCAATCTGTTTTAGTGTTTTGTCACTCTCATTATAAAAAAACTTCTTCCTTATATCTAATCTAAATTGACCATCCTTCCTTTTAAAACCATTACCCCTTGTCCTATCAGCACGTGCCCATGTAAAACATTCCTCTCCCTCTTTTTTTCTAAGTTCTCTTTAGGTACTGGAAGGCTGCTATAAGGTCCCCCATGCCCTACAGTCTGAAAAATACTAAAGAAGTAATAAGGCATCAGGCCTGAGGTGAAGAAATCAGTCCACAAGTCAGGGCCAGGATCTAGCGTGTGGACAGGCACAAGCAACAGGCTGCAACACCTACTGCAGAGTGTCCCAAGCAGGAACCAATCTCATTCCCAAGCAACTGTGGGAAGCCTCTGCCATGGGAAGCCTTCTTCCAGCTTTTGGTCAAAAAAGCCCCAAGGCAAAAAAGGCTTTTCAAATACCTCTTTCTGACCAGAGACGTGGCCTTGAGTGCAGAGGGCCAGACTCCTGGGAGGGGTGTGGAATCATGTTCCAGGCTCTGCCACTGCTATCCCGGAAGCAAGGGGGACTTTCTCTGCTGTCTGCTTTGCTCCATACATTGCAGTTTCTTCTGTGGAAAATGCTTTACAGGCTGGATGACTGACATGACTTCCTTCCTTAAGTCTCTCCTCTCTGATGTGGCCCTTTATTTACTCTTTAAAAAAAGCAATTGACGGAATTTCAATTTAGATTATTTGAAATAACAAGATTTTAAAAGCAGGTCAGGGAGAGGAAATCACTGTTGGAAGGCCATAGCTAAACCACCAATTTCATCTTCAAAATGGATTTATATCTCATCCTCTCAAAAGTCCTATTAAAAAAAGCTTCAAGCCACAAGAACTGACATCAGGTCAACAGTATAACGTCTTCTTAAGCATCACGTTGATGGTACAAGTGTGTTCTCAGTGACATTTTAACCAATGAAAAATTCCCCTGTTCAAGTGTTGCTATAATTCAAAACCCAACTGAAACTTACACAAATACCTCAACACTTTTCATCACTTACAGTAGTACTTTATGAGTTAAGGGCAGGTAATTTCAAGACAAAATATGTGCATCAAAGCTACCTTAAGGAACTAGTACAGGAAATAATGACCTCAAAATGACTACTCACAGGATTAAATACTGTATGCAGGAGCCAGCAATTTTAACCTCATTAACTGTAGAGTAACCTCAGTTCACTAACTCAATTACTTAAATAATTTGCACAATCACTATTCCTTAATTACTAGCACAACTTTAATAGCAAAGGTGTAAAACTGTGGAGACATCATTAAAAAATAAAGTTGCTGGAGAATATTTACTAGGTTCTCCTCCAGTGCTTTAAATTAATTCTGCCTGAAAATGGAGCTTGGAAGAACACTGACTGTTGAAGCTACAGTCCTTCCAAATTTGTCTGTTGCTTTGGAAGAATTTGAGATGCAATCTGTGGAAATGGAGAGAGATTTAACAAACTCTGGATCTGATATAGGGAGATCAGCTTCATAATCGTTTTTTTGTTGGCAGTCTTGCATACAAATTTAAGAGGCATGGGAATGGGCTCTGGATCAATTTTCTACTTTGATTGATGTGGGTGGTATGGTGGTGGTGTTTGATCATTCAGAAAAGCAGTAGAAAGGTTTGCAGACAAATAAGTGAACTGTCTTGAACTTGACACCCATTGAAAGAAGTGGGAGAAAATACCATCCTGGAAAGAAGGAGACAAGACAGCAAGAGAGACACCTGCAAGTTGTCAGGGTAAGGATCACTGTTAAACTGCAATCTCAGTAATTAGTTCATTGTGCATGGAAAATCAAAGGGATAGAGGAGGAAGTTCCAGGACATCTCTTGGAAAACTAGCAGGGAATGGAAGAGGAGAGGGAAGGAAAAAGGATTTCTCTAAGGGGTGCACTGAAGAAGCAATTAATCAGAGTGAGGAGAAGCAGTACCACAGTCACAGCTGAAAGCAGCAGAGGAGTCAAGCAGATCCTTTCTTTCCTCACAGTGCTGAAGGAAACTGCCCTGTCATGTAATTGGAAGTCAGATGCCGATTTTGAGCTTAGGTGAATACGGAGGCGTTGGGAATGTTTTTAATAGAGCGGACTGAGACACAGAACTCGCTTCAGTTTTAGTGCAAAAACAAAGTTTGCATGAATTGGTTCATTATAATACTTACTTATGTTATTTTTTCCCCTGCTTTCTACAGCTGTGTAAAGCATGAGAGTAAGGAAACTGTCCCCATTAGATCTATTCATTCCACAACAATAATACATACAGTACAACAACAGAACATGAATGAGCCACAAAATAATGAGCTTGTAAAATCTATGGAGGCAAGAAGTCCGTTTTCTTAACCTGCTGAGAAATAGACTACAGAAGCATTTAACCAATTATCTGTATACTCTGCCCTTTTCTCAGCATATGTGGAAGCACAGGCTCTCTTCTGTGACACCTTGGGAGAGAAGCTGCCAAGCATGGCTCTGCCTCCGCTGCTGCAGCTACACCCACTCCTGTACTCTGTGGCAGCATCACGGAGCAGCAGTTTCCTTTTTCTTCCTGTGAATGTGAGTGAATGTCCACCAGTCCTAGAACTGGGAATCCAGACACAGTGCTGCCAGTGACTAACCCAGCCTCCATCACCCTGAAATCCGGAGGGAACACAGTGAATTCTTCAATAAGGTATATCCACCTTTGTTGATTGCCAGAGTTGTAGAGTCTCTTCTTAGCACAATGCACTTAAGAAACTGTCATTGTTGTTTCACACGAGATATGTGCACATGTATGCCATTTTTATGAACTATCTTCCTTTCTAGAGATGAAAGTTATCTGCCTCTGGTGTCTTTCTCTCTTGGGTTTTGGATCCTTAGTGATGTTTCCATACAGGAGCTCTGTTTATCTCCCTGTAAGTGCCAGTCTGGATTGATTTCCTTTCCTCAGCAAATTCCAGTCACTCTCTACAGAATGATTTCCAAATCTTGCTGTGATCTCTCTCTGGCATTTGGCTGCAGTCCAGGTCCTTCTGGAACCTGACATCACACTAAGGTCACTTTCTTAAGTGTAGGTTTGTGACTAAGTTGTGACAAAAGAGGAAACAATTTTACTTTCTGCTTTCCCCCTTTATTTAACAAGGTGCTGTATATACAGATTTCTGTCTCTATACCAGCTCCTGAAATGTTTTAGTGCTTTAATCTTAGTGTTTTAGTTTCACATTTAGCAGTAATATAAAATAGCAGCAGCTCAGTTCAGTGCTTTAGCAGTATTTCTATTACTTCCAGTGCCTGATCCAGCTATTCTAAAGTTAGTTTCTGGATCTCAACATTGTGCCTCTGCCTGCCTTTAGACCATAGGCTTCTCAGTGCCTGCTGTGTCTGTACAGTCCTGACCAAAGATCCTCCCTCACCCACTGCAACTGTTCTGAGACCCGGAGCAACGTCTGCAATAAAATAAATGTGTTTTTATTCCTGTGTCACACAGAGCGTGTCAGGCTTAGAAGTGTTTGTTATACTGTTCTAGGAGAGAAATTTAATGTGTCTAGCTACTCTTAAGTTTTGCAGGGTCGATTTCCAAATCCAGGAAGGCATATGCCCAACACAGCCACTCAAACAGACACAACAACCACTGCTCCAAATTTTGGCTTCACTTCATCTCATTACAAAAAGCAGCTCATGTCCTGCTGTGGAGGAGGTGCAGGATTATGCAGGAGGTCAGACTCCATCATTCTGCTGATCACTTCTGTCCTTTACTGTCTAAAAATAAGTTTTCAAAGCCCTTCTTAGGTCTAATAGAGGCTTCGTAAGAAATCCTTGAACTGAGATCCATTTCTGGATCAGCAGAATGGATCCATTTGCAAGTCAAGGCTCTGATCCAGCAGAGAGATACATTCTTATCCTTTACTAGCAGTTTTTAAAATTCTAAATGTTGATGCTTCATTCCGCACTTCCTGCAATTTCTTTTAAGTGACTTTCACAAAGGACAGTTGGCGAGTATTCAGTACTCAACTTTGTACAGGAGCTGGTTGTCACAAAAAGTGCAAAGCAATATTCCAGCAAATTTCCTTGTCCTCCTGCACTTCAGTGGGGTTATTTGCTGTTGCTCATGAACATTTGATTTGCAGCAGCAGCACAGGTGATATTACCAGTTTCTTCTTCTATCCTCAAGCTAATAACTCATTGTACAATAGGAAGCCAGTATAATAAGATTGAAAATGGAAAAAAGAAGTTTTTGGGAAATATCTAATTCCTGAAATGAGAGAGGTTGCATCAATTTTTGTCTTTTTTTCCTAACCAAAAATCACAAATTACTATTTTCACATTATTTTTATAGCAGCTGCTGAATATGCTTATGGCAATTTCCACTTAAAAGAATAACCATGATTTTTGAAGACTTGCCCTGTATTAAAATGTTTGGGCCTAGAATTATCTGGTGTCTGAGCAATACAATATTACATAAAATTCTTGGATTTTAATAATATTTCTGGATATGGATCAGTTAATAAACTTTGTTTCACCAACCACCTAACAGATACCCAGCTATGACTGCTTAATGAATGTTTCCCTGAAATGAAATCTAGAACACTTCAAACTACCAGACTGATGGAAAAAATAATTCTCTGTAAGAAAAACCTTGTTGCAGATTCAATTCGACATGTCTGAATCTCACTTTATTTCAATTGGCAGCATTTTCACCTTTGAAAATCTCATATAGCATTGTGGAGATCTTTTATGTTCACAGTGATTATTTACTGAACAATATGCTAAAATAGGTTGCTGGAAGTGCAAGGCCAACTGTTCCCATGCAGTCCAACTTCTATAGGTGCTGTATCCCTTCTGGACCTATAGGTTCTGCAGGGAAAGGTAGGCACAGAGCCTTTCCCAGGGGCAGGCTTGAAATGCTTGAATATTACATTAGGACTAAAGGCCTGCACACTTCGAAGTGGTGTTACACAAAGCCAAGTGGCCCAACTGCAAAGGTTTAGCCCTCTCCCTGCTCTGGGGCACAAAGTGCAGTGCTGCACCAGCAATGGGAGCTGCAGCTGGTCATGGAAGCTGCAGCTGGTGATGGAAGCTGCACCTGCAATAGGAGCTGCAGCTGGTGATGGAAGCTGCACCTGCAATGGCAGCTGCACCTGCAACGGCAGCCATGCAGCCCATGACAGCTGCCTGCTGCTGGCCTCGGCTGCAGGTGTCAGGTGCATGCAGCCACCAGCCAGATGTCACCTGTGCATTCTCTGGAGGGTGTGCAACGTGCCCTGGAGAAGACTGTGACACCTTGGGCTGCCACACTTCCATCTTTCTTTTCATGAGAAGGGAAGACTGGAGGCTAGGAACAAGCCCCGGTGCTTGAGCTTACATTACAAACCTGACACAGGGAGATGCCAACCAGCCCTAGTAGGAATCCAAGCTGGACCAGGACAGGTTTGCTTTGTAGTCCTGTTGTACAACCCTGAGCTCAAAGCAATAAATCAGCTTCCTCGTTTCCATCTTAACACTTTTATAGCCCCTGCTACAGACACTGCCTCATAATATTATCACAAAAAAATAATATTTGTGATGATGGTGGAGTTGAATCAGCAATGAGTGCAACTTAGGCACTGGGCTGATGATGAACAGTGCATCACTGACTGTGCAGAGGCAGCCACAGCTACTGTAACGAAACATTGGGGACTGTGGTTCCTGTGATAAACAATATGCCACTTCCTTGCTTCTTCCACCAAAGCACTGTATAAGAGACTGCTGATCAGCTGCATGTAGGTGACATAGCAGTTGCCAAATTGCTAATTTATTGGGGTTTTTCAAGCAAATAGCAGCAGTGGCTGTGGAAGAACTATTAGCGAATGTGAAAATGGATTTTGCTCCATAATTGTCAGAACATTGTAATACATTGGTAATGAGACAGTTTTAGGCAGCTCCACCTTTTTTCCAAAATCATTAATTGGAACCGTTCAGCTAAGCCAATGGTGTACATTTCTCTTGAGTTCATGAACTGGCTTTTGACAAAAATCACACAGACAGGAAAAGGGGAAGAAAACCCACAAAGGTGGAGCGAAGACATCCTAGTTAGAGATTGGCTTTATTTTTATGGCATAAGAGAAAGGATACCAAAAAAGACCTTTTCATCAAACAAATACCTTTCAATCTTGTCAGTTCAACATGTGTGGGTATTTCAGCTGCTAGAATGAACTACAAAACATCACAAACACCAGCTGCAGGTGAATCCTCTCTGGTATCCACACTGGGGTTGCAGCATCATTTTTGCAAAAGCAACAAAACAAAACAGAGCTTACTATACCTGCTGAGGAAGGAAGGCAGCACAGGAGAACATCTGCTCCAAGGACAAAGATTTTGCAACCTCTGTGGGTAACCTGTGCCACTGTTTGATCAGCCTTTGAGAAAACATTTAAGTGGAACTTCCTGTATTTCAAATTGTGCCAATTACCTCTCCTCTACTGGGCACTAGAGTCTGGTTCTGTCATCTTTACTTCCTCATCCCAACCCAATCAGGTATTTATGCCAATGGGTAAGATGCCCTGAGCCTTCTCTTCTCCAGGCTGTACAGTCCCAGCTCTCCCAGGCCCACATTATATGACAAATGCACCAGTCCCTTAATCTTCTTTGTGGCCTTTCGCTGGACTTGCTCCAGTACATTCACGTCTCTCTTGTGCTGGGGAGCCCAAACTGAACCCAGAACTCCAGAGATGTCTCACAAGAGCTGAACGGAGGGGGAGGATCACCACCCTCAGCCTGGTGACACCCTGCCTGCTGCAGTACATGGGCACAGCCAATCAGGTCCCCGGTGCCAAAAGACAACACAAAACCTGTCATAGAATCATAGAACCATTTAGATTGGAAAAGATCTGTAAGATGATTGAGTCCAGCTGTTAATTTTGCACTGCCAAGTCCACCACAAAACGCTGTCCCCAAGTGCCACATCTACACATCTTGTACATATCTTCAGGGATGGTGACTCCACCACTTCCCTGAGAAGCTTATTCCAATGTTTGACAACCTCTTCTGTGAAGAAATCTTTCCTAATATCAAATCTAAACTTCCCTTGGTGCAAATTGAGGTCATTTCCCCTTGTCTTTTGTTTGTTACTTGGGAGAAGAGACAACACTTCTTCCCTAAAACCTTTCAGATAGGTGTAGAGAGCAATAAGGTCTCCCCTGAGCCTCCTTTTCTCCAGGTTAAACATCAACTCCCTTAGCTGCTCTTCACAGGATTTGTGCTTCTGACTCTTCTCCAGCTCCATTCCCATTCTCTGC
Organism: Callaeas wilsoni; assembly: GCA_013398955.1. Classification (NCBI taxonomy): domain Eukaryota; kingdom Metazoa; phylum Chordata; class Aves; order Passeriformes; family Callaeidae; genus Callaeas; species Callaeas wilsoni. Next base: position 162,666 of record VWPU01005002.1, read on the forward strand.
ATGGGTTCCAGTACCTCAGTGTCTTTCTGGTAGTGAGGGGGCCAGAACTAGACACAAGATGCAAGGTGTGGCCTCAGCAGGGGGACAATCACTGCCCTGGTCCTGCTGGCCACACTACTTCTGATGCAGGCCAGGACGCCCTTGGCCTTCTTGGCCACCTGGGCACACCCTGGCTCATGTTCAGCATCTGCCAACCCCAGGTCCTTTTCCTCCAGGCACCTTTCCAGCCACTCCTCCCCCAGACTGTAGTGCTGCATGGGGTTGTTGTGACCCAAGTTCAGGACCCAGCGCTTCACCTTCTGGAGCCTCATACAGTTGATCCACCCTGTCATTATCCCTCGGCAGAGCCTTCCCACACTCCAGCAGATCAACATGCCTGCCCAGTTTGGGGTCACCTGCAAACTGGCAGAGGGTACCCTCAATCCCCACACACAGTTTATCGATGAAGACATTAAACTGGATTCACCGTAGGACTGAGCCCTGGGGAACACCACTTGTGACCGGCCACCACCTGGATGTGGCTCCATTCATCACCACTCTCTGGATCCAGCCAGGTTTTTACCCAGCCAAGAGTACACACATCCAAGTCACAAACAGCCAATTTCTCCAGCAGAATGCTGTGGGAAATGGTGTCATAGACTTTACTGAACTCTGCGTAGACATCACCACAGCCTTTCCCTCATCCACTAAGGGCGTCATCCTGTCATAGAAGGAGATCAGACTGGTCATGCAGGATATGCCTTTTCTAAATTCATGCTGGCTAGGCCTGATCCTCCATTGTTCTGTATGTGCCATAGCACTCAGTATGAGCTGCTCCATAAAAACTTCATTAATGGGAAACAAAACATCAAAATCCAGTCTGAAGGAGCAACTTTTTACTGGGCTGCCTAAGGTTGTCTTACCTTCAGAATGAGGTTCAACTCATCACTTTTGGTCATTACCCACCACAACAATATCCATGTTCAAAAATACAGTGTGCAGGAGAGAAAGTTTTTCCTCATTAATGTCCAAGCATTTGTAGAAGTTGGAAACTACTCAGCCAGACAGCTAGGAAATGTAAAGGCAACATCAGAAAGCTGGGTGGGGGAGAACTTTTTCAAATATTTTGGGACATTATGCTGAGGGATTTTTTTTTATTCCTATACCTGATCTACCTAATCTTTTGTCATTTTCAGATAACACTAGCATACATAAAAAAGCTATTCATCTATTAAGCTGGAAGCCATGTAGAAGCCATTCTCTAGCCCTTCTCATTGTGCAGAGACTACAGCTGTCAAATGTTGACACTTTTTTTTTTTGCCTGTTTAAGAGACAATCAATTTATAGAACAGTTTCACAAGTCTATGCAGTTTATCTTCACAAGTCTTTTTAGTTTAGCTTTTGGATTGAAATGCTTCAAGCACTTCAAACAAGTATCACATGGCTCTCTGAAGCCTGCTACAGAAATCATAATAAAAGGCCTATTGTAGAAGAAGCATAACTAAACACACAAGAAGACATGATTCATTGGGACTGGGACAATTCAATGTCTTCTGTAGACAAGTATTTACTTCTTCCTGATTCACCATTACCTGAAGTATTTCTCTAAGCAGCAGCAAAGTGCCAAAGGCAAGAAGAATTTTAACAGCTCAGCATATGAATAACAGACTTATACTGAGACACAGCCAACTGAAACTGTCATAAGTAAGATGAGACAGGCAGGTTTGCTCAGAGATTGAACACTATAAGCAACTCAGTAGTGCTGGCTGCAGATGTGCCCTGTGCACACACACATTGGAGAAAGGCAATGAAAGCCCATAAAAATGGATATAAAATGAGAGAAACTTTTAGAGATGTAGTGCAACCTGGAAAGGGGTGTGGAACTATAACCAAAACGAGACTCCTACTCTATGGAGAGAAATGGAATTTTGTAGGTGTTTGAAATAAAAGATCTGTAGTGAAAAAAAGCAGGCTGTGTATCAATTCCTTTTTTGAATGAAAAAACTTATAAGTTTGATTAAACCCTCAAGTCAAAGGTACACCTAACTGGACAGGAGAGAAATTGAGATGTTATTCTTGGTGAGCCAAGGTGGAAAGAAGATATTCATTGAGATTAATCAAAAAGTTAACTGAAAGTATTTAAACAAACCTGGCAGAAGAGCTAGAGGCTTTACTGCAGGTGTCTGGGAAGACTGAGAATGTCTCCAAAGGGCTCAACATCCAAAGCTGCAATTTTTGCTGTGGAAAAGCATCCAAAGTAAGGTTGAAACGTGGCTTCTGAATTGCTTTTGATGGTTTTAAGAGGTTCGATCATATGTTTGCTATGTATAAGAAAGGAGCCAGAGTCAACACATTTCTGGACTAAAATCTCTGTAACTATAAAAAGCCAAGAAAGATCATTTCTAAATATGCATTTTAAGTATTAGGTAGATACTTGATAGTAGATACTCACACAAGAAAGGAGTTGATTTATACAACAAATTTTTGTTCTAGGCAAAAGGACAAAATCCTTGTTATTTTGCACAAAATGACCCTCAGAGGATATGAACTAGCTTCATTTTTCTTTGGAAGCCTCTCAATGCCTCATATTTCATGGATGATGGATAGTTGTCCATATTTGACAGGAAGACCTGCCATGCAGGAAGGCACCTTTAAGACAAGAATCACAGAATAGCTGTTTGTGATAATGGTTTACGGCACACTTGCAGCACATATGAAATCCCTTCAGATTCAAAGATGATTTTTATAAAAAAGATAAAACCAGAACTGAATTCTGGGGACAATCAGGCAATAAATCCATGTGATTGTGGAAGAGTCATAAATCAGGCAAAGATCTGCCCAGCAGTGTAACCCACTTGCCAGCAGAGTTATCTGAAACATTTAAGTCTCTGGCAGCAATTTTAACTAAAGAATCCACTGTAATTAACTCATTAGCAGTTGTTCCAATGAGTTTAGCACTATAAGCCTCTGAGGCTCCAGAAAGCTAGATATTTCAGAGGCTGTAAATTTTGCTAGAATGTGGCAGATATTTGCACAAGGCTTTCCTCAGTAAACAAGTGAGTTCAACCATCTTCCACTTCTTGGGAAAATGTAACCTTTGTGGCAACCCTTCCTGGCAGAACACATCCTACAGTGCTTTTCCATGGCTGCTCAGGCTACATAGCAAGGCCAGCAATAAACATGCATCCTTTTATGCTTAACAGTCAGGTCTTTCATTACTTTTGGGGCTAAAACAAAACCTCCTACAGCTACAGCTCCATTAGGGACTACAGCAGCTGGCAGTACTGACTTTGTGCAGCAAAGAACAATAGATGTATAACACACAAAGGTCATTTCTGTGACGGAGTGGGACCTGCTCTAACAAGTTATGAATATGCAATAGAAAATGGAGTTTGACAGGTGTTTTCTGTTCTCCAGGCTGAAGTCCTACACAATGTGGAAATCTCTTCCCTCCACTGGGTCTTGCAAAAGATGCTTAAACCCACTAGAGCATCACACCAAGCCCCATATCAGTCAATGCTGCTCCTTGACCAGGAGTGCATGACCCAAAGGGTTCCCTTGAAAAGCATCCCAGGCAGGAGCACCTTATCCAAGTCCACACTGCCTGGCTTCAGGCACTGAGTAAGCACAGGCCACTGGGGGGCCAACTATGCTGTCACCAACTGCACCCTCACTTAGATCTCACCCAAATTCTCTGTACTTGCCATGTACAATCACAGAATGCTGCCTAGACAACACTAATCCCAGTGTGCAGGTGGGACCAGAGGGTCTTTCTGACCTAGGCAGCCCTCGGCATCCCCTGGCCCTTTTCATCGGGGCACAGCCTTCCAGTAAAAACATATTGCGGCAAAAGAGGGAGAAAAGCCACTCCACACCAGGATAACCATGCTTTCCACAGCTATCTGTTCAGAATCCATCCTTGCCAGTATGCCCCAAGGACAACACATGCAACTCTTGGCCCTCACTAGGCTGGACTCCTTGAAGATCCCCGTTCCATGGAGGGTGCTCTGCTCCAAGTCTTTCTGGCATACATGTGTTTTACCACCATCCCTGTCAACTCTGCTTCTACCAGTCATGTCACAGTCCTCCCCATGAAGAAGCAGGGAGTCACAGAGACACCGTGCCATGTTTTCCTATGGGATTGGCTCTGACATGCACAACAGAGCTAGAAAAGCCTAGCCTTCCCTCAGTTCATATGCCTAGTACAACTCTTTATACTTTAAGGCAGGAAATCTGGACAGACGTGTTGCTTTGAGAATAACAACACATGTTTCAGCACTTAAGTTGTTTCTTGTATCAGATGCTCAATGCAGAATCATCTGCATTTTATTTTAAAATATTGAGAGAAACATTTTATGAACTGTCATTATCTAGTTTGGCAGATAAAACATGTAGCTGCGTCATAGTTTCTAGAGTTTCATCACAGTATGCTAGTAGTTAAGCATTTTCTAATGAAAGCTAGAGTTTGTAGATACTGACAACATACCAAAACTGCAGGGAGTAGAAAAACACAAAACCAGACAATTCTGAAAGACTTCAGTGAAGATCATGAGAATTTGCAGTCCAGCCAATGCCTGCTCAAGTCTGGGTACAGCTAAAAACAAGCACCCTGGGATGCTGCTCTCTTTCTTTTAGATCTGGACCCTGCTGACACTAAAAGAGGACTGGGGGAGGAAAGAACACCTCTGCTATGGAGGCTGGGAGGAACAGGACAGCCCAGTCCTGACACACCCGGGGCGCTGGTCTGACTTTGTTTAGCTCTGCCTGCAGCCAAACTCCGGCTTGCAATAGTGATTATACAGCTCCTAGTGCACCTAAAACACGGCTCCTCAAAAGCCATGAGGAGATGTAAAATCTATTGGGCCAAACATCCTCCCAGCCATGTCCAGGACAGCTGGCAGCTCAGCCACAGACCAAACACACTTAGAAAAGGCACCAAATCTCCCCTGCTCTGCTGGCAGAGCAGCAGCCCTGTGTTGGTGGGCTTGAGCCCTCCAGGAAGATAACCTCCCACCACTCCTGTGGTGTTGGCACTAGGTGACTGTTTGTGTCAGGGCAGACAGGACAGACCATCCCAGAAGAAAGTAAAAAGCAGCAGCAAGTTCCGAGCAAGACAGGACCTCACTTCAGCTCCATCAGAGTGTGCCAGCCAGTTGAGGATACAGCCCCTGAAGCAGCAGTTTCGAAACTCTGCTGTAGCTGATAGCTGAGGTAGCTGTCCCCATATCTTTAGCTAATTTTCATATGCAAATAGGGTCTCATCTTGCATGTCTGATGAATAACCTTTACTACTGCTACTGATGTCCTTTTCAGCACAGATAGACTGTGCACTTGCCACAATCAAACCTAGGTACAAACCTAGTCTACCTCGGTCTGCTGCATTCCAGTTTTTGGAGGAGGAAAGGACTAAATTTGAAGCTTAATTATTTAAAGTAAATTAGTTTCCTCACTTAAGAGTTAGAGATGTGATTTAACAAGTTGGGGACTGACATTTAAAAGTTTAGTGGTGAGTCAGACTGTGCCAAAAGGGTGCAATTGAGAACAGAGTGAAAAGTGAATGTAAACTCTCTGGAGCTTTAATCTTGATTGCAATATTACTGACAAAACTCAGCCCAGAACTGACCCAGATTTATCTTGCCTAGCTTTTTAAACATAGATGTGACACCCCATTTAGAAACTGTTGTCCTACACACCATCTGTAGTTTATGGAGAAAAATCAAGACCTCTGGGGGAAATCAGCCTGATCTGAATCCCAGATCTCAACAGCCTGTTAGCAGTATTTCCTTCCCTTTTAAAAGAAGCCTCCTGATTGCATCACCCCTTGCATCTGTGAGCTGTAGGAGTCAGGCTGTTCATAAAAATCTGCTTTAGACACCAGAACATCTAGAACTTACTATCTCTACTCAACTTTGCTAGCTTGCTGTCATGCCTGCTCTGTCACTCTCCAACAATGACCACGGAGGGTTCCTGTGGTTTAGGGGCTCGCCCCAGCAGGTGCCCTTCTGCACACACAGCAGGTATTGCTCACATCCATGCCGCTAGTCTAAAGTGTGGAGTTTACACAGCCATCTGGAGCACATCTCCAGCTGATTTTGAGCACCCACAGGCACAGGACTCCAGGTGAAACCTCATGAGCCTTGTTTAACACCTGCCATTTTGTGGAGGGCCCCATGGCGACCAGGGACACTGCTCTGCTGTCCAACAGGACCCACACTCCTCTTCCAAAAAGCTGCCCCAGCCTATACTGGTATTTGGGGTTATCCTGCCTCAGCTGTAGGTCATTTTGGCCAGACTGCCAGGATGCTTCTGAATAGCAGCCCCGTTCTCCAGCCTATCAACCTGGGGTCATACAGGGAGGGCTCTGCTTCCCTTTACCATCCTCCAATACAATCTTCCAGGCATTTCAAAAGGTAAAAACATCCCACCTTTTTTTCATTTTGCCTCTTTCTGAATCCTCCTATAAAGGGGGATCATTACAAAGTGAAATAAGAAACTATGTGTGCAGAGACAGATTACATGAGACTGCATTAATGAAGCTCACAAAAAGGAATTGAATGGGAAAACTTTACGTATTCTTGTGTTTTAAGTGCACACAGACAATGCAAGATTCCTATTTGCCTTAAAGGTACATAAATTTTTACTGACTTTATTTGCTGGAAACAAAGCATAATGTTCAGTATCACAGCACAATGATAGGGGTCTGTAAGTTGTATAGTCACTGTCTAGATCAATAAAATAAAAACGCAGTTTCAAATCGACCAAATATAAAATAACTTCTCAGAAGGCAAGGAACCAAAACAGTCTACAAGAATGATGAACAGTTGAAGAAAAAGATTCAAGAGTTCTTTATCAGTAAAATTCTTCAATTTGTCAAGGTGTAATAAACTGGTATTTAAAAATATACATTGTACTGTGCTCAGCCTGGAAATCAAGAGAGACCATATCACTAATATAACTAACTAAATAAATAAATTGATTCTACTATCAAAACACTGTGATCATTTCACATTTTTTTCAATGGGAAAAAAATTTCATTTCCTGTAGTGAACTCAAGGTGAAGAGGGATTAAACTGATAACATTCAAAAGAAGTGCATTTGTTTATATAATCTAAAATAGGTGGGGAATAGTGACACAGAACAAAATATCAAGATGACAATGCAAGCCATGGGAGATTTTAAGATGCCCTTTCATGCTGAAAGGCAATGCTAAAATAACATTATCCAGTTCCATGTATCTCTGTTTTCCCTAATTTTTCTCCAAGATTCTCCATATTTATAAGTGGTTACTGTTTCAAAGTGATCAGACTTGCAACACATCTTATTTTAGAATAGGGATACTGCCCAGTTTCAGAATTCCGACAGGAAATTAAGATTCTGCAATCACAGTCTGCATTTAGAGAGAAGAAAACATCAGTTGTCCCCATCCTAGAAACCAGCTCCCCAGTTAGGGAAAACTGCAACCCTAAGAAGATCTTTTTTTTCCTGTTTTTTCCCCAGAAAAGACAATAGGCTAGTCTTTAAAGCACACCTACATTACATATGGAAAATCTAATTCCAGGTCTTCATTGGTATTGATCACAGCAGGGATTCGAACACAGGTGTCACAGGGCAGTGTCCTAAGTGGAATTATACAGTGCTATTAGGAGCATTTTGCAAACAGTCCATGAGCCAGGGACAGCAGGAGCACATCCACATATTGCTCAGATGTCTCGGGAGTTCACAGGGTGAGAAGCACAGCAGGGCTGGGAACAGGACACTGGGGTCAGGCTCCAGATTTTGAGGATAGAACCCCATAGGAAGAGATTGCTTTCCTTAGAGTAAAGAGAAGAAAGTCACAAGGATTCTGGTTGGAAGACACGCCCAGTGGTCACCCAGAGCAGCCACCTGCCCAAAGCAGGAGTGCTGCCAGCACCAGCTCAGCTCTGCCATGGCTTTCTCTTGCTCAATCTTGAATACTCTGGCAGGCAAAGAGGGCACCATCCACCCAGAGATAAAGCTTCTCTTGCCTCTAATCTGAGCCCTGCAAGATTCAGTGCAGCCATTTATCCCTTGATGTTGTGGTGAATGAACCAACCCAAATAATGGCCAGGGGGCCACAGAGCCCAGAAAAAGAGGGTTGTTGGGCTGGCTCCAAAGGGTAAAATCCCCCTCGGTGAGGATGGGTTCTCCCATTGAATTCCTGTGACCTGATCTAGGCTCGGTCTGTCTGATTGACAGTGGACAGACCCCCCTTGTATCTCCTAAGGAAAGGTAACCAGACCTGTCCTGCCCTTCCCTTCTTCCTATAGGTCCCTTCTATGTCATCCCCGCCCCCTTCCTGTATCCCTTTAAAGCCCACTCGGGCTACTATCTTGTCCTCTTCGCTTCCGGTCCCCTTCGAGGGAGTTTCTACAACAAACCCTGGGAATACCAGCCGAAGGAGCCACCTCACTCATTAATTTCTGGTCACGCCTGGGCTATCTATAAGCCCCAGGCGCGCGTGGCTCCGTGCCTTCCACCGCACGGGCGAGGAAGCTGCCAGCGAGGCACCGAGGTGCCACAGAGTGCTGTCCCTTTGTTTTGGGCACGTCTGGACAAGCTGCAGCTCTCCCAGCCCGGCCAGTGCGCCTGTGTACTAATATACCTTGCCATATGTTTTGACTCCACGAGGAAGACTTTGGCTCTGTCACCTCTATCCCTGTTCTTTAAATAGCTATACACTGCTCTATACCGTACCTGCCCTTCGACTTCTTCCCCGATGCCCTCAGTCTCTCACTGCAGTCCTTGTTGACCCACTGGACCCTCGTCTGTATGTAAAGGGCTGCTACTGCTCCACTGAGGGATATCCAAACAAATCAGGAAACACTACATTAGGACACTTCAAGGTTTTTCTCCTTTTCTTTCCCTTCCCTGAACTTCTTTTGCAAAACAAGCATATTACCACAAATCGTTGCAATGATACAAATTAACCTTATCTGATAAAAATTAACATGACCCAAAAGCTGTTCCATTGATTCATGACAAAATATGGGGTTATCTTCTTTACCTGAGGTGCCTAATAAAGACAAATAAAGAAACAAAGAAAGATTTAAGCATAGGCTATTCTTTTTTTTTCCTAGCCGATAATTGAAAAAAGCACCTGAAAAGAGCAATTAATCTTCCTTATCTGAGCTGACTTATCATAAGAGGCATCGCCTTCTGGAGTTGTCTGTTCACTTCATTGCCTACAAATGGAGGGTGATAGACTTAGGCTCACATCAAGCTTAGTGTAGATGACTCCCATGTTACTAGCAATGTTTGCTAATAATATGCAAGCTAAACAGACAAGCTAAGTTCCTCTCCTAAATTCAAGCTGTTTTGATAAAGCAAGCAGGAGTAAAAATGTGGTTATGTTTTGATAGAACAGGAAGCAGTTACAAATTTAAATGCAAAGTTGGCATTAATGGTACAATTTGCATCACTCTCCAAAGCTAATGTGCAGCCATTACACTTTTTTTTAGTACAGTGTAAAATGCACAGCATATATTTCATTCGAGAGTTTGCAGACTCTGGGAAGTTTCACTGCTTTCTTACCACAGTGGACACTTTAACTCTATTCTCTTACTTCGTTCATCTCCTCTATGAAATTCCTATACATTATTATAAAAGGAACGCAGGACATCTCCTAATTTTTTTTTTTCAATTGCACAATGTTATTTTATATGATTTGCCAATATTACACTCATAAAGTGTAGAAATGTAAGCCCTTCTCTACTAAAAAAACACTCCAAAGCCTAAACTCTAGCAATATTCATAATCCAGCAACATCACAGCTGATTTAATTTATCAGCACCACTGTCTTTTTCAAAGCTGACAGCAAGGAGTGAGAGCATTGTGAGGGGTCATCACATTTCACAAATGTTTTGGCTGGGAGAGGTAGATCAAAAGGCTTTTTGGCAAGGAAAAAGAGGACCCCTAGGAACAGAAATGTAAGAGAAGTACCTTAGTGAGGAATTTATCCGCCTCCTCACTCCGGAGTGGAAGCAGTGAGGAAGTGAACTGAAACCTCAAGCAGCCAGGAGGTGTGATGGACTGGGCTAGACCAAGACAACCAGGAACACACCAAGCAAGTGGGCTGGGAGGGGAAGATGAAGAGTGGCCCCTTCATTCCTGTATAGAAGCAGCCCTTCCTGAAGGCACGATGCAGTGTCATCTGAAAGCCTTTATGGAAAAGGTCTGATTTCTAGATGAGGTGTTTTTCCAAGCCCTTCAATTGTGCAGATCAGCGTTGGATGACTGATACTCCCATTCTGTCAAAGAGAAATCGTTGGGACCAGTGAAAAAGCTTAAATCTCAACTACTACCGGGTTTTTTCTTCTATTAAATCTTATTTGAAATCATTTATATATGGGAACACCTATGAAACAAAGTAGATTTGTAATTTTTAACAGAAGAACTGTAGTTCTGCCTAAGCCAAAGTTATTCAAAGGAGAAACATATTTAACTGATGGGATGAGAAATTCAGTGTGGCAAAGATCTTATTCAGCCTCAATAAAGCATGAGCAAAAAAGAGAACAAAAGAGAGACAAATTCACATAAGCACTGGCACTGAAGATACAGAGGTGTGGGAAGGGCCAGGGAGAGATGGACATTTAATACCATAGTTTTGGCAAAGACTCATATCCTGTAATTTTAGCTATCAACAGAGCATTCTCCAGAGAGTGGTGCAAAGCAAAAATTCAAATTCCTCCCAGTCTGAGAAGAAAAGACAAACTAGATTGCTAACACAGGGATCTGTATTTGTTGACTGGAGTTAAAGGACTAATTATCTTCTGTCAAAATTAACTAGATTTATATTCGTCTTACTAAAGGTATTCTGGTATATAATGGTGCAAAAAAACCCAGCAGAGAATTGGTAACAAAAGCAAAATACCTCAAAGTTAAGCCCCGTGCCGTACCTTGCAGACACAAACTTCAGCTCCAGCAGGTTCTGCTTCTCCAGCTGCCTTATCTACCTTTCTATATAACGAGTCCAGCTCACAGAAAGTGAGTTCACTGAGCACATTTTCAGATCAAAAACCTTATTAAAGGAACATAATGTGAGGAAGATAGGACCAGGTGATTGACAGTAATTGTATTGGAAATGGGAAAGGCTGCATAGCCCTTTTTGAAATGCAGATTTCCCAGGACTGTGAGAGGATGAGATCCAATGCTGCATTGGGCCCATTAAACAGCTTTTTAGGCCAGAAGGGATATCTTTGGAGTCTCACTTCACAGGCCACAACATTTCACTGTTTAATTCCTTCATTAAAGCAGTAAGAGTTCATTGTGCTGTATCATATCATTTAGATTAAAAAGGATTTTCAAGGAAAAGAATAATCTATGAAACTCCTAGATAAGGTTATTCCAGCAGTTATTTAGCCTTGCTGTAAAAAGTCCTCTTTTTGTCACCTGAAATAATCTGGTTTTAGAGATTGAGTAGCATCATGCTTTCATTCACTAGATTAAATTGTCATCCTATATCAAAAAATGTCGCTGTGTAGCAACTCTTAAACCACGATAAAATAGTGTGCCAACCTTCTCTTTGTCAAAATAAAAAGATTGTGTTTCTTCACTTCTCCTCGCAGACAGCATGTCCAGACCTCTGACTGTGCTGGAAGGATTTCAGAGGCATTTAAAACATCAGCACCACAGCTGGACTCAGACCCCAGCAGCATTTTCACCAGGACAGACGTGACATCGTACCTTAACTCCTACAGGATATCTCTTCACCAGATATATTCAGGTATCCCTGGTTTCCTTAGTGCCACACTGTACACGGGGTGGTTCCAGAGCTCCCTGACAGCACAATGGCTTTGCACCAGCAGTCAGAGGTGGCAGCTGTGGAAAACATGAGCCTGAAACACCTGAGTGAATGCTGTCTTACAGAGGACTACGTCGTGGTGATGCCTAAAGACTTTTAGACTTTTCACATATTTGTAGCTTTGTAGATTTTTAATATATAGTTGTATATGCTATGATTTTTAATATATGTTGTATATGTTTTCCTGCCTTTCCTCGCATTTTAGAATAATAAGCTAACCCTTTCTAGCACATTCTCTAGTGTTTAGAAATTCTGTTTAGTCTTATTCTCAAGAAGAGAATTTCTGACAAGGACACCTCGTTTTTCACCAGAATTTGAGAGACATAACAAGATATAGGGCAAAGAACGCTCTGGACCAACTCCAAGGGGCAGACACAAGGGTGGGTTACTGGGGCAACTGATCTCTTCTTGGATGTACCTGTGATTAATTAACCCTTTTAAATTGCAGAAATCCTGTACCACATGTATGCATAGCCATATTGTGCACCTGAAAGCTTCCATTAAAGAACTGCTTTTTATCTTACCCCTCTTAATATTGTTTGGAAAGTTTTTATCTCTTGATTCTAGGCAACGGTGGAGTCAGAAATACCTGAGCTAGCTTTTAAAAACTTCACTGTGACAGCACGGAGCTCTATACAGCTAAAATTATCTTGTTTCTTGGCAGTCTACAGCACAGACATACTGGGTAAGATTCATCTGGCCAAGTGTAGACACACACATCTGAGCCAGACACCCTTGGCTCCTATATGGACATCTTCTCTGAGAGTAGGTGTTTGAAATAGATTACATGAGTCACCCCTTAAAAGTGCCTACTTTTCTCCACGGATCACACAGGGAACCTAGAATAGCTCAGAGGTAGGCACCTCCAGGCTGTAGTAAAGTTTGCCAAATTGAATCCCACCCCCTCCAAGGAGAGAGGATAGACTCTGGAAAAAGCACATCAGAAACTTTCAGAGGTCCTGGTTTTGCCTTTTTCTTCTTCCCCTTTCCATCAGGCTTGGTATGAAAATACTGATTGTTTGAGGGGAAATTGAAAAGAGTTTTGTCAAACTTCTTCATTCAAAATGAATCTTTCCAAGTACTGTATGATACTATTAGTACTGCTTCACTTCAAACCTACATGTATTAAGAATTTCAAATTAATTTTATTTAAAGAATCTCTAGAGGAAAGTTACACTTTTCCATATAACTTTCCACCTTGTTTAAAACTAGCAGCCTTTTGTCATTTCAACATTTTAGTAGTTTCTTCCCCTTTTTCTGTATGATTTCAGATAGGTCTGGAAAAAGTGAGTGAACACTTCAGTGTTTGCATTATGATACTAATGTATATCAGGGTACTGCACTGATTGCAGCTTGGTTATTTTGGAGACTTTTCTGTTTCTTATTTGATTTTGGCAAGCAACAATAGTTATGTGCAATGTGTTGCTTAGGAACTACATACTAAATACTGCGTGAACTCAATAATTATTACTGCAGCTGACCTTCATTACTCTGTAGACATTAATATTTAGAGTACATATTTTCATTAGGATTTGGAAAATAAAACCAACAACTTAAAACACACAAATCCAGATAACAAAGTATTTCTTTCTGCTTACAACTGTCCAGTCTCATACTGATCAAATGGGAGCAGTGTGTAAGTGGTGCTCACAACCTGAGATTCCAAGGGGTCCATGCACCTTCTTCACTTCTTTGATTTACGTTGTGAAAACAGATTGGGCAGGTTGAGCCTATAATGCTGGAGATCAGGTGTTTCAAGATTTAGTTCAAGAGATTTCAAATGAGATCCTCTGCTACATGTTGCTTCAGTAAAAATAGAAGAAATTATTTTTAGCTGAAAAAATTCCTCATTTTTATTTTTTCTTCCTTTAGATAGCAAAAATTAGTATTTTATATTAAAAATGGTTATTTTAACCCCTCTTCTGTGCTGTTCTCCTGGGATGCAATACTTTAAGAGAATCAGGATGATGTGGCCACAGAAATGCCATTCATTTGCCAGTATCAATTACTCAATGTGCTACTGACCTTAAAAGCTGGGCTAGATGAATGAGTTGGAAGAGACTCACAAATACAGTGTTGCTGTTGTCCTCTTTTTGGTTATTCCCATATGATCATCTTCCATCTTTTCTCTTACTGGCCTATTAAGCATGTACATTTGAAAGAAGTAATACTTTTCCCTTACCACAGCACTATTTCTCTTTTTCCTTGTTTGAAGAAGACAACCGTAGATGTTCCTGTTTTAAATGATGACTGAAAATACAAGAAATTCTCAACACCGCTCTAAATCAAGCTAAATTAAAGTTTTGCCTTTGAACTGAGATGGAACATTATAAGCCAAAATTTTCATTTACTTTGGGGTATATTTAATCCAAAGTTTTAGGTGTTCTTTTGGTCTTTCTCAGCAGCTTTTTTAAGTTTCAACAATGAAAAAGGTTAGCATGCAAAAGCTGAAAAGTGGACTATTTCTGAGTACACTAAATGAAATGCACCTTTTACATCATACCATAAAATTAATTATGCCAGAGAGAAAGCAAACTTGTGTTATACAAGCCCTCAAAATTTTTCCGTGAAAAGAATTCAGACCAACAATCAACACAGACATATGAAACTGCATTATTACAAAGGTTTTCTCCTCAGAATTTATGATGAATGTAAATTTGAATTCCACACTGCAAGATAATGCTGAATGCCCAAAAGATAAATTATGGCAAGGTAGATTTCAAATAGAAGAAACTATGAAATATTTAAGAAACAAGATTACATAAATAGTGCCACATTATAAGCATCCAACTTGTGTGGTAGAGTCCATTTTTATTTAATAACAACATGATGCAAGATCATTTACAGATAAAAGAGCAAGAACCCCATTTTTAGACACAAACCAAATAGTTCTTTGAATGAGACATGCATCCTCATGTATTTACATGAGTTCAGAGACATAAAATCTTATCTAAAGAAACTACTGTTTGACTATGAAGCATCAGTTATATCTCTTACTTGCCAAGTTGTCAAACTTTTTATCAGTGATATCTGAGTTTCCTCAGTCATTCTGTGATTGGTAGACAAGCATAGAGCAGTATTTAAGTTTTTGACCATGTAACTGCACTTGTTGGCTGACTTGATTATTTCTGTTGTGGATAGGACAAATTACATTGCACTGGGCTTTGCTGCGGTACAAGGATTGTGTCATCCCTTTTCATTACTTAACTTTTTTTTTTTCAGTAGACTCACGCTGTAGCTACATTAATTATAATGAAAATTACTAACTGTAGTAGTAATACTCATTATATTGTGCATATATTAACAGCACAAGCAGCACTTGATACCTAGTGTACAGCACACTGGAAATTCAGCTTGATTTTTGTGGCTCTTACTGCATCCCAAAACTGCTCTTGCTCCCAGACAGACAAGGTCCTTGTGTTACAGCACAAGCTGGTTTCAGAATCGGCACTAACTTGTACACTCATTTGATATACTTTGAAACATAAGCATTTTCTCTTCACTTCCAGATTTTCTCACCCCTTGACACCGGTCAACTCTTCAAAGCACCGCCTGACAAGGAGACAGAAGAACAGCCTGAACAGAGGCATCCTGCTGGGAAACACCAGTACCTCCCCACATACATCTGCTCCAAGTTTCTTCTAGCCCATCAAGACCAGTAGTCATAGGCCAAGATTTTTTTTAAAGTCTAATTTGATTTCACACAACAATATTCCAGCTATTGTATTCATTCAACGGGGCTAGTGCCATGATTTAGGAGTGTGCTTTTACGATGCACACAGAAAAAATTTTCCCAGGGTGTGAATTCTTTTATGGGTCAACATACAGAAGCCAAAAATCATTCCAGGATTTTATGTTTCCACCTTGGGAAAATGTTGTGTTTCTATCCTGGAAAAATACCGAACAGTTGAATATTTGTATCTTCTGCAAAGATTTTCCCCCCAAGATCAAGTTTGAGAGCTTGTTCTGGCAATGCCCAATAGTCTACAGTCCTGCATGCTGTCACATATGCTCTGTCTCTCAGCAGGCATGGTTCTGCAGCTCAGAGTCCACAGAGAGGGGCAGGGAGGCAACTGGAGAACAGGAGTTGCTGCAAAAATTGAAAGAAAGACAACCAAGTAGGACAAGGCGTCAAGATGAGAGCTCATGTAATGGTCTCCTCTACTCCTCAAGAATGTTTCTTTGTAAAGTCATAGCTTCCCCAAACTACCAACAGCTTTCTGTGTAAGAAAAAAACAACCAACCAAACAAACAAAAAACCCAAACAAACAAAAAAACCCACCAAAAACTGACCTTAAACCAAACAAACAATCAAAACAAAAAACGAACAGCAAAATGTATATGTATAGTCCTGAATACTCAGTAGCAGTTTTAAATGGACTGAGTAAATCCCCTAAACAATAAATCAACGACCACAACATAAGCACAGATCTGCCTCTCATGTGCTACCTGGTATCTATGAATATATTTCCATTAAAAAATTCATAAGGATTTACTTCTGTGTCAACAGGGACAAGGCAAAGGAATGGAAGAGATGATGGTTTAAGGTAAGAAGTTAAGGCTGACTGTCGAGAGCAGTCCTGTTATTTACTTGGCTCTCAAGCACACCCAAAGCACACGGCTTTTGTACACACCAGGTAAAGAGAGATTTGCAGCGTGCTTACTTCTGTAGGGCTGTCCAAGACCTTCACTTAGCTGCAGCATTTGGCATAGTTGTTGCGGCAATCCTGCACAATGCCTGTGTGTTTCTCAAAGCCCTTTTCCAAGCCTCTGTGTGATTTAACTGAGAGCCAATATTCTATTTCCACAATATTTTAAGTTAACGGCAAAAAAATTCTGGACATATCTTATTACTCTGCTCGTCTTTTCCCCCAGGGCCTTTCTGCTGCCTCTGACAGCTTTCTGATTGCAGCCTTTCCTCGTCCAGCAATGCCTCAAGTTCCATCATCCAAATTACTGTACTTTAAGTCCCCTGCAGTAACTGCGTTTATTTCCAATATCCCAACAGGAAGACCCCCATCAAGATGAGTCATTCTTATTTCCAAGGGTGTTGTGCTGAGGCCACTCAGAGGAAGATGCAGCAGCAGCTGCTTTGTATTAGCCTAGTGGGGGAAAAAAAGCACAAGGCCCTGCTTTCAGCTAAATTTCTTTCCAGCAATACAGACACTTTTTTCAGAAATGATGAAAATTACAAACACTTACTCTAACAAAAACCCTGTTGGAAGCACCAGAGTACTGAAAACCTCTGGAATTGTGCCATGATGTGCGGAAAAGAGAACCGGCTATTTTAAACTTGCTGCCGTCTGGACAGAAAGCGATGCTTTGCTGTGAACTGCTGGGCCTCTGAACTGTTCATTCATGCGTTATTTTCTGGCAGCCTTCACCATTTCCACAGAATCACTGGCAGCAGCCTCACTAGAGAGCAGGTAATTCTGACCCTGCAAATTATCTACCACTATTAATCACAAATAGTTTTTCAGCTGCCTCATAGCAGTGATTATTCAGAGCTGTTTTAGGATGGTGTAACGCTGCCATGAAACCTCACACATACAGATTCTCTGAAGATCCAGAATAATCCTTGCTTTCGACTCAAAGGAGCACAAGAAAAGCATGTTACTGCTGTAGTACGGATAGAGCCAGCTCATGCAGACCTTTAAACAACGGAGCTAGAATTGGGTCAAGGTGTAGCAGAAGTCTGAAAAGTTTTGATTCTAAATCAAATATGTATTTCCAGCTCTAATTCTGCTATCTTTGAAAAGAATCCTTGCATTTTGTACACAGGTAGCGCAGACTAGTCACTGGACTATATATCATTTATTCTTGGGCTCCAGAGAGGTAGTTAAAAATAAACAAATGCCTGTGTGTATCAGCATAAGAACCCCACATTCCCAAAACTTTGGACATCAGTGGAAAATTACGGTATGCATGCATTGTTTAGGTGTGATACGATGTGGCTTTCTGGAGCCACTGCAATTAGCCAGTGATATACAAAATGAGTAGTCATGGTCAGTGCACAGAAAACACAAGCAAGGCCACCCAACAAGTAGCTAAATTTTCAAAGTGCTGCCTAAACTCTGGTACCCGTGGTTCTGTGCACAGTGGGACAGCCCAAGGTCAGAGACACAGAATACAGTTTCAGCGATGTGGTGGAGAAACATCTTCCCTTAGAGTCCATCTCACATATCTAACTTTGAAAGCTGTCATTTTAATTGCAGACATTTGTTACATTTGTTCTTCCTAGCTACTCTTCTTTTCCCAAGTGGAATGAAAGTGGTGCCTGACAGGCTGTTTGGAAGATTAGGGATTTCTTTGTTTTTTGCTCTTAATGTTCTTGCTGAATTTATTTATAGCTTGGCTGGTTATTAGAACTTGTTCCATATGGTAATCTGGCAATGCCAAGCCAAGGATTTAAAATTAAAAAATAGATTATTTCAGCAAGAATATATATTTTTGTGATTTGGAAATTCACTCAAAAGTATCGGAACACCATTTAACCCAGCTTTTCAGGGGAGATGCGAGGGAGGAAAGTAGCCAGAGGGTAAATAGGAGACTATATGAAAGTAGAAATTTTCTTTCATGTTGTTGGAAAGTGGCCCAAAAGTTCATTGTGTTGAAGCCTACTTCAACAAGAGAAAAGAAGACAGCTTTTCTGGATTAGAGGGTTTTCCAGTCTTCTGCTTCTGTAGGAAATGCAGCTATGAACCCCTGGGAGGAAAGCAAAAAGAAAACAGCCCAGGAAGCAAACAATTTGGACCCAAACTAAGACAAATTAGATACACGCCTGTATAACTAAAACAGAAAATACCAATAAATTACATGTTTTGGGTATTAAGCATATGTGAAAAGGCTGTTCTGCAATGCCAAGTGGACAATAAGAAATAAGAAATTATATACATCTAGGTTACCTTGAAAATTATGTTTTAATGTTTCAAATGGCATAGGAATACCACAATGCAGGTTTTTGAGCCCTTCTTCAAAGATGTCTGGACTAGAGCTGACCAAAATTCTCAGATCTGCATTTGATGAGGAGGCTTTGACTAGAAAAGAGAATTTCCTGCTTTGTAACTGGTTAGAATAGAGATTTGGTTTGCAGCCTACCTTCGGCATATATTTATAAAAAAAGGAAACACACAAGCAAAACACAACAAAACAGAAAACAGATTTCCAAGTCCCACATGCTTTTGAACAAGTATGTCACAATTTCCCCGGAGTATTCAGACCAGGATGGCAGCAGCACTGGAAAAATATATTGCACAGACAGCATCAGTAAGCAAAAATTGCATTTTTATTATCAATAAAGTAAAAAGTCTGAACTCACAGAGAAAGTACTTTACCCATAGACAAATTATTAAAAAAGAAACTCATTTAAAGTGAAGACAACATTCTCTGTTCCTCCAATTCCAACAATAGAGACCTATATAGAGAACAGAAAAGACTGATCATGCACAATCTTTGCCAAATTCTGACCAAAACTGTACAGGATTCAATATTATCACTAGCAGTAAGGTCAATGTGACATTCAAGCAAGACTGATTGCAGCCATTTTTGCTTTTTTGCTTTTTTGATTTCATAGTCTTTTGTAAACCCAAGTAAAAATACATAGAAATCAGGTGTGCTGCTGATTTTGTTTCTATTTTGGCCAATGTGCAAACTACAGTAGCCAGTAGCATCAGTCAAAAAACACACTTATTAGTGTACTGATAAGTAAATCAAACTTTGGGTTTCATTTCCTCACTTTGCACTTAAGAACAAAGGAGTTTGCTACAAAACAAGTTCTAAGAGGAGTGCTAACGCATATTGCTCTCAGTTTCAAGACTTTTAAAAGACATTTAGTTATTGCGTTAGACCAAGTTTTGAACAAAGGCCGAGGTTTGTGATCTGGTACAGAAGTCTGTGAGAGCTGGTTGGCATATGGGGTTCAGGAAGAAAACAAAACTGTCCCAGGGAAGGGGGCCTGACACACCGAGATGGGACATCATCTGGCTTGAGTATAGGGTTGCTGCTGTCAACAAGACCCAGCCAAGGGTCCCCAGGCCCACCAGAGAGGTGGGGATCTGTCCCAGGCCCTGGGGATCTCCTCCGAGCCAAGCAACAAGGGGGTGCTGGTGTTCCCTGCCCAGCACAGAGAGGAAGTGGCACAACCCACTGAGGGACAGCATCACGGTGGGTCAAATCATCCCGTCCCTCTCTGCACCTACACAATGACAGAGCCCTGAGGCGCATATCCCTGACCACCAGGAACAAGTCCACCACGCTCCAGCGAACCAAAGAGGTGAGTGAGTGCAGGCAGGGACAGAAACGTTACGCTGTTCTCAGACAGCAAGAAACCCTGCCGTAGGAAAGGTCACAATCTCAAGTGGTGGTTTAAACCAGCTCAATATCCCTGGAGAGAAAGCAGGCAATACATCAATAAAACCACACCAGACATTAGCAGTGCTCATGCAGATTTTGTACTCCATATGAGGGGAGAAGAAGTCCTGTGCTCTTCCCCTACTCCAGCAATATCCATGTGATTTTCATGCCATACTAACTCGTTCAATAGTTTGCTCTTCAACACATCTCAACAGTCATTACGGTTATACTAATTACAAGGAAAAGCCCTTGCTTGTATGAAAATGTATCTTTATATTTACAACTGTTTGCACTCTAAGACTGCCCAGCAAACCAAGGCACAATGAGCTTAGCAATTACAGGTTTGTTTCTTGCAACAATTGAAGGTAAATGATCCTTTTCTGTTCCAGTCTTTCATGCTAAGGCCAAACTGGGAAGTGTTCCACGCAGGTGGGACCACAAACTCCCAGGCAAGATTCCTCTTTGCCCTAATCAATGGGAAGGTCAGGGTCGAAGGCTACTGCAACATAGAAGGGGCAGCCAACTAAATTCTAATATTTCCTTTTTTCCCTACATGAAGTTTCTTCCTGAGACATACTTTCACACTCATGTTTTATAGAAGTGTAAAGGTAAAAGACATTTTAAGGTCGTAACAGGGAATAGTAGCACATCTGTGAAAATTCAATTTTTGTGTAAGTATATGCTGCATTTTCTAGTTTCTTTCCTGATCCTGCGGAAGTCAGTATCTAGTGCCATCTCATGTACGCACCAGTTTTGCATTGGCCACATCCTTTTACAGTGAATGCAGTACTAATAGTGTTCTTATCCCTTCCAATAGAGCGCATTGCAGCAGTAAGAATACTTCAGGCAAAATAGGATTATCATAGCTTACATCCACAGCACAGGACATGTAAGGTCAAAAGTTTCCCTTGATTATGGATATCCCAGTTGAGATACCACCCACCTCATTTTTTGAGACTACTTAGCATTCTCTCTGCTATTGCGCTGACAGCAAAAACTTTATGCACTGCAGTTATGGCCGTGAGCGCTCCGTATTTTCTAAAATAAGATCCCAAGAACATTTAGTCTAACAAAAAATTAATGACAAGCTTGAGTTGAGCAGAGTGTGGTTAGTGGGTGTACTGGCATTATAAGAGAACTCAGAAGCACCAGTAGAGAGATTGCCAAGATCTCCTTAAAGGTGCTCACCTCTCCCCAGAAGAAAACCACTCATCCCCTCCTCTTCCAGTCCCCTGTATCATTCAGACTACCCAGATCCCATAAAAGATACACTTTGGTGTCAGGACCGCCCCTTCAACTAACCATTCCTTGACGCAATTCACAAGCAAGCACAGTTTCCCTGCAGAGAGAGCTGCCATGGTGCTTAGCCATGCACTGCTGCAGACGGATTTACGTTATTTCCAGTTCACACCACTGAGCAGGGAGGTCTCCTGCCAGCAACAGACACAGTGCCAGGATGAGATCTACAGTGTGTATTGTAGGCTCTGCTCAAGTGCCTACATGATTCTCCCAAGTAGGAGCACAGAGCTTTTTCCCACCAGCTGACAAAGGATGATAAAGCGGGAACGACAGCAGCTCTGTCCAGTTCCTATGCACACAGCCTGTCAAAGCCATGAGCAAATAGGTCTGTGGGACAGCAGTGCTTTCCTTCCTGCCACAGAAAAACAGGCAGGACCTTTGAACTTCATGGAGGATCACTGAAGAAAAAGGGAAGAGGCTCAGGTATAATCCAGTCTATGAAATTAAAAAGTATTCGGGAAAAGAGGTGTGGGCAAAAAGCAATCCCAGCCCATAGCTGTGTGCTGTCTGGGGAAAGGGGCCAAGAGGAATCAGTTTTATTATCCCATGACTTATCTGAGCCAGGGGAAATACAGGGACACTTCTGACATGGATCATTATCAGTGAAACTGCATAGCTCCTACCAGAGTGTGTTCACAGCACATCCCTGAGGGACACAACTCTGCCTCTCAATGGCCTACATATGAATGAATTACAGGAAGAATTATATGCTGCTCAGTCTTATTCTACTCCACAGGTACTAAATCCTTGCTGCCTGGCCTGGAAAGAGAGATTAAGTTTAGCACTCCTCTCTGGGAAAAACCTTGCCAGTGAGCCATCCAGCATTCCAAGAAGTCCAGAGGAAACACTTACAAAAACACCAGAAGAAAACATTTAGAATCCAGTTATAACCTGCTTTCTGCTGCTTTTGTCATGTCTTCTCTGCTCTGGAACAGCTTAGCCTTCCTACACTGCAGAAAATGGGTGGTGAGGGAGGAGGATATAAAGTGGTAAATGAGTGGACAGGATGGACACATCAACCACTCAAAGCTATAACTTCCATATGCTAACACAGGAAAAGAAAAAGAGAAAGCTATCAAGGTAGTATCAGCATGTAATCCTGATGACAGAGCATTACACTGGATGCTGCACCCAATTCCTTCCAAGAAGAGAAATAAAGGTTACAGGAGTAGAAGTTCCCTGCTGCAGGACTGCAGAAAAACCTCAAAGATTATTTCTTTATTCATGGCTGGGTTTAAAAGACGGTGCCTATTGGCCCTGGCACAGCTAGTATATGTGCACACACACAAGCACAGGCAGCAGACTCAGCCCTTCTGTGCTGTAGTATCAAAACAATGTTTGCGTAAGCCTAGAAAACCCTCGGCTTCTGTCCCACAGGGGACACTGAGACAAACCATACAAGTGTGTCTGAACATATTTCTGGCTTCTCACATTCCTGTGCTGCTCAGCATTCTTCTTGAACCTACCTCAGATCTGCGAGTCCACACATACATTCTCTGGAGGCCTGCTAACCACTCTCTGAGCAAGCATTAAAACACAATCTCCTGAAACTATTACAACTTAAAACGTTGGAGCAAAACAAATGAAAAGGGGCCACTGTGTGGATAGCCTGAAACCCATGCATGCAAAGGTTCCAGCAGTGGAAGAGGGGGGTCTCCAGTGCAAAATGAAATTCAGCCCTCACCTCATCTTTAACTTCATTCAAAACCTTCACTGCTTGATGATCAGTAAAGTTTCAAAAAGCTGCTTTGTCTGTGAGCCACAGTGGCTGTTCAGACACACATATATGTGTGGGACAACACCGTGCAGCATGGGAGGCTGCAATCACAGGGAAAACGAGTAGTGTTCACAGGTATCACAGGTGCAGCATGAAGCAGTTCAGCAGCAACCCTACAGCTCTCAGTAATACCTAAAGAGCTGCTGTTTTCACCAGCGGGCACCACTTGGAGAAGTCTGGAGCCAATCACTGCCTGTAAGGAAGAAAACTTCCTCCATATCATGTCTCGTCTCCAGTGAAAACACCGTTACAGCATCTTTAGCCTGAGGAATCTGAAAAGAATTCCGGTAGTATGAAATAATTTAGGTTTATAAGATAGGTGTGACCAGGCTTATCTATTGACCAATGTATTTCTCAAATATTTCTCCTGGTTCCTAGAAGATGCTCAAGCTGTTTGGCACCAGTCACAGCTGTGCTGGATGCCACACTAACAAGTGAAGAAAATACATGGTCATGGTGCAGTGTACACTTTTTGGTCAGCCTAGAGAGATCACATGAATGATAGATACCTTGCAACCACTGCCCCTGACGCCGATCAATACCAACAGCCCAGCCAGGTAACAGATAATGCTTTGTAGGTGTCCTGGGGCAGCTCTCAAGTCTCCATTTCCTATTCATCAAGGCTCAACCCAGAACCCTTCCAGCACTGTTGTCACACTTTCTCCCTCAGCACAGTGAGGCTGCTGCTCCCCTGATGAGTCTGTACTAGAGTTCTTTATCAAAATATAGACTAACACACTGGCATCACCCCCCACGTAACCACTGTCAGTGGGAAAGAACTGCAAGTAGAGACAGTCGGTTTATGCCATAAAAGAAGAAAGAGGTGCAGGAACTATCAGCTATTTAAAAATTAACTACATATCTCTCAGGCTGGGAGAACCAGGAGATGAGGCACTTGTCGTAACAGCATCAGCAGAGTCCCCAGAAAGGAAAGTGGAGTTTGATGCCAAGCCCTGTGCGACTGATCCTTTGCTGCAGATGATCCCACAGGACCCCCGCCATTCCCTTCAATGCCTTGGGGCATTCTTGTTCTCTGCTCTGCAATGGAAAGTGGCAGCTGCTCCTCCCCAGGACAGCCTGGTCTTGAATCCTCTTAGCTGCAACTTCGTGTTCTTACAATCAGGCACTGTGTCAAAACAATGTCTTTTGCTTTATTTTTTTGTTTTATTTATAAAAGATAAACACCTCATGGGAAAGACAGGCAGGCAAAACACAAATCTACATCCTTTCTCTATTTATTAAGAATTGTGAAAAGAAAATAAATGTTTTGCTGGGAAAAGTAAATGTTCCAGCAGCCAAATATGATCTCATTCTGGTACTGTGTTCATATGCTAGTTGGGTCTCACAATGCAGTTTCAGATACCTGCATGCTGTGTGCATCTGTATTTCTCTCCCATATTTATGCATAACATATTTAAGGTAAGTACAATGCTGTCAGAAGAGAAAGCAGAAACTGCTCTTATAAACACATCAGTAGTCATGGAATTTCAGAGCCTAAAGAGAGAGTTGATGACTTCAATACCACAAACCAGCACAGTCCCCAGTGGCAATATATTTCTAGCATCACTAGGAACTACATGTGCTTCCTACAGTTATTTTCTTCTGCATCTGTAACACCCTGTTTTCTGTAGCCATTTCATCGTGAATGAAGAGAAGTCAGGTAACAGCTGCAGATGGAGAGGGAAACAATCCTTGAAAATCTTGTGTCATTCTCTGATCTTGTTGCTGCAATTTTAGGAACGGAGGTGGCAAGTTTGTTTGCTTTACAACATGCAGGAAAAAAAGCCTATGACAATGAGCTACAGCCTGCTAGATTTACTACAACATCCCAAGACCAGAAATAAATTAATAACACAAACAAAGACATAGAATATCTTCTTCATTATAGATAGGAAGCATGCTGAGGACTATTAGCTAGTCAGTAATCAATAATCTAAAGAACTGGCTGACTAAGACACTTATTTGAAAATTTCACGGAAGTGCCAAGACTTGTTAGAGAGCACTGCAGCGAACAGTTTGATCAGCTCCAGAGTTAGTGGAAAATGCTGCCCATGTTTGTATAAATGTATGACCAGAAGCCCACTCAAGCTGCTGTAATATCTAATAGGGTTCTGATACTGTACTCTAGGTAGCGGATAATAACATTGTTTCAAAGTGATTATCAGGAGTTATCCGTACAGCTAGAGAGGGAAAATTTCTATTGTGTGTCTTCAGAGAACAGTTACAACAGCCTAATGCAAATATATGTCCCTTTGTCTCTCTCCCTTTACAAGACCACCCTCCGTAGCACTCCATCTTTTCCCTTATCATTTTCCACTGAAAGATGGCCCTAAAGCCTCTTTTGTTTGTTCCAATGCTTGCAGAAACATCTTTCTTTTGATCTAAGGGCTGCCTCTCTTTGTGAACTGTTGTAACTGAGCATCCCATCAAACCAGTCCATTAGTCCTTCCTGAAGGACATACCCTCTGTACACACAACTGTGTTGTAGCTACACAGAGCCTACAGCCTCAGCCCAGCAGCTGAGGGACTCTGACTGACCTCACCATAAGCAAGTGTTGCAACACCACTAAATTGTTCACACCGTCCATAATATACAAGGTATTAAGTGGTTCTCAGCATAGTTTCTCAGTGTGACTTCTCACAGTAACACCCTGTCTCTTGAAGATGACTACTACTGCACTATTTAGTTTCTGGATAGGAAATTAAACTACTTGAATCATAAGGAGAAAGAATTTAACTAAACCTAAGAAAATCATTTTTCTTAAAGAAATACCAATTGTGTGAGTTTCTTTGCATGTATACAGTCTAATACACACACACAGTTTGAAGCTTTAGTAAGGTAAAGAAAAAAATGTCACTGCTGAAGAAACTGCAGCAAAGTCCTAAAAAGTGCAGAGTTCTACTGCATTTTTTGTCTCCTTTTTTCAGTCATAGGTCCTATAATACCGATTTTGTCCCTGCTTCCAGTTGCTATAGATGGTGGGTGATTAAGATTTAATTCACAACCATTTGTGCTAGCATGTCTTGAGACAAATCTGTAAAGGTAAATTGGGTGCATTCATTTAAGTCTCGGACATCAAAGAAACTAAGATGAACCTTAAGCAGATTGCTTTTCAAAAACTAATTTTAGAGCCAGTCTCATGTTTTTGATCATTCTGAGGTGGAGGTAACTCAAATAATTTTCTCTCCATCTAACCTTCAGCATTGCTCATTGTTCTTCCTATGTGCTGAATGAGAAAGGAGATCAGCAGATCAATTACTTAAGGCCTGTAGTAAAATGGCTGCGTGCATTTTATAAGATTCATATTTGCCGTGGAGGATGATCAGTACAGATATTTATCGTGTAGTGAGGATGTAGCAGAAAGATTAATTCTTGGAAGTAATTCAGCCTGACGAATAAGGTACTGTGCAGATACTGTCCGTATATCAAACCATATCCTACCCAGTAAGATTGACAAGGCTGTTCACACACAGCAGCAATGCCTAGGCCTGACCCGGCTGCAAGAGTGAAGACACTGCATCCAAATAACGCTGTAATTCCTGTCACCAGTCCCACCTTTCTTCAAAGAGAGAAGCAAAGTAGAGTTCAAAGACTGCCTGAGGTCTGAAGGGTTTTCGCTCCTTCCAGCAAAATTGTTGCCAGTTTCCCTTTGTCACAGATCTCTCATCAAATTGTGCTCTTCTGCA
The DNA here is from genome assembly GCA_013398955.1 of Callaeas wilsoni. Taxonomy (NCBI): domain Eukaryota; kingdom Metazoa; phylum Chordata; class Aves; order Passeriformes; family Callaeidae; genus Callaeas; species Callaeas wilsoni. Next base: position 189,581 of record VWPU01005002.1, read on the forward strand.
TTTATATAGTTCCTGTGCTACCCATAAACAAGGAAAGTTTGAGAATCCTTTTAAATTCAGAAATGCCACAATACAAAAGTCACTGAAACCAATTTTTGGAAACCTTTTTATTTTTTTAAAATTTAGGATTCTTAATGTCTTTGCTGTCCCAACAGATAGGTAGTTAAAAGGAAGGCAAACTGTTTAAAAAGAAAAAGGGAGATGTGTGCAAACCATACAACAAAGTAACTACAAATGGGGCACTGCTGTAGAACTCCGTTTTTGAGACACAGGAGCAAGGGAATAAATCAAATAACTCAGACTGTCCAAGGCAATATGATGGAGCGTGGAATTTTTGGCACATAACAGTCTCATGATGAATGAAAACACAAATAAAAATCAATGGCTGAGTTGTTCAAAGAACAAATTTTCCCTAGCAGTAAAAAGACTTGAATACTGGCTGCCAGCCTAATTTCATTAGGAAATGCATTCCAATTAATGGAAGCTCTGCAAACAAGAGATAATTACTAAGGCGAGACAGAGGAAAGGCCTTACAGCCTTTCAGCTTCTCTTCTTTGGCTGCAGCTTGCCCTTTCCTCCTTCCAATTCATTTAAGATGGAGTTCATTGGAATTCTGAAAGTGTATTTTCCAACCTCCTCACCATTCCTGCTGCACAGGAGTCTCCTTGCCTGCTTCTGTCATTGGCCTCATCCCCCATACACACTACGTACTGTGAAGTTTCCCATGCTGGGGAGGGATGTGTTTGTTCTCACATCTCAGTGTCTGAATGCCAGTCGTGCCATTATTTCTGTGCTACTTGTTCATATTCATTTTGATGCTACGTTTCCTGTGCCAAATTAAATACTGGCACAGACAGGTGCCTGAAATCAAAGTTGGGCCTGCTTATGCTCTGGCGAATTTAGTTTTTTCACTTCCATGATTTCATTTCCCAGGAAAACATCAATTATGTAACCTTGGTAGAAACAGACGCCAACAATATTAAACTCACAACTGCATTCCTTTCACCCTAAGGGCTTCTTTCAATGGGAGGATGGAAAGTTTCTTAAAACCAAACAAGCAACCCGGACCTTTTGTTTTAACAGACGTGCTTCCCGATTCCCTCTGCACGTAGGCAGACACTTGAGGTACTTTGCCTCCCTCACGTTGTCCCCTGGAATGCTGTGCTCTTACAAAGACCCTCTGCCACAGTTCTCTCACAATCAATACTGGCCCTGACCCAGAGGGTATTGGACAGCCCGTCATGAAGGTGTGCAAAGCAGTGCCTTCTGCAGAGCTCAGCAGTGAGGAGGAACCATCCCTGAAGTCTCTCCATTGCACACAGAAGATGCTGCTGCCAGGGACAAGGGTGCTTGGCAGGAGCTTCATCCCGCTTGGGTGTTTTCACCCGGCAGCTCTGCAGATAAAGCTCAGTTACATCCATCTATACAGCGAATAAAGCCTAAGTGGCTGCACCTCCATTCTCCTGCTCTCTCTTGGATGTCCAGCACAAGTTGAGTGTCCATGGACCCAGTGACTGCTATGTTAGCTCACGTGGGCCAGCATGGCACCCAAGGCTCCGCACTGAGTCCTGTGCAGTGAGGGTGCTGCCCTTCTCTTGGCTGCTGCCAGCTAGCCTGGGTATGAAAATGTGGGTCAAGTCTACAAAAACCAAACAGCAACATGAGCATAGAGGCAGCCCTACTGCTTTTGGGAGACCTAAATTTCAGTGGGACAGCCACTTCATCATCTGTTTACACTTAACTTACTTATTTGAAAACTCAAGGGCCTGTCCACAGCCACCACATAGCATTACATACTTCCAGTATCTTTCCTAACAGGCAAAAAGAAAAGGTAAGCACAGAAAAAGCACTGGGTTTCACAGAATCATAGAATTTTTATGGTTGGGAAAGACCTTTAAGATCAATTCCAACCATCAACCTAGCACCACCATCACCTTCACTATTAACCATGTCCTTGTGTGCCATATCCTCATTTTATCTGAATGCTTCCAGGGATGGTGATTCACCCACCTCCCTGGGCTGCCTTTTCCAATGTTTTACAACCCTGTATTTGAAAAATCTTTTCCTAATATCTACACAAAACCACCCCTGGTGCAACTAAAGGCCACTTCCTCTCATCCTGTCACTTGTTACTAGGAGAAGAGACCAAGCCCCACCTGGTTACATCCTCCTTTTGGGAGCAGTAAGGTCTTCTCTGAGCCTCCTTTTCTCCAGACTGAACAACCCCAGCTCCCCCAGCAGCTCCTCATAGGACTTGCACTCCTGCCCCTTCACCAGCTTTGTTGCCCTTCTCTGGACTTGCTTCAGGGTTTGTGCAAGGGATACAGGCCTAATTCACCTATTCTAATAATCTGAGTCACTAATTTTTAAAAAAAAACAAAAAACAGACAAAAAAATCAGCCTATATCACAGACAGCAGTAGCACTATGTTAACTCTTGTGATGCCATACAGTGCCTGTTTCCACAGGCCAATCAGCTCACTACATGCATTTTAGACACGGCTCTGCAGTTCTGAAGCGTTGGGTCAGACATGTAATATATCTTTCTCTCCCACTGTGGCGATACGAGATCATCATTTTATAGGTCTTCCCTCGCATGGCTGCCAGGCTGTTTGTCTGAGCTGCAGTGGTATTTTTGGAGACAAAGACTTGGACGCGGTGCAGGACAGGTGGCCTGGCAGCAGTGGTAGGAAGCTATCAAACGGCGCAGTGTACATTTCAAAACACAAACCAGAGGGAGAGGAGATAAATCATTTACTGTATTTAACTTAGCATATTGCTACTTTTTGTGACTCATATAGTCTTGCGGAAGACTCCCCAGACAGGTTAAGTCAAGTTTGAAAGAAAGACGATGTAAAGTTTACAGACTGCCAGGCATTTGTGAAGTTAGTATGCATAAATGCATAGAGGCAGCAGTGAAAACAACAAAATTGAAAATGGGAAGGAATCTGTATCAGCCCATCTTCCTGCACTCTCCCTGGGTTTCAAGGACCTTTCTATGCTTCATTGGTCAAAAATAAACCTGAGCCATCCTCTGAAGGCCAGCACAAAGAGGCAACAGCAGAAAAAAGCATCAGTAGCTTGCACTCCACCTGAAGAGTCTATCCACAGCACTGCTGTTGGTTGTACCAGGCCAAGCAAACCCCCAGCTCCTTCCAGTGGCAGGGCTGGACACCTGCCATCGTGTCACCAGGTGGCTTGGCCAGAGCTGGTGTGCACCCACAGCACAGTCAAGATAAAGGTGGCCCCGACCTGCAGCCCAGGCGCACACAGGAACCACCTGGAACCACATCCACAGCAGGACCAAGAGTGCAGGAGAGCTGGGGCTCAGTGGAAAATGTCTCACGCAGCACCTCTGTGCTGTGCCCAAGCCTTGAGCACAGCTCCCACAGGCACTTGTGCATCCCACACTTGGTTACTCTCTTACTGAAGGTCTTCTCAGCAGCAAACAGCAAAAAGACTTCTGGCTGAACTGAAAAGGCATCCTTCTCTTTCTGGGGTGCTTAGAGCCTTCTACTCAGCACGTCACTAGAGATGTGGTGTACAGGGGGCTGTAGGCACATCTGACTGGGCTACATATGATGTGAGATTTGCAAACCCAGACACACTGCACATGTTTTTCCCTCTCAGCCCAACTCAAATCAAAAAATTCCAAACTAGGGTCCTCCTTGGGAAGACTGCATTGCATAGCAATTCTTTTGAAGGTAGTTAGTTTTAATCCAGTTACCAAGAGATACACTAATTCTGTGTTCTTCATTTTAAGCTGAATTCCTTGAAAAACAGGATTTTCTGCACACTGGCACTTTTGTCCCCATGCTTTCAAACGTGCAGGCTGTTCTCAGCTAAATACAACAAAGGGGAGGCATCACCAACCTAATCAAATCCAACAAGATTCATGACAGATGCAGACAGACAAGGGAAGCCCAATCTGGAGACCCTGTACAAGAAAAAATAATCCCATTAAAACAACCACAATGCCAGATACTAGAGTGCTTACGGGGCGGAGAGATTTTATTGCAGCTCAGCAGTGCGTAAAGCTTCAAGCAGACCTCATTGCTAGTTAGTCACAGGGTAATGCAAATACAAGACACAACACTATGAAAACAATCTTGTGCAGAGCTGCCCCCATCTCACAGAACAATTTATGAAAAAATTAGGATGTCACGCAATGCTGCATGCCCTACAGCATGTGAAATTACCAGACAAACTTGTAAGAAAAGTCATCAGCTATACTTGGCTAGACATTTTCTCCACATCCTTCAATAAATTATATTGCATTCATAAATTTACTGACTGCGCTGTCTCTCTCTCTCCCTGACCCATCTCAGCCTGGCTCAGAATGGACACCAGAATAACCTGCTATCATTTCCAGGGTCATCACAACAAGTGTGCCCCTGCAATCTCTCATTCTTTTATTGCAAATGCACCCTGTTCCCATGCCTGGTTCTTTCTTCCATCTGAGTCAGGAGAATGAATCATCAAAAATGCTATTGTCAAACGCTTTCTATGAATTATGTTCTGCACTGCAGTGGCTTGCTCTGCTCAGGATTCTCTAGTTTATTGGTATTTCTCCGTGGGATTGCTTTTTGAAGTCACTGAACCAAAGTCTGATTATCCCCAAAAGGGGGCAGCCCATTTTAAGCCATTTTTAACGGGCATGAAATTGAAAGCACAAGCCAGTTTGTTACAAGACTGATGTCAAAAAGTAATGTCACTATAGGTGTCCGGAAAATATTATTCCAAAAAAACGGAAGATGTATTATATATAGATATTATATAACTCAGCAACATCTGATTAATGGGATACCAGTAAGCTCCAGGAGCACACATACCAACACACAATACCTACTGCTATATTTATCAGTCTCACTTTGTTTCAAGGGCATTTGCTCACTTCAGGTACCTGGGGTACAGAAGAGAAGGAAGCGTTGCTGATCTTTGGTGTACAAGTTTATCCTATTAATATTCTTTAGCAAGTACAGACAATTAAGAATTCTGTGTGGGTTTTGATCCCTCTGACCCTGCCTGGGGTAGGAACTGAAGCTGCTGAATGACCTAAGTGAACTAAAATCTGCGCCTGCTATAAACCACGCATACACCAAAATTAGACATCCTTGCTCATTATTTTGATGTTGAATAAATAACATAAAAGACAAAAATATTGTTAAAAAAGCAGAGTCTAGAAACTAAAACTAGATAGTTTTAGTCTAGAAATAAGTCATATGGTTTGAACAATGAGAGCTTATGAAATAAGAAGTCCAGTACAGCAGCAGAGAAATGACATCTGTGTATTAATTCTTCTCTGAAGCTACTATCTTTTACTCAAGACTTTAAATTTTTAAGACTTTTTTTTTTTAAGGTTGCATGCCTGTGACAGGCAATTCATGTCACAAATAGAAAGTTACTTCAGTTATTTTCAATTTCATTGCTTTTCATCAATAAGTAGTCCTCCAAAATTGCTCTGCAAAAGCTTGTATTAGATCCTCCATCATTTGCCCCGGCAGATCAGAGCTAGATGACTTTCTAGCAATACAGAGCCAGATGCAAGAATCCCTAGATCTCTTTCATGCTGAACGTCGGACTAGAGAAATACAGCTCTTTTCCATCTTAGTGTCTACAACATGAAAGTCCTGATCACCACTTTTTCTTATGTTTAACCAGCTATTAAAGCTGGTTCCTAATGAAAATATAATCCTGAGACAATTAATTATTTCTTTAAACAATAACATCTTTAGGATGTTAGGAAAGAATAGAATTTCCTTCCAAACTCCACCTACACTACTTTTTTTATAAAGATACAGAAACAGAATATATTATGAGAAAATAATTATATTGGGCCTCAGGAATGTAAAAATTGAAAAAAACAAAAGTGATAACATTTACAGTGTAATGACTGTAATGACCAGAAAATGTCATAAAGTATATCCATTTTCATGACAAAGGCTGTAATGAGAAAAAGTGAAAAAACCAATCTGCTTCAGAAGTCTGCATGATGTGATCGTCCATCAATTATCTATTCCAATCATGTAGACGAGAGTTTCTGTCTACAGAGCAAATCCACTCTGATAGTTAATCCTGTTGTCTTGTAGTTCCCCCTGAAGACCTGAGGATACAAAGTATTATGTCCCTGTGTAGCGCTGCTCAGATACAGTTTAACAACGCCGCTCATCAAATCCGTGCCATGAGTGTATCTCCCTGCAGAACACGGAGGATGACAATCCCGTCTCAGCCACAGGCTGATTTCACTCCAAGCTGATGCAGCGGGAGCCCAACTTCCAGGTCTGTCTTACTCCTTTGCAGCTGCTTCTACCAACACACGACCTGCACAGCAGGAGGCTGAAGCCACAGCTTTGGCTCTTCCTCACGCTATCAGCTGCCTAGTGAAATGTTCTAGGTCGTGAACATTTGCAAATTAAACATCATAATGGGATGTCTGAATTACCAGAAAATCAGATTAAATCTCTTTTACTGAAAATTGCATACCTCAACTGGTACAGAAATTAAAATGCAATAAATAGGATACAACCTTTCCCACCTGTGCAGTGTTGTTGGACTATGAAATTCCCTTCACTGTTTAAAGTATCTCGTTTCAAAAGGCCAGTAACTCTTCATCACATTTTAGTTTTACTTGTAGTCTGGTAAACGCTTATTTTTTTCTTGCAAACATACCTCTTTTGTGATCTCATTTTTTCTTTCACCTGCCTTTTGTCACACAGACCTTTTGAGTGTGACAGTAGTTGTAATTCCTTCCCATTGTTCTGTAGTTTTTTCTTTGAAATTAGCATTCCAGTTTGTAGAAATAAAAAGCACCTCATATACTAACTTCAGCATGTCCATTTATTTATAGCTTGTGCATTTTATTCCTTCCCTACTAGGCATCTTCTTCATTTGGGCTTTCAATTACACAGAATTTCATCTCAGCAGAACTTTTTATTACATGGTGCTCAGATCAAATAGTAAGCCAAAGAAGATCTTTATAGACAGAGTACGGTGCATTTAATATATGTGGGATATGAAAGATTTTGTATATAAACAGCTTTTTAGCCCTAAGTAATGTATTTCCAGTAATGGTTTTTTTACTGAACCAATATCTTCTCAATTATCTACAGATCAACACAGTATTTCCTTAAAAATCATACATACGTAATTTAATATCATAATAACCTTCAAATGTAAAGCCTTTTCAATGTAACTATTTTGCGTCTCATCTCTTATATTTATCAGAGAACATGATTCCAAAACAGATTTCAGACTACAGTATCCCTTTGTGCAGAATACATCTTCATATACACACAGAAACACCACTTAAAGAATTTAGGAGACATTAGGAAACATTTTCCACCCAGAGGCAATCTCATTTTTAAAAAAGAAGCAAAATGTTTCACCGATTTTGATTCAGTTACATGGAACCACAAAACAGCAATAGATTTTTAGTTACAGATGGAAAAGGGTCTTTGTCATATCATTCTTCCCTTTATTAGTCTATCCTCAAATACCACCATCAACAACCTCACCATTTCACTTTTTTATGTTCTTCTTCTTCCTCTCTGTATCTTCCCTTCATATTTTAAGAAATAAGGTTTTGTCATCAAGAAAATTCTTTCTAATTCTTTGACTTTGTAAGCTTTTCTGCCCTTGGCCATGGAAGACATTCAGTCCTAGACAACTTCTCCAGGAATTATCTTTTCCTTGTTAATTATATTCATGTTAATACAACATTTAGCTATAAACATATATATGAACACACATACACACGGACCCATCTGTATTTACCTCTCTGTGAACCAGCCTTGAGCTGGCAACATGTGCCTCCCAGAACTAAGAGAGTGGGCTGGGGTTAAAGCTATGACAACATGTTGTCAGATGTGAATTTGCATCAAGGGAAGACACAGTTCAACCTCTTCAAAAAAAGCACACAAAATGCACTTTATTTAATACATTTCTTCAAATAAAGTGTTTGAGCAGCTGAGGAACAGCTGGGACTGAAGCTCAAACATGCTGCAGTGTGCCCCAGCTCCCGGGGCTCTGCCCTGGCATACGGTACCTGACACACACGACTTGCCCAGCACAGATACACTGACGGTGGGTGGGGCCCACCCGTGTCCCATGGCATGCACAGGCCTATTGTTTTCAGTCAGCTGCTTACAATCACTCATAAGTCTGTCAAGATTCATGAGCACTTCTTAAATACAATTGTGGGAACAGAAGTTCAACTTCCATGCCATTTTGCTCCATGACAAATAGTGCTGATCTTTAAAGCTTGGAAAAAAAGAATATTTTTATGACCTCATTGCAGTTCTTTCTGGCTGTGACCCCGATGTTTCGGGAAAGGGCAAAGAACCACATACCGTACATCTTGCTAATCCTTTCAGTCCTTGTGTTTAGGAATCACCCATAAATAGCTACTAGTCATAGAAAATACTCATGCACCTAAGGCTGGGTGCTAGATTACAACCAGAAAGTTCCTAATCAGTATTGCTCTTGGCATGTATGCCTATGACATTGGCATGTTTTTCTTTTCCATCAGGGTTGGTCAGTATCTTTCATACAGATGATTCAATAATCAAAATGTTCTGAACAGAGGTATCAGACAGGTGAACAGAAGTTCTCTCAGGTAAGTTTGCAATGCCTGCTGGTGGGCAGGTCACTGGAATACAGACACGTACAGCAGCAGCACTCTCGTCTTCTCCGTAAGGAGACTGATAGTCCTGGCTACACATGAGACAGCCACAGCCAAGGCCATTCTTCTGGCAAGATGGAGAAGACAGACAAGATAAGGATAGTAATTTGTAGATTGTAACACCAAAAGACACAAGACTAAGAGAACATTACACTAAGTTCCAGCTGAACAACACAGTCCTTTATCAGACACCAATCCAGCTGCAAAACAGGAGGGCATAGCTCAGCACAAATTGGGGGAAGCAAAAGAAAGCAACTGGATCTTCTTTTTAAGCCTGATGGGAAATCATCAGTTCTCATAAGAAATTCAATTTGTGGCAAAAACTGGGGAGAAAGGATCATTTTAAGGCATGACTTCATGGAGGAGAAAGAGTTCTACCGATGTTACAAACAGTTCCAACGTGTGAGTGTTGCTGCAACTGCTGGAGGATATAGACTGTGCATGTTGTAGGCTGCTACCACTGGCAAACTGAAACAGGAATTGAACATAGACTAGGCTTTCAATGCAGTAACTGGAGTGGGGGTAGGGTATGGAAGGAAGTATTTTTATGGTCATGGGAAAAAAATTTAAATTTTTTCTTGAGAACAAACATGGAGGGACACATTTTCTGTTTATATTTTTATAAATTAAAAAACAAAAATCCTATTTGAAAAAGAACTTACCACCACAGTTTAAAAAACATTCTCAGTATATTCCTAGAGCAAGACCTGAAATTCAGTTATGCATTTGCACTTGGGTACTTATCAAATTCTGTATTTAGTGGTGTCATCAGCATGGTCCAGTGGATAAAAGAGCAGCTTGAGACTCATAGATACTACCCCTGGCTCTGTTTCTAGGTGATCTGGGCATGTAATTTCAAAGTCTTCTGCAAAGCAAGTCAGCTTCATTATTTTCAATTTTAGTAGGATGGAAGGATAAATTGTTCCAGTGGGCAAAACTGAGAGAGAAATGGCACGTACAATTACTAACTGTACTAATTGTATATGAAATACCTGGATTCAACTGAAGAGCATTTTTCATTGCTTTAGCAAAAAGGTGAAAAACATGCAGGTGAACATTAACTGTTCTAGATGCAAAACATTTTCATGCATTACTCTCAGAGGCCTGTCAGTAGTGAACAGCCTTAACAAAAACTGAACAGATACTCACGACTATACCTAAATGTGATGGACTTTCTAAAGAACAAAATTCTAATTCTGATCCTTGAGAACGTGGAGCAGAACCTGCTTCTGTGCATTAAGATCCTTTGGGCTTATCATGATGTCTAAGTTGTAACTCTGAAATTGGTTTTTCTTTCTGTCACTCACCATTTCAACATTAAGAAATTTCAACATAATCTTAAACAATCACAGCTCTGAAGAGAGCCACAAAATTCCTTCATATGTAAGCAATATAACCACGGTCGCAGGAAAATTCTCTACCAAGGTTTTCATACAACCTCTGTCAAGAGCAGTGCAGAATCTCATCTAGCCCAACACAAAAATTTAATCTTTGTCCTTTACTGCATTTAGCTAATTCAAAAACTTTGCCTGAGCTGAGCACTACATTCATCTGCTCTGGTTACAGGCCAAAAACAGCTGCATCAGAGAACAGAAGGAATAATAAGTAAGTCAAATTCATGGTATCTTTGTCATGGCTATTTAGGAAGGCTCCAGGAACATGGTAAGAGAGCAACAGGACAGGGGAGTACAGACATCTCTTGAGTTCTAAGGCATACACATGATTTTCCCTGCTTTCATTCCTGCCAGTAAAAACTTTAATATAAAACCAAGTCTTTGATATAATATCTGAGTAGATCAAGAGACTACATTAAGTTTCATCAACATTCAGAGGTCTGAATAAAGCTCGGTAGTTCTCTAAACAAATAGAGAACCACGGTCCTCTTGGAAATGGCCATAAATTGCACAAAAAACCACCCTGAATAGAGGTCATATTTTTTATATGGCAGGAGTCTCTAAGAGTTCAGATCTGAAAAAATCCAAGTCTTCAAAAGTCACAGTCCTTGTCCTTTTTAGCTAGAATGTATTTTTACATAATGTTTGTACTGTTATTAATATTGCAATGGTGAGTTTACCTCACTGTTACAAAGACAAACCTTGCTCGCTCAGTTTCACCTTCTAGACAGTGCCTTTTATTAGGCTTGTGTTGGCTACACTGAACAGTTCCTTCCCCTGTGCTGAACCAGAACAGGTACTTAAACAGAGCATGCGAAACTGGGCCACCCCTCTTTGGTGAATCAAGCAGGTAGTGACCTTGGGGTTCCATTTTTCCAAATCCTTTACTGTCATGACATTATCTAACCCCTTTTCTTCCTCTTAACAGCAATACAATGTACCTGTACAAAATACTTCTCTGCCCTTAGTACTGTCATTACACGTCTAAGAGCCACAGCAGCTCACTAAAACCTCGCTCATGGCACACTACAGCTTGCACCCACTTAACTAACACTGACAGGTCCCTTTGCATCAGATAGTTTTCCTCTTTCTTAGATTTACTGTGGAAAACTGATATTGTTACCATCTAGGTCATCGATAAAGTGCTAAACAGTCACTGCTAATAACCAGTTCTTATAGGAGCCAACAGAAAGCCATGCACTCAATGAGGATTCCCCATTTACAGTCATGTTTCATAGCCTGTCTGCCAGCTTTTAGTCCATTTAAGAAGCATCAAATTGATTTCATTTCAGTCTAGTCACTTGATCAAAAAATCATGCCTCACAGAAGCATATTATATATTACTTCAATGCAATGGCATTGATCAAACTGTATTTGTTATCTCTCAAAAAAAGAGAACAAAGAAAGGAATAAAAAAGCGGATTGATAAAATCTATTTTCCAAAAATCACGGGTGACTAGACTTAAAGAATGATAGGAAGCTTAAATGTAGTCCAGTTAGAGAATTTCTTTCATTTTTTCCAGGACCAGAGCCAAATTGATAGGCTTCCAATTATCCAGAAGATTCCTTTTGAAAGCATTGGTGACAAATTTCCAAGTTCACTGTAATTTCTCCATGTTTCAAAGCACATTGAAAAATTCAAGCTTCATAACCCAAAGAACTCCACAGTGAATTCTGTAAAAACTTCTGGGTATTAGTTGTCAGGTCCAGATGTTTAAATAAGCTAAACAGTAGCACAACAGCAGCTCACACAGCAGAGGTGGAGGAGGCTGTTACTTGCTTCACCATCACCACCAGCTGAGATAGAGTCTCAGCACTTTACTCTCCTTTACTGACACCTGAAGAAGTAATTCTATGAATATTTTCTCTAATTCTAATAGACATTTTTCAATCAACAACAGCCCACTCTTTTGTTCAGACTCCTTTTGTTCTTACTAGGTTTCTTTAAAATAAAAAAAGACAAGAAAAAGGTATTTCATCCATTATTCCATTCATCACTGAGATTTTTGTGTGCCTTTATCAATTACCTAAAGTACTTAACTTTTGTTTTATAGAACCTTCATATTCCTACCTTCTCACTTGGGGATTTCCATAGCAATAATTTTTCTTTGTTGGGTTTCCTTTGTCTTTTTGGTCATCAAGTCTAACATTCTTAGATGGGAAAAAAAAAAAGTTTTCTCATTTTTATTTGTCTTGAAACTTGTTTTCAGCACTATGGAATTGGTCATTTTCATAAACCAGTGAGAAAAGGGACTTGAATATATTTATTACAGGAAAACAGAATAAAATCATGATCACTTATGCCTAATTAACTACTCATTAGTGATTTGCATGCCACACGGAGAAGCGCTGTAGGAGAGGAAAAGCTGTGGTACTGCTGACTACAACTACCATGACACTCAGTACAGAAGCTCTGTCACGGAAAATCCTTACATGCATCCCCTGGAGTTCCATTCTCTGCCGTGGAAAAAATCACCCGAGAGAAGCTGCTGGTCAAAGGCTCGTGGCACAGATGGGGGTTTCTTACAGGCCACACCACTCAGCTCCTCGAGGAGCAGCAGCACCGAGCAGATGGCTCCTGCTCACCCTGCAGCACCCCTGCACCGCAGGATCCCTCAGAACTGCCTTTATAAAGTCCCTGTTACACAGCAGAGCAATTGTGCCCGCAGCCCCCCGACCAGGGAAAGTTAAGTACATCCCCACTGGATCTAGGGATATTTACCTGGCTCTGGCCAGCTGAGATACACACTAGATAGCAACTTGAATGGCATTTTCAAGATAAGATCCCAAAACATAAATTCAAGAACAGGACACAAAATTCAATGAATATCATATGCCAATCAAGTGAGGAAAAGAGATTCTTAACCAGCGTGTGTAAGACTCTAGAGTGGAAAGACTACATTTATTAATGGTAGTTTATTATTTATACTATGTCCCAGGACTATTCTTTCAGCTGTGCAAAGATCAAAAAAGCCTTTTTACTTTAGCAAGAAAAGAGTAATTTGCTAGATGTCAATGGACTGTGCTTTCTGTTCTTCTGGAATAGCTATTCTCTGAAGGCTTAAACGGATTGTTCCTTAACCATGATGTTGTTAAAGAAATGCCAGGAAGTTTATCCATGGTTTATTAATACTGCAGAGGGCCCAAAGCAGCAAGATAATGTCCAGACTTCCAAAAAACAGGCTTGCCAACCATCCCCTTGGCCAGTTTCCAATCAAAGGAAGAACATGATAGCCAAGCTGCAGCTACAATGACTTCAGAAATTACTGAAAAAATATAATTAGAATGATCCAAGACACGGAGCCCTACTCCAATTTTTATACACATACACACACAAAAAAAAAAAGATCCCAAAATGCCACTCACATTTTATTTGCACCATCACATAAAGTCCAGACTGAGTCTGTAAGAATATTTCTTCCTCAAATGCTTTTTCAGAGTTCAGGTTAGTGTTCTGACACCAAAAGGCAAAGCCCCTAACCGATTGTAGTACATTTCTTCATCCTACCATATGCTTTCTTTCCCTGCAGAATATTGATAATTCTGTCATCTGGATTCCTCTTATCTTTTTGACAAATGAGGCTATTGCCTTCCTAACTTATTAAGGCATTTAGCCTCTCCTTTACATTTGAAACACGTACCTGATATACAAAATAATTATGAAGCCCTTCACTAGAAAACTATTTTGGTGAACATCAAGTAGACTCAGGTTTGCAGTTTCTGAGACCTTTTAAGATTGCTCTCTAACAAGATCACCTGCATTTCCTCTGTCAGGGCCAAATGTTTCCTCTTCAAGGTTAGTGCTTGCAGATTTTTTTTCAACTCTGGAATGATACAGGATGAAAAAGGGATTTTAAAGTGATAGTTTTCCCATGAAAAGTAGCTCAGCTTCTTCTGAAGGCACATTCTACTATTGATCAGTCACTTTGCTTTCTATGAAAATGAACGACCTTATGATACATAGAAGTGCACTACTGTATTCCTTAATAGATAGCGGTTCCCAGCACAAAGTCCAGGAACAGACTCCAAAGGCATTGCAAGGCTGTCCCTCACCATGGTTTGGGGAGGCAGAGGGCAGGGCATGGTACCTTCAACAGAACAGATTCCACGAAGCCCATCCCCAAGCACTCAGCTCCTGCCACCAGGCCATGCCTCCTTGCTTCTTACTCCTCCGTATTCCAGAGATGAAAGCAGAGACATTTCAGATGTGGCTGCCTGTCCCAGTTGTTTCAACCCTTCATAAAGGAAAGAAATTCCTTTATTATAAAAGTTGCCCATAACACGATGGCTGTTCAGTATTTCTGCTGGATGAAAACATTTGTCACTATATGACATTCAGGCAGCCTTTTTTCTTTTTCCTAATATATGCACTGTTAGGAATAATGAGTTTACCAGGGCTCCAAGTCCTGTAAACACAAGGTGTTGATTTTTTTAGAGCATTCTCAAATGTGGAACTGCTTCAATAATGACATACGATTTAAATCCAAGGATTATGTATCAGTGTTTCTTCCGTAATCCTTGTTCTTCAAAGAAATAAAAATTGACTTTATCAAACTGCACAATCACAACAAAAAATCTGGGAGCCTGACAGGCAGAAGCCACTCACTCTTCATGATGCACTGTTCCTCACCATCTCAGTGCCAAAACATTTCTGCAGAGCTGTCACAAGGGAACTTGAGGTAAAATCCCTAAGATTTATATTAAGCAAAAGTTTGGGTATCAGGAGACAGTTATTCTTAAGTCCTCATAATGAAGTCATGAAGAATTTTGTTTTCAAACACAGTATTTCTGATTCCAAAACTGTAACTTTTAAAGAATCTGATGGGTTTTAGACAGCACTTTAACATGTATTTCTAGTTGTTTTTAAGGTTCATTTAAGGTGGCAACTACCTTCCAATATATGTACTCAGCTCTCCTGACATGTAAGATGAGACCATTTTTCTGTAAATCTTGTCATTTAGCTCATTGGAATTGGGATTTCACTTCAGGTTTCGGCTTAACGAAACCAGGGACAGCATCCTAAGAGTGGATCTAGCACTTAGAAAGAGGACAAAAATCTGGAGAATTACGATCAAAAAAAGCATGGGCAGCAGGTCAAGGGAGGGGATTCTGCCCCTCTGCTTTGCTCTCATGTGACCCTACCTGGAGCACTGCATCCAGCACAGGAAGAATAGGGATCTGTTGGAGCAAGTCCAGAGGAAGGCCACAAAGAGGCCTAGAACTCTCCTCCTACAAAGACAGGCTGAGAGAGTTGGGGTTCCAGTACCTGGAAGGGCTACAACAGAGCTGGAGAGAGAATTTTTACAAGGACCTGTAGTGATAGGACAAGGAGGAATGACTTTAAGCCACTCTTTTAAGTTCAAAGAGGGCAGGTTTAGATCAGTTCTTAGGAAGAAATTCTTTACTGTGAGGGTGATGAGACACTGGCACAGATTGCTCAGAGAAGCTGTGGATGACCCAACCCTGGAAGTGTTCAAGGCCAGGTCCGATGGAGCTCTGAGCAACCTGGTCTAGTGGAAGTTTCCCTGATTAACTGGGGGTTGAAATGAGAAGATCTTTAAGGTCTCTTCCAACCCAAAACATTCTACGATTCTAGAACTTTACAATATGGTTTATTTATCCGGTGATGCCAAGGAGACAGCCTTAGCAGTCTTTGCATATTTCTGCTATAATGCACAGTGACTTTGCTTGGGTTTTTTTTTCGAAGAAGAAGTAAATAGCAGTCCTAAACAATGCAATATTACTTCATACTGTTAAATACCAGTTCAGGTACTACGTGGTTTTTTTCTCCATTCTACCCTAGGCTGTTATGAAAACATAAACAAACTTAAAACATTTGTTGCTATTTGTGCTATGTATAGCTCTACTCAGCTCAGAGTCCTTTTCTCTTGTTCATTATTTCTATCTGGAACTGGGAAACTTTTCTTGAAGCAGTATTGTTTTTCGTTTGGAAAAAAAAAAAGAAGGCAAGAGAAAATGACGTATTTAAAAGTCTCACATCTTACAGAGCACACCCAGTTATAAATATGCTACAATCAGCACACTACACATTTTACGTAGAAAGAACCAGATGATGGTGGAATTCAGATCGTGCTAAGAAAGCAGGAACAGGGCTTATAAGAATGCTTACATCTGTCCCTAATTTGCTTGCACATAAACCCACAGTGATCTGCTTTATTGCCAAAATCATATAAAGAAATTGGGAATGAAGCAGCATAGGTAATCTTGAACTGGAGGCCCTCCAGCCTAATTAGACACAAACGCCCAGAAGGCCCGAATCTGAAATATGGCATGTAGATTCTGAAATGTATGAAGAGACAGAACAGTCTCATTAGCAGCCATCCGGGTGTGCGCTTAAACCTCTGAAGTTCCTTTTTGACTGAGGGAAGGAGTAAGCCACGTCTGTGCCAGAGGCTAAGCACAAGGAAAAGCATCCTGCTCCTTCTGGAAACGGCCCCGATCTCCCAACCCCCACCCCAGCACACTCCTCCTGGGCTTTGGGCAATTCTTGGCCACTCTCTTTGTAAAGACATGCCCGCAGTCAGCCGGCTGATTTAGTATCAATAATGCTGGAAAGCCAAAACATGATAAGTCATTGAAAAATAAGACAAAGAAGCAATTCTGTGGATAGTTTATAGAGCTATTGGTTTGTTATTCACTATTTAGTAGATACATTTCTTAAGACAGTTAGTCATGGAGTTTTGCCAGAAGCCATTATAAAAGTGATAATTTTCCTTATTTCGAACCACTGAACGTTTTTTATTTTTATTGCATCAAACAGCTATTGTTGGCTACTTTCTGACTACCAGCTTGTCCCTCTTTGATTTCATATATGCATCTATTTTACAGAACAGTGAAAAATTATGAGTGAATTAGAGAAATGGACAGAGGAGAAGTCCATGACAATTTTAAGGCAGAAAAGGCTGTGCACAGAACTGACCTCCATGTTACAGATTTCAGGCACATTCAGGGACTATCTATTTTTGGAACCATAATAGCTACCCTTAACTAACCAGAGGGTGTGATAGAAATGCTTTTATCAAGTTATCTCCTTCTAAGTTATTTGGAGGAACAATGCAAGGCAACACATTATTTCCTTTCTCAATTGAATTTTCACATTATCAGGAAATATCACAGTGGCCACAAAACTATAAACAACTTTTGTTTTAGTAAAGTAAAAGGAGCTTTGTGCTTCTTTTCTTTTTCTGCAAACACAACACAAAGGAAACACAGGGACACCAAAGAGTCCAGAAATCTTGTGTGTAATAAAAAAATTATGGATCAAGCTTTCAGTTAATTGATAGTCAAGGTCAATTTGTATCTTCATCTGTGATGCTGTTGTTGTATCAGTGCCCGAGGACACCAGTAAGCCCCATTTTCTTGAAAAATTTTATGAGAAGACTATTTGACATCTATCCTTAGCAGCAAGTGCCACTGAAGCATTACTATCACAAAACAAATAGGCAAATGTTAAGTGGGGATAATTTTTTAAAGAACTTTTCTTAAAGATTATTTTCAACGTTTTTTGCATTTGTAACGGTCTTCTTTGGGGGTTTTTTTAAGAATACGCACCAGGATATCCACTGTTCTCTTTTACCCTTTGCTGCGCTTTAGGTTTGAGTTTCAAGGAAAGAAAATAAAGCGTAGGAAATGAGTTACTTGGCCGCAACGTGGCAAGCCTTACAGTACTGCCCATGGCTGTGTGACCTCAGCCAGCAGCGCAAATCGGGGGATGCCCCTCTGGTAGGGGACCCGCAACCCGCCGAGGGAGCAGAGCCTTGGCCCGCGGGCCTGTCTGCCTCCGGGGGCACGCGCAGACAGACATGAGCTCACCGCCCACGCAGGAGCCAGCTCTGCTCGGGAGCCACTCAGCCTCAGCAGAGAAAGCCGTGCCCAACCCGATGCGTCTGTGCCCAGCACACGGAGCCGCGATCAGGCGGCGGCATCCACCCGACGGGCCCGGCAGACCGCACAGAACGCCTGGCGAGCGCCAGGAGGGCGCGCACGGACCGGGCACCGCCGCTGCCCTGCTGACGATCGGGGGAAAAGGCACCAGCGAGGCCGGTGGCCAGCCAGCCTTCGCTAAGTGAAACGTAAACAAGAAGAAATAAAGGGCGAAGCGGGCAAGCCTTGGCTGGTTGAAGCGCGTGAAAGGGCAGATGCCACCGCTGTGGGCCGAGGCCCACGCAAGAGCAGAGCGGCCCCGAGGGCACACGCAGGGACGGGTGTCTGAGAGCGGGTGGGAAGCGGGGACGGGAAAACCCGCCCAGGCACGAGGAGGCCGTCGGCGAAGCCAAGCGGGGTGGGAGAGGCTGGGAAGGGAGATGCCCCGGGTGGGCAAAGCAGGGTGGCGGAGGCAGAGGGCAGTGAGGGGGAAGCCTGCGAGCCTCGGCCCCAGGGAAACAGGGCTCAGCTCCGTGCTGAGGAGCTGCACCCTCCCCGAGGCAGGTGTGCCATGCACGGCCCGGGGCGAGCCCCGGTGCCTCACCCCGAGAGCTGCCCCGGGCCCCCTGCATCGCCCCGACCCCGCCACGGGCAGGACCCCCCTTACCTTCCGCTGCGGGCGGGGCCGCTGCTCGCCCGGCCCCCCGGGTGCTCCTGCCAGGGGCGGGGGCCGGCCCGGGGCTGCCCGCGGGGCAGGGGCGCC
>VWPU01005003.1:0-11097 GCA_013398955.1 Callaeas wilsoni
AAAAAAAAACAATTCCAGGAACACTATTGGAAAACCAGAGAGCAAACTACAAAAGCCTGAGGACAGCAGCCTGCAAGGAGCAAAAATATCATCTGTTGGTCACCTCCAACACCCACAGCGCTGTGGGGAGCAGGGCCTGAAAGCTCTGAGAGACACAGGGAAATCATCCCCTGCACAATCTGCTCCCTGGGTCATCCATGGGATTGTTAACAGGAGACAAATCCATCACCCCCAGGACATTCATGGGGGACTGGAGGATCACTGTATAACCCAAGAGCAGGGGACAAACTTCAACGTCTCAGGAGGCCTCACTGAGCCCTTTCAGCTCTTCAATTTAAATAATTTTAATCTGACAAAAGGAGGAATTGCTTCAGGGCAGATTCACCTGGCAGGAAGGAAATTACACAACTTCCCAACATGACCAAGTATTTGCTGTGTTGCAGGAACATTCAGGAAATAACCTCAGGGATGAGCAAGGACAGCAATACCCTCTCATTTTGGGGAGCAAGGGTGAGCACGCAGCCATGGCTTCCCAGGAAAACACCAGATGTTTGGCTGGGTCGGGAAACACTTTCAAAAAGTGTAACTCCTCCTTCCTGGTTTTGAGGTCGTGCAGACAGGTTTGGACAGTTTAGGGTCACCTGTGTGCAGATGTGGCTCCACCACTGGCCAAGTTAATTGTTAGGAGGAGGAAAGTAATTCGGAAATGGATAAATAAATTCATCTTCACTTTCTCTCCTTGGTGCCTCAAGAGACATTCTCGGATTCCTTACAAAGGATAATCATACATTACTTACCACCTTTAAAGAGCATCCTGTGTCCTGTTTCCCCAAGGATAGTCACTTGGGATAAGGAGAGGAGCTGAAGCTACTGCCCATCTTCTCCTTTCACCAACACACAAGGGGCAGGGAGGGGAAGAAAGAAAAATATCATCAAGGTCAGTTTTCACTAGGATGAGGAAGGAAAGTGCCCTTTTGTTGTCCCTTTTGGCTCCTGCTCCTGGTGTTGAAATCCAAGAGCTAATGAAGATAGATGGGTTCATCCATACTGTTGGGGTCTGGATAGTAATGAATATTATTTAATGGTCAAGAGCTGTCACAGGGCACATTGATTAATTAGCAGAGTGAGGAGGAGAGTGGCTCCACCAGCACATCAGCTACTAATAATAGAACCCAAATCAGTCGGGAAGCGTAGCCAAGAGGATGAGGCAACTGCAGACTCACAGCTCACCTTCACCACAAGAAACAAAGGCAAAAACCCTTCCAGATGGACTTTTTGCATCTCCCACCTCCTGCTAGGAAGAGATGTGTTGTTAGAGGGCCAGGTGTCCCCAGGGAGGACCGGTGGGGGTGGAGGTGACCGATCCACGATCGTGGCTGTGCTGGGAGAGGTCAGCAAACGGATGCTCCTTTCCCGAAGGATCCTGCTGTTCCTTTTCTGCAAGGGGATCTACACCCCTCTCAGACCCGACAAAAGACCTCAGCACAGCCCCTCTCTACAACCTTCTACCTTTTGAGGATACAAACTTTTACTCAGAACTGAGTCTTAAACGCTTTGAGGTCTCGATTTCTCCTCGCTTCAGTTCCCTACCTCTACAAATAAAACCTCCCCACATCCACCTCAAGCATAATCTACTCAAAACATGAAATCTTTCTCCCTGTGTGTCTACACAGCCTAGGAGAGGGGGAAAAAACAAAAACAAAACAAAACAACAACCCCACAACAAGCAGCTTGTTATAGAAGTTTTCTACACTACTGGAAAACAAACCAAAAAAAAGGAATTAACAAAAGTGACCCCTGGGAGAGGAGAGCTGCACTTAAGATAAGCTTCCCAGGTGTCTGGAGGAGTGCAGGGAATGATGATGAAATAGCTCTATCACATGTACACACATTTGTTAGAGCACACACTGACACAGCTGGGAGACACTGACAGCTCTGCAGAGTAAGACTAATTCCTAAGCACTGAAAATCATCTTGGTGGAAGGCTTGGGAGTAAAAATTATCCAGCCAATCTGACAGAGTGGTCATAATTTTGGCGCCTAACATCTCAGTCATGCCTGAGCCACAAATTATCTTTCTGCCTCAGCAGAAAGCAGAGGTCTCCGTGCTTTTTGTTGACATGGCAGACTTGATCACTGCCTACAGAGGTTTGGAAAGTAAGACAGGTGGGTATTGCACCATGCTTACTGCCGGTGAAGACAGAGGCACAGGGCAAAGAGGGGAAAGATCCTGGCCTGTTCCCTGCTTTGCTGGTTTCCCACAAGCTCTAAAACACCCTTTCTGAAGCTCTGTAAGGAAAAACCACAATTCCATGCGCTAAAGCGCAGCTAAATCTGCCAGCGGTGTAAATGGAAGCAAGCGAAATAAAAGCCAATCTAGTATCCCTTAAACTAAACCTGGAGTATATCTCAGGCTGTCCCCCAAATCTCCTCAGAAGATGGCACCACAAAGACAGCAAAAAACCTTGTCCCCAACTCCTCCCTCCTGGCTGGCAGCTTCTGGCAACGAACAGCCAAAACGTGCCCCAGAACCACAGCACCTACGGCCAGATTTTTCTGGCTTGTAGCCCACAAATCAGCAGGTATTTTACAGCATTAATTAATGAAAGCTATGCACCGCTAATCAAAATGGGAGCCTGATGCTGCAGCCCACACCTAAGCTCCAGACACAACAATTCAGATCCCAAATTTTGCTGTGCAGATGAGGCAGGTAGGACACACCGGGTGGGCTCTCGCTCCTTCCCCCTCACAACAGCCACATCTGTGCATGGCAGAACTGCAGTGGCACCAGGAGGGTGCCCAAAACTGCACGTGCTTTTAAATATCACAGTTCTCCCTCCTTCCCTATGCTGAATTTGCCCACAAAAGCAAGACTGAATTTCCAAGGAGCTATTGGGGTGAGGCACTCTCAAACCCTTCAGCTGATTTAAGGCACCTGTCAGTCATATAAACCCTCAGTTACCTGCTGAAGAAGGCAGAGCTGCTGCAGTCACCAGGTTTGAGTGAATCAGCCTCAGCTGCTGCACTGTGCATCAGAAGAGACGGCTGGCCCTGGACAGAGCTCCTTGTGGCCGCAGAGCTCAGGTCTGCAGCACCACCACAGAACCTGTATTTACTTCCATGCCGGGCATTTGTTGTAAACTGCTGATCAATACCTGGAGAAAAACCCTCCCTTTGCTGAGTGATGATGCCTTGTAGAGGCTGCCCTGGAGCAGAGGCTGGACAGAGTGAAAGGGTAAAGGGCAGGGATTTATGGAAAGGCCTTCCCAGGGCACACCTTGGGCAGTGCAGGAGTCTCGCAGAGACTGCACCCAGGATGGACACAGCCACACGTTTTTGGGACGGATACAAGTTCTGTCCATTTGCATATCAGAGGTTAATTGTCCAATTCCAGCTTCAGGCAGTGCAGTCCCATTCTCTCAGTTTGCTCCCCCCAACTCATTTTTGTTTCCATTTCTTGGGGCCTGAGATAGTGAGGTGGCCTTGTTTCTCAGGCCTGGAGAGGAATTGTTGTGTCTGACAAAAATGGGGAAAACAGTTGCTCACACTCTGTATGGAGCTCAGAGTTACACACTAAAGAATTGCAGGATTACAAATATATGAAAATATAAAAGCTAAAATCCTAAGGCATCAGTGATGCTGCTGCTACTGCCCAGGAGTTGCTTTTTGATCCTGCTGGCTTTAGTGCTTGCTGCCACGGTGGGCAACATCACGTCTCCCACTTGCCCTGGAGCTGCTCATCCTTTTTGTTATCACAACAGGAATAGGAGTTTGGGGAGAAAAGTTCCTGTTTTGTTCTCCCTCTTCTTCTGCCCTTGGCCACGGGGTCTGTTCCTTCTTTACTTTGCACGCCGTTTGTCCAAAGCCATTGACGAGCTCTCCTGAGCCTGATGATGTGCTAGAGGTGGATTCCCCAGTATGGCCTCACACTGGAAACCCTCCCAGCCCGTGAACAAATGCTGTCTGCCCCGTGGGACACGCTCCCGCTCCTCTCCTTCCATTTGTGTCACCACCACGAGGACCAACCTCTCCGAGGACAAGGGGCTCATGTAGAGAAATCCTACAAGACACAGAACCTCAGAATGGTTTGGGTTGGAAAGGACTTTAAAGATGATCCAGTTACACCCCTTTGCCATGGGCAGGGACACCTTCCACTATCCCAGGCTGCTCCAAGCCCTGTCCAACCTGGCCTTGGACACTTCCAGGGATGAGACAGCCGCAGCTTCTCTGGGCACCCTGTGCCAGGGCCTCCCCACCCTTACAGAGAAAAATTATTATTCTTCTTCTTCCAAGTTGGAAGAGACCTTCGAGATCATCGAGTCCAACCTCTGTCCCAACACCTCAACTAGACTAAACCATGGCACTGAGTGCCACATCCAATCTCTATTTAAATATGTCCAGGGATGGTGATTCCATCACCTCCCTGGGTAGACCATTCCAATATTTTATCACTCTTTCTGTAAAAAAATTTTCTCCTAATATCCAACCTATATTTCCCTTGGTGCAACTTAAGACTGTGTCCTCTTGTTCTATCAGTTGTTGCCCGGAAAAAGAGACCAACCCCCACCTCACTACAACCACCTNACTGCAACCACCTTTCAGGCAGTTGTAGAGAGTGATAAGGTCACCTCTGAGTCTCCTCTTCTCCAGGCTGAACAACCCCAGCTCCCTCAGCCGTTCCTCACAGGGCTTGTGTTCCAAGCCCCTCACCAGCCTTGTTGCCCTCCTCTGGGCAACAACAATTTCTTCCTAATATCTCATCTAAATCTTCCTAATATCTGATCTAAATCTACACCCCTCCAGAAAACAGTCGGGTCTCTTTCCCAGCGCTGCGCCGCTGTCACTAACACGTTCACTCCCCACGGTGCCTGGAGCAGGCGGCAGCAGCAGCTCCCAGTGGAAGCTCCCTTGCCACAGGACATTAGCTCTGAGAGGATAACACAGGACAGCTGGTGCCTCATGTCCCCCAGGAGCTCACAGCACCAGCGAGTTCCCACTCTGGCTCAGAAACAACCACCTCCCTTTTTCCTTCCTCCCCGCAGCGCCAACGCTTCGGCTTTGCAAGGTCGTAAACACTGAGGAGACATTTCCAAGACGAGTCCAGGGCACTACTCAGACAACCTTCAACAGCACTTCAGAGGGATGCCAGCAGAAGTCCGAGAGCTGAAAGAAACCACCACGAGTGACAGATCCCTCCTTTTGAGCCCAAAACCCTAGCGAGCAAGACACAGCTGTCACAGGGGGAGCAGAGCTGGCTGGACTCACACACAGCTCCATTTTGCTGTAGCACACCCACAAACTTCCCAGCCCGGGCTGGGAATCAACAACACTTTGTAGTATTTCATCTCTCCCCTCCTCGCCGTGCCTGCCTCAGGAATTCTTTATCCCTGGACTTTGAAGCGAGCTGCTCTGTTATCTAATTTGCTACCCACAGCGGGTGAGGCACAGTGGCATTTTGGGTTCTTAAGATTGCCACGTACACAATTTCCCCATTAATTTTGATCTTGCTTCGAACAAACAGTGCAGACAGCATGGTCCAGTGGTCCTTCCCACTAATAGCAAGAACAAGCAGAGCACAGGAATTCAGTTTGTGAGAAGCAGCACAAAGCTCATTAGGCTGGGGAGGAAGAGAGAAGGTAATGTAAATAAGAGAGTAACCTCATCAAAAGAGTGTGCTTAATGTTAACAAGGAAAAAAAAAATCAGCGCTGCACCTGACATGAATATCATGAGTTTCCAGTAGCAGGTTCTGCATTAAGAAAAATGCAGAATTTGACAATGTATCTCCAGCAGATCCCCGTACACCGTGCTCCCTGCCTGGATGCTACCCTGTGCTTCCAGCAGCGTGCTTCCACGCTTCCCCAGCTCACCTACCACCCTCCTGGGAGGGCTACTGAGGAAGCTGAGCACACGAGCACACTCCCACAGACAATCTGTGAGAGACAGGCACAGCCCCCAGCCAGCCGGCAACCATTTATCACCAAAAAAATACCAAAACCAAAACCCACTCTGTCTGCTCCCTTAGCCCTGATAGGAGAAAAAGAGATACTACTATGAAAACCACCCAAAGGCAGATTTAGGAAATAAAATTCACAACTCTACCGTATAGCAAAGCTCCTGGAGTTGGTCCCTGTCCCCTCTAGCACCTCATCATGTGCCATGGCCCATAATCTGCCTTTCTGTCTCTGAGGGAATCGCTGCCTTAGCGCGTCTTTTCTCCTCTCACCATCTCCTGAATGTTAGTCACTCCTTCCTTCTAAACCATTCCCAGGTATTAAATATCTCACTAATCTCTGAGCAACTGTTCTCACCTGGCTTTGTAGCTTGGAGTTTCTGGTTCTGATCAGAGGGGGGTTTTGCCCAAAAGCTTCCCTGCCTTCTCTAACCCTGCCCAATAAAACATTTGTACAGACAGACCTCACCATTACACCCACACCAGGGCCCCTCTCCTGTCCCCTTACTGCTTTTGTCCCTGCAATTGCAAAGTAGGGAACAAAACCCTAGGACTTCCAGGACTTGAAAACAGCAGTGGCAGCCAAATGATCTGGGGACAAGCTTTTAGGAGAGCCTGTAGCAACAGGGACCTACAAGCTGGACAGGGTCTGTTCATCAGGAACTGGAGGTGTTAGCGTGGAAACACATAATCACTGGATGATTATATGCAGGTGCTTTTATTGAAGAGCTCTGGGAATCAGGGGTACAGACAAACCCAAATCTGACTCTGACACGGATTCACGATGGACACATTTTATACTCTTTCTTTACATAATCATATGTTGATTATTAACTTGATATTGTTCTATTGTGTGTATTGTTTTTGCTCAAGCATGACTTTAAGCCCCCTCTCCCCCCAGCATTTCTTATCTATTGTACAGGAGGGTACACAGGTGTAGGTTCGCAGGGTTCTAGTAAAGATAATACTTAATATTTACTAAGTAATTATCGCATTTAACATCATCTACTGTGCAGGCGGGCCCGCAGGTGTAGGTTCGCAGGGTTCTAGTAAAGACAATGCCCACTCCCGTTTCCAAGGCCCATTTTAGCTACCATGATTTTAGGAACATTTTAACCCCATGTTATCAGAGGGATAGGACAAAGGGGAGTGGTTTTAAACCGAAAGAGGAGAGATTTAGACGGGATGTTGGAAAGAAATTCTTCTGCGTGAGGGTGGGGAGGCCCTGGCACAGGGTGCCCAGAGAGGCTGTGGCTGCCCCATCCCTGGAAGCGTCCAAGGCCAGGTTGGACAGGGCTTGGAGCAACCTGGGATAGTGGAAGGTGGGACTGGATGGGCTTTTAGGTCTCTTCCAACCCAAACCACTCCATGATCTCCAACGATCTAGCTGGAGAGACACCCTCAGTGCATGTCCCAGCAATGGCACCGATGCTTTGGAGCACACCAAAGGATCTGGAGATGCTTCTCGTGGGAAACGAACCTGAAAGTCCAGCTGAAGAGCTGCTTTGCAGAGCGCAGCCACTCTTTCTCAGGGCTGGCACTGCCAGGAACCGCTCCTGGTTTTCGGGATCAGGCAGGTTTCTGAGAGCCCTCATCCTGTGCCCTCCTGCAAGGCACTGCCGTTTGAGGAACATCTCCGCTTTTCCAGCATTTTCCTGACCCCTAGTGACGAGCCGTGGCTGTACAGCAGCCGCTTAACATGCAGCGCCCAACTCTCCCTGAATAAACAAGGAACAGAACTCTTTAACATGGGGAAAACGGTTTCCAGATCTGTCAGGATACTCACCCTCCGCAACCCCTGCAAATTTGCCGGAAAAACCCAACCTGTTTAACAAACAGGCTCAAATTTGGACTGCAAGTCAGGAAACGAGCCGGATGAATCCAAGAAGGCTCCCTTGCGCCGGGCTCCAGCTGTGCCCAGGAAAGCCGAGATGCAGGACTAATCCATCAGCAAACCAGACAAAATAAGGGCTGGGGAGGAGGCAGTTGTGATGGATTGCCTTCCCCCGGGGCAAATGCATCCTGTTGCAGGGATGGGGGTGACCTTGGCAAGGACACAAACTCCATGGTTTCACTGCTGTCCCCTACGGACCATGGAGCGAACTCCTGGGAAGCTGGAGGACAAGACCTGTGACACAGGGGTACATCAGCTGCCACGACCCTTGGTTTTTGTTTCAAGGGCAAACACGGAGTCCAAACAGGATTATTCTGTCCCAGCTCGGAGTTTCCAAATCTAAACCATGCCAGGTTTCTCCACGCATTGGCTTGGAATGGGCGGTGTCTTCCAGTCTGGCACAGGAGAAGGGATCCACGGCAAAGTGCTCTTGGATGCTTTGGACTCCTGGTTTGCATCATCATCCTCCTCTGGGAAACCTCCCTTCAGTGAAACACTGCTCACTCCTATGTGCTCTGATATTCCTGGAAGCAGTCACCTCCCACTTTGGGATTCAGGTTTTTGACACATTAGAAGTGGTTATGCCGTTTTATTGCCATTTTTTCCACCTCATTTTCCACGCAGGGTACCTGCACTCTGCCTGACACAAGGGACCTTCCCCTAACACGCAGCGTGAGCAGAACAAAGCCCCAGTTTCTGCCGGCCTCCGATTTATTTTGTTCATTGCTCTGAGGGCCTCACTGATTTTGATAAAACATTGCTACAAGAGGAAATCTCACACATAATTAATTAATGATTCATTTCTGTTTATCGGGCCCTTTTGTCAACTTCAACTTGTCACACCTGCCATAAATCCTCTCCAGTGCTCAACAAACTCTTTAATTAAATCTGTTGTGCCATGAGAGCAATGCATCAGATTGCAGATGATGAAGGAATTTGGCCCACCCTGGCTTAAAACACCTTTTGGGTCACAGCTTCTCTGGGCACCCTCTGCCAGGGCCTCCCCACGCTCATGGGGAAGCATTTCTTCCCAATATCTCACCTATTCCTGCCCTGTGGCAGTGGGAAGCCATTCCCCCTTGTCCTGTGCCCTTGTCCAAAGTCTCTCCCCAGCTCTTTGGAGCCCCTCTAGGCACTGGTCTCCCTTTTCTTGTTTGCTCCACTCCTAGAAAGACAGGCTGGGAGAGCTGGGGGTACTCAGCCTGGAGAAGAGAAGGCTCTGGGAAGACCTGAGAGCCCCTTCCAGGGGGAAATTAAAAAAACCGAACAAACCACCCACACAGAGGAATGCAAAACAACAACAATCAAATACCCCACCCACCCAAACAGCACTTGTTGCTCTGTTGGGCCATCAAAACGTTTCAGGGAAAGTGAAATGAGGAGGGAGGGGGAAATTCAACAACGAAATTTTGAGATGGGAGACAGAACACTGCTCTAAAGCACAGCAGCTTTCAGGGTCAGGTATATTTTGTTAAAAAGTTATTGACAAAATACGAATATCAGTAGGTGAGTGATAGGAGAGCTCCCTCCAAATATGCAGAATCCTGTACACATGTGGGTTTAGCTGCCACCAAGAGCAGCACAGCTCTAAAACAGACAAAAAGCAGAGGGAAAAAGAGCAAAAATCTGTTCCCAGTAAACAGGTTCACCCCTTGCACAGGGTGCAAACTGCTCTGAGCAAACACCTTGCCCAACACCCCTCAATTAATCATTAAAAACAAACCTAAAGGGTCCCATCTCAGAAAGGGAAATTAAAGCTGTGCAGGTGGGGAACTGAGAGGTTCAGAAGTTGGAGTCAGCCAAAGGATTCCCCTGGACCCAATTCCACACTGCAGAGTGAGGAAAATCACAACTGCCCTGTTGTTTTTCAGGACCCTGCAAGAGACCCCTCCCTTGAAAGGCTGGCAGTTAAGGCTGGATTTATCACCCAGGAGAGAAAATGCCATTACAGAGGAGCTGAGCCATCAGAAGACAGTGTAAGGAGCCCTTTTTCTCCTGAGGTTCTCCACCCCCAGGGAGCTGAGGTGGCCATCAGTTGCTCTGCACTGGCAGCACACGTGGTGCCAAGGGAAATAGGATCAGCTCCCAGGCAGGCTGGAGCAAATCCCAGTGAAGGGAAAGCCAGGTAACAGGAGGGATTTGCTTCCTGCCCATCTCCAGATCAACGGGGAGGCCAACAGAGGCACTGTCACCCAGCCCAGCTGCCCTCAGTTCATCTGCTCAAACTATTATTTACAGGGGCTCCTCTGCTGGGCTGTGATGAAACTGCCAATCCTGCAATTCCAGCCTAGGCCAAAAAAATATTCTGCTGGCCTTTCCCAAGCTAATCAGCAACCCCACCTCCTGATTTCGTTGCTGGAAACCTCAGAGCACACCTCCTCCTGCCGTCCACAGCAAAGCTTCCGCCTCACATCTGCACACAATTATTTTCTTCTGAAGTGCTTCATTGCTCTCCAAGTCTTTTCTGCCCAGGCAGAAACTCAGGATCTCCCAGGACACAAAAGATGCTCATTTTTCCTTTTCATTACCCTGGCAAACAAACCTACAAAGGGCAAAAAAAAGGGGGAAAAAAAAAAAAAACCAAGAAGAAAATGAAAGGAAGGATTTGCTTTACAGTAGAAAACAAAGTGTGCACAAGAGTCTATACAAGGGATGTATGTCACACTGTATTTTAAAAAAACAAACCCTGGAATTAGTTGCTTCAAAGGTGAAGAAAGCCATGAGGGAATAGCAGGGGGCAGAATTTCTGTCTGCCACATACGCCAGCACAGTAAAAAATTGTTGTCAGCACTGGAAAACTGCCCATCATGTGAGCTGCAGGACATGGGCACAAATCCCTCCGGCCTGGAGAGGGAAAAATGCCAGGGAGCAGCACTCAGCATCCATGGACACACCATTCCCTCGGCAACGGCGGAAAACACCTCAAAAACACGCTCGGAAGTGCCGTGGGGCATTTTGCCTTCTTCCGCCCCATTTCCACGGAATAACCCCGTGCTGCCAGCCAATCCCGGCCGTGCCAGGGGATGCGGCAGCGGCTCCGGCTGCCCTCGCCATCCCTGCACCTGTTCCTTGTGCCCGGGGTGAGGAGGTGACCCGCAGCAGAGGCGTGCGGGGAAAACGCATCGTGCCTTCGTCGTGCAACGCTCCCGAGAGACCCCGCCGGGGCACCCCCCGAGCCCCGAGAGACCCCGCCGGGGCACCCCCCGAGCCCCAGGGTCCCGAGAGACCCCGCCGGGGCACCCCCCGAGCCCC
>VWPU01005003.1:11398-48016 GCA_013398955.1 Callaeas wilsoni
CCGAGCCCCGAGAGACCCCGCCGGGGCACCCCCCGAGCCCCAGGGTCCGAGAGACCCCGCCGGGGCACCCCCCGAGCCCCAGGGCCCCGTGCGGCCCCCCCGGCAGGTGACCGGGGTCGGGCGGGCTCGGCTGGCCGTGGGTGGAGCCGGTAGCCTCGCCACTCCTCCCGCCATCCCGGCCCTGCCCCGGCTCCAGCGGGATCCCGCACGCCGAGCATCCCCCGACCCGCTCCGGGGACGGAGGCCACGGACAGCCGCGGGCCATGGTAAGTCGCTGCTGGGAAAGGCGGCTGTTTGCTCTGCCTGTGCCGAGGCAGAAACGTTTCAGCGGCAGCTCGAGGCTGCGGGGAGAGGCAGGAGGGAAGGGAGGAAGGAGCAGAGCGCTACGGTTAATCAGTAACGCGGCGGCTCTGCCGCCCGCTTTTCCAAAGGCAGCGCTCTCCGGGCTCCTTCCTCCGCGAGGGAAAGGTCCGTCAGCAACGACCCCCATCTCACATTCTGTAGGGCAAGGACGACCCCCGCATGGGCTCCATCTGCACAGCCCTGCAACACACCCGGGCCGGCTGGAAATCGGCTTTTCCACGACAGCAACGGACCGTGGGGCTGGTGGGATACACCATTCCAGCCCTGCCTGTTCACCCGGGACTGCTCCCTATACCTTCTCCTAGGTGGAAATTCTACCTCTCATTAGGAAAAAAATCTTCCCTGTGAGGGAGGTGAGGCCCTGGCGCAGGGTGGCCAGGGAATCTTGGGCTGCCGCTGGATCCCTGGAGGTGTCCAAAACCAGGTTGGACAGGGCTTGGAGCAGCCTGGGATAGGGGAAGGTGTCCCTGCCCAGGGCAAGGGGGTGGAACTGGATGGGCTTTAAGGTCCCTTCCAACCCAAACCATTCCATGATCCTCTAAAAGGAAGATTTTAGTTAGAGCAAAGAGGGTTCAGATTCTCCCAATTTCCCATGCTGGTTCCTTTCCCTCAGTTGCACAATGCATCTACTTGGTTTCCTGCTGGCAAAAAAAACAAAAATAAAAATCCCAGCTTTTTGCCAGTTGAGAATCAGGAGAAGAAAACAATATAATTTCATTTCCCTAACGAGAAGGATGCGTTTTAAAGGAGTGAGAGGACATGAAAGCATTAACATGCTATCCTGACAAAACTAGCAGGCTGGCCAGTGTCCTGGGGTGGAGAAGAAGGGATTGGAGCAGGATGGAGGGCAGGGGGGTGCTCCAGACAGAGGGTTTGCCATCACAAGACGCAGCCAGAGGAGCTGGCTCTGTGTGGTGTGTGGGCCAAACCTCAGCCTGGCCATGCCTCCCACTGGTGCTGGGCTGGAAAAAGCCCCGCGGCCATCCTCCCACATAGTCACAAGGGAGAAGAGGGTCGGAGAACAATTACACCACGTCCCTTTGTTGCTCTGCCCAGGGAAGGCTGGTTTGGAACACAGCCCCCTGCATACATGCCCCTCTGCTCCAAGCAACGACTCCGGCTTTTCCCTTTTCCTCTCTTTAGCACCGATAAGGAGCAGGTTTGAGCCCCCGGTCCCAAATCCTGGTGCGGCCCCTGCCCTATTCCCATCGGAGCCCCCCGGGGTGCCCCCCTGCCAGCGCCCCGTGCAGAGCCATCCTCTGTCCCCACCTTATCCAGTTGCTAAGCTACCTGTGCCCGGCTTATCTCACCATCGGCAGGGAAGGGCAACGGCTGAGGGTTTATTGAGCTAGGTCGTGTTTACTCACCACCTTCCCTCCCAGCTCGGGAGAGGGACAGGGTTGACATTTGGGGGGTGGGGAGGGGGTGAAAGAGCCGAGGCTGGCAGGGGGCCATCCAAAATGCAGTGAGGCCAAAATATGCGGAGGCAAGGAAGGCCTTTCCCAAAAATCCTGCAGCTGCAATGCCTGGGGGACAGGAAGAATCCCACCCCCAGCCACCCCACTCTAGGGTTCAGTGACACCCTGGCACTCTCCATTCCGTGCAGTCTAAGGGTCATGGACACACAGACAGGTAGGCACCCACACAGCCATAGGAACGGGGTATCGTCTTTCCAGTCTTCCCCAAAACATGCAAGAACCACGCACAAAAACATCCATTTCACAGCTGGTTCTTTGGGTTTGTACAGCCTGTGAGCAGGGAAACCATAGGAGAGGATGACTTGCCTCAGCTGCTCGGTTGTTTGAGGTGCCATTTCTGACCACTGATGCCCAAGCAAAGCGTCTCAAGGGGCTGCTGAGCAAATACCCACAAAAAACTGGGCCAGATTTGTCGAGACTCATACCCAGCTTGCCCCACTTGGCTCTACAGCACATAAAGAAATTGCAAAGAGATATTGGTCTTTATCACCACTGACTGGAAAGATCAACTCACCCAAACCTGCCAGAGCTCAAGGAGTGTTTGGACAACGCTCTCAGCACATGGTGGGATTCTCAGGGCTGTCCTGTGCAGGACCAGGAGCTGGAGTTTGATGATCCTTGTGGGTCCCTTCCAACTCAGAACAATCTGTGGTTCTATGAAAGAATTTTAATTGCCAGAACATAATATTTCAGAGAGCAGTGCCTCTCTGCACTCGCTCCTGCTTTCCCTGCTGAGCCAGAGCAGAGCTGGCTCGGGCAGCCCCCATCCCCAAGAGCTTCATTTTAGTTTCATCTCTGCCTATAAACACTCCCCAAAGCCAAGAACTGCTGCTTTTCCACTACCACCCCTTAAAAACTAAGTACCAGCAGCTCTGCCCAAGGCAGAGCTCAACCACAATCCTTCCTTCTGCCCTTTGTTCCTCACAGACAGAAACAGCCTCTTGAACTCCATCATAATATAAAGGAGATGGAAAAAGGAGCTGAACTGCAGCTTAGTGTGACTCATCTCTGATCCACACCACTTCTTTCTCCTCAAAAGCAGGCTCCTGATAAATAAATAAATAAATAAGCCCTCCTGCTTTAGGAACCCTAAAGCAACTCTCAGATCTACAAATGATCACAAGAGTTTCAGCTTTTTAGGCTTCTTCCCCCCCCCCAGAAGATTATATGTAAAATAAAATGTATTTTGGAGTTTAACTTCCCACAGGTATCGTTTCTTAGTACCTCAGGCACTGTGGTAGGTGTTGCGGGTGAGAGGACAGGAGGGACCCGCTGGACTTCCTCGGTACATGCAGGATGTATTCCAGGCAGGCAGCAGAGGACATTGATATTCCAACCCTCCCACCCACTCTGCAGCCGCCTCCGTGTTCCCATAACTCCACGACCCATGGGATGCCTCACTGCTCTGAACATCTGCTTCAGCCCACCCCTGCCACGCTGATCTGCTCCTCTTCCCTTTCCTTCCCGCGGTGCCAGGCAGGAAAAGCCCACAGGCTGAGCACGGAGGAGAGGGAGCAGCTGCTGCCAAACCTGCGAGCCGTGGGGTGGAACGAGGTGGAAGGCAGAGACGCCATCTTCAAGGAGTTCCACTTCAAGGACTTCAACCGGGTACGAGCACCAGGGGCACGGAGTTTTGCAGACCGGGACACCGGGTTTGCGGAGCAGGGAGGCCCCTCTGCAAAGCTCAGCCGAAGAAACCCCTCTGTGTCTCTCCTGAAATGGAATGGCTGAGCAAACTAACCTACCCAAGACACCAACCCCAGCATAGAGTTTGTCTGGGAAACACTCCTCAGAAAGAGGAAAACCCATACAAAAATGCCAGAATATCCCAGGCCTTGCATTTGGTTGGGTTATCTAGACACAGGCAGCGTAAAATTAATAGTAATGGGGTGAAAACCAATATATTGCAGGGTAAATGGTTCAGAGTTAACTTTCCTTCTTGCTCTGCAGGCCTTTGGCTTCATGACCAGAGTGGCTCTACAGGCAGAAAAACTGGATCACCATCCCGAATGGTTCAATGTGTACAATAAGGTAAGAAACACGGATGGTGGGGACAAAGCAGGGCGCTTCAGGGAGCAGCTCCCTTTTTTGAGGGATAAAACAGGAGCAGCAGGACCTGTTCTCAGCAGCAGGACCTCTTTCCTCAGATCTATTCCCGTATCACAGCCAGCCTACAGCTGTCACTGATCCTTTCCTCCTCCTTTTTCCCCATCCAGCTGAGCAGTAGCTGCCGTAGGCTGGCACCAGGGTTGCTTTTTAAAATCTGTATGAAGCCACAGGAAAAGCTTCTGGGGAAGGAGGGAGTTGAAAATGGGCCCAGGTGGCTGCTGTGACCGAGGCAGGGGTGCCAGTGACAGCTTGTGGCCAGGATGAGCTATAGGCAGGAGAAAAACCAGGCAAAGTGCCAGAGCACCTCTCCCACCCCAGGGAATTTTGCTAACAAGCTTGGAGCTGCTGCCTCATCAGATGCAGCACTGGGGGAGACCAGCCCGGCTGTTTCTGTCAGCATCACTGGGCCTGTCTGTCTGTCTGTCTGTCTGCCTTAGGTTCACATCACCTTGAGCACCCACGACTGCGGGGGATTATCGGAGCGAGACATCAACCTGGCCAGCTTCATCGAGCAGGTGGCGGCTTCCCTCTCCTGACCAGGGACACACGCAGCCAAAAACCCACGGTGCCACTGCGTCCTGCCTGGATGGCACCCAGAGCCTTCTCCCACTTCTTCCAAGCTAGATCCTGGATCCAGACAGCCCGACACCTCGCCGACCTCCCCCGCGCAGCTCAGATGGATGGAGGCACTTCTCAGGGTGCGCGTATCCATCGCTGATCTTGCAAATTCCACCCTTAAACCCTTCCTTAGCCATGTGATCCCACACCCCCAACGGCTGAGCCTTTTACCAGGAGTCAGTCATATCATAGATTCACGGGATGGTTTGGGTTGGAAGAGACCTTAAAGCTCACCTCATTCCCCCCCCTGCCATGGGCAGGCACACCTTCCCCCATCCCCGGCTGCCTCCCGCCCCATCCAGCCTGGCCTTCAACACTGCCAGGGATCCAGGGGCAGCCACAGCTTCTCTGGGCACCCTGTGCCAGGGCCTGACCACTCTCACAGGGAAGAATTTTTTCCCAGTATCCCACCTAAACCTATTCTTTGTGAATCCACTCGCCCTTGTCCCATCACTACATGCTGTTGTTAAAAGTCCTTCTCCCTGTTTCCTGTCAGTTCCTTCAGGTACTGGAAGGCTGCCGTTAGGTCACCCCAAAGCTTCTCTCCTCTGGGCTGAACAATCCCAATTCTCTCCAGCCTTTCCTCATAGCAGAGGCGCTCCATCCCCTCTGATCATCTTGGTGCCTCCTCTGGACTCGCTCCAATGGGCTGATGTCCTTCCAGACTCAAGTTACACCAGTAAATCTGTCCAGAGCCTGCCCCCATCCAGCCCCTGCTGTTGCTGCTTACCTCCTGGAATGTGCTTTCTGCCCAGAACATGTTTTGTGAACGCTTTGGCTTGTCTGTAACCAAGCAGCAGCGTGCTGTGCAATTTGTCATTGCTGTAACCCCTCTCTAGCACTATTACATCAGGCACGTGGTCTCACCCCGACTGGAGCCAGCCTTTATTGTAAACATTTTCACTTGGGATCCTACTAAACATCTCGTTTAAGCTGATGGCTCTTTGGGAAGAGGCCTCACTGGTCAAATGACACCAACAGGTTCTCCCAAGGGCAGGTACTGCCCTGACTGCTCTCGAGGAGGTGCTTCTGCCATGGAAAAACTTCACATGGAAATGGCAGGTGCCTTCCCCTCAGTGACTGGGGTCTGAAAGGCAAAGAGGTGATCAAAGCCAGGGCAGGTAAAAACTGCTTGAGTAAAATCCCAGCTGTGCCACAGCCAAGGCACAAACACGGGGAAAGTACAACCAAAAGGCACAAAAGCAGCACGGCCTCAGGCCAGGGGCTGCTCAGGGTGGAATGCTTCCCAAAAAGAGGTTGTGGGTGGATTGGGTGGTGCACGATCTTCATTGATACAATGAACAATCTCATGTGAAACCAACACCATATGCTTTCAGCACAACAGTCTGGGGAAAAACACTACAAACACCCAGTTCAGGTCTTTTTGCTTCTCTTTTTTTTTAACCTTTAAAGTTCTACAAAGTATTAATAGAAAATCCATAGCTCTTAACTTCCAGCATCTTTGAACACACACAAGACGCAGACACCACCTTCATTTCAACAGGACAGAGCAGCCCTCAGGCAGAGTTAGTAAAATTCATAAACCATCCTCCCTGCCACAGACCAGGCTGTGCATGAGCAAATTCCAGGAACAAGAAGTCCCCATTCATTCAAGTGAGAACTGAAGCAGAAAAATAAGAGCTCAGTGAGGCTAGATAGCTAAATGCACCATTTTAATACAAACCAGGCCCGTTTTCACCAGCTCTGCAGCTATTTCAGCCTCCAGTTCGACAGTGGCAAATCAGAGCAATGCAGAAAACTGCCATCAGATCAACTCGTCCCATTTGTCCATTAGAAAGTCCAGAAAGTGGATTTATTGGGCAAGGTATTATTGTGTTGTACGCAACCCTTCCGCTCCCCCCTCCCCCAAGTCATCAGAAAAGTGCAGATGAAATCCATGGCGTGAAGACACACATCTCTTCTTGGTCCATTCCATTGGATATTCTTCATTCTAGTACCTAAGAACAGGCGAATCCCTTGGGAGTGCTCTGTACAAGCAACAAGTTGAGTGTCCCGCTTGGAAAACCTGAAAATCCCGCAGGAATTAACAGTGGCAAGCATCCCTCCAGCTGAAAGTACCGTCCAGTTTCAGATCATAATCCAGTTCATCAGATTCTTTTTTTTTTGTTTTTCTTTTAAACAATCACACAGCCTGCAAATCCATTTTTCCAAGACCATTTGGCATGATAAAGTAGATGCAGATTACATGTTAGGTGACAAGGAGGAATAAAAACTACACGCCAGGGAATTACAGTGGCCTATTCCCGACCACAGGATTACATTTACAGTATAGGACAAATACACATGGAACAATTCAACCCACAAATATTATTAATAAGCAAAGCCCAGAATAGAATACAAATAACACCTTCAAATACATCCAAAAATGTGAAATGGAGCACTGATCTGTTAGATCCATCTACTTCCTGGGAGGAAAATGCAACCAGGGAAGGAAGAGAAGGGAGTTTCTCTCTCCTTCAGCCCACCCCAATCCACCCCTTCTTTCTTTTAAAGCAGAAACAAAAAGAGTACCTCCCTTTTTTTTTGTTTTGTTCTGTTTAATCTCGGTTCCAAAGAGAACCATCACAGTAGCGAGACACTTAAGACTGTCCCCAAAGTACTGCAGACTCAGAGATACAGTAATGGTCACATTGGCAAGACTTTGAGAGAACAAATAGGTCCAATACAAACTGCCAGAGCTGGTATCACCATCAAGAGACTCTCGGGCAATTCAATGATTTCAAAAGGGCTCAGAGACTTGCATGAAGTCATCAAGCTCAGGGCAGATGGCCAAAATGCTTGTGTCTCCTAAGACAGGGAATAAAGCTGTTGGAAAGCCAGGATCCTTCCCACAATGGCTGGGCCCAAGGCTGTTCTGGTTTGTGCAGGGGCTGGTAAGTGATCTTCTCATTCCTTAAAATTCCTGTGCTTCAGCCAGGGTCAGCTTCAGGCTCACAGGCTACAGCAGAGAGATGCCTTCAGATGCCCTGCACAGGACTCTGCAGACACGGCATGAAGTCTTCGCCCGCGTGTGGGATTCTGCCTGGGAAACTCTCAGTTCCATGCAAAAAGCTGAGAGGAAACATGGGAAAGCCCTGCAGGAGTAACTCTGACGCAACTTAAGAGATTCTGGCTTGTCCTCGAGGCCACAACTGCCTCACAAGGCCGCGCTGGGAAAACTCTCTCACCCTAAAAACAGCGGGGAGAAATAGGAAGGCTGAGCCACGTGCCCAAGGCTGGAACACCTCCGACTTGGGGCATCCTTTCCTCTGCTTCTCCCAGCATCTTTGTAATACTGTGAAGGGACTTGGCTCGTTACAACTACTATCCTACCTAACAGGCAAGGGTGCTTCCTCTGAGGCCAGCCTGCCTTTGAGGTTTGTTTTCAGAATTAGTACCATAAAGAAATGACCACAACCAAGGTCGCGGTCAACAGCTGAACCCTCCAACCCTCCCTGGCGTGCCACAAAAAAGAAGCCAGAGAAGCATCAAGGCACAATGGTGAATGCCCTTTTGAGAATGTGCCTTAAAAGAATCAGTGCAAAGAGCTGAGATTACTGCTATTACAAAAGTCACCTTTTTGATACTAAAAGGCCGTGGTAAAATATCCGTCTGCGCACGAGATCCCTGGCTGTGACATGGGCCAGGGCCTGGCTGGCTCTGCTACAGCATCGTGAGGGGCCAGTGTAAAACCTTCAAGTTCCGAACAGTGAAATGAGCTTTGCACCTCCCTCCAGATTTGTGCAAGGGAAAACAGCACTCCTGGGTGGTCAATGCATGTCTTCTACAAGAGGCAGGGGAGCTAAACAGAGTTTTCAGTACCATCCAGTTCCTCTCCCTACGCCCCCTGCTTGGTTTCTGTTTCTGCTGTTGTTCAAGAGATTCCAGAAAAGGATTTTGTGTTGTTTTTTACTCCCCCTCAGCAGATATTGATTGTAGTCTCACTGAGATCTCCAGAGGGGATTTCAAAAGGAGGCCATGACTACCTTCCCTCTGCCAGTTGATCAGCTCTGCATTACACAGATATAAGGCTCCCAGCACGGTCTGTTAAATGCAGCAGCTTACAGGAATACTCAAGAGAAAACAAAATTTCCAGTTTACTGTCTCCCATTAACTTCCGGGAAGACTGGAGCCATGGAACACAACGTGAGAACTCAGATTTAAAACTCAGCTGGACACTGGCTGAATACCAGGTCTGAGGAGGAGAACCAACAAGGAATGAAGTGACATGCAGAATACCTGAGGAAGTTGGAGCTGTGGAATGGACATTCAGTTCACCATCAATAGCCATGATGAAAACAGGCAGGGGGGAGGGAGGAAAAGCCCTAAAACTGAAATTGGGCATGAAAACAATGCAGATTTCAGAACAGACTAAGACAAGGAAGGAATTTTTCCAGATCAAGCCACCCTCAGACCTGCAATTGTAGGAACAAAGGAACTGCAATCTCTTTCCCTAGGAAACCTTTGGAACCACCCCAGTGCTCGCTGGCAAGGCACGGATTGCTGCACTACAGTCAGTGGTGGCCGGGAGAGCCGTTCATGTGCTTTTCACCGCTGGGAACATCCGTGCTGTAGAGGCCATCCAGGTACGCCTGGGAAATCTCCGCGACCAGGCTCCTGTCTGGGACGGACTGGGCCATTCCGTAGATGGCTCCCTAAGCAGAGAAGAGCAGGCTGTTACCCAGGAGAAACACCCTCAGCCCAAACACCCCCTCACTGCGTGCTGGCCTCCTCACCATGCCGGTGGTCTTGGCGTTGAGGTCCTTCACGATGTCCTGAATGCTGTCCCTGACGTCCTTCAGGAACTGCTCAGCCACGCCAGGCTTCGTGTGCAGCTGCGTGATGCAGAGATGGATGCTGGGCAGGCAGGGCAGAGGGCAGACATTAACCACCTCCAGTACACACAGCTCCACCTTTCCTGAGCACCCAACAGCGGCCGAGCCCTTCTGTGGCCAGTGATAACCATGCATCTCCTTAAAACAGCATTCCCACTAAGGGCAGTCCCTGCACAGTGCTTGCTAGCTCCTTCTTCCTTCCTTCCTGACTTCACAATTAGGTTACAGTTTCTCACCTCATTCCAGGTACCTCTGGTGACAAAAATGCAGCTGCCTGCAAGCACGGTGACCCCTGACATCATTTCCCTCTCCCTCCTCTGCAGCTTCTACAGCATCACCAGCAGGAAGCACTCACCTCTGGGCTGTCACCTCAGGCTCTCTAGACTTTGCTTCACATGGCCAGTCAAAAATTTTTTCAGTGCAGCTACATCTGGGAGCACTGGCCCCTTTTGCCCACAAAAGCCCAGTTTCCCACTTAAGGAAAGGCTCTGACAAAGATTAATTTTACATTGAAAATGATCAGCTCTTCACTGTTCCTTCAATTACCTTTATCTTAAGTGGGCAGGAGGAAGACAGTTAAAGTAAATAAATCCATCTACAAGTATTCAGTTAACGAAACATGAGATAAAGCCTTGCTTATTTATATTTCTCTGCTTGTATTATATAGAGGTAAATAGAAAAGGAGCCTCAGATATGTCCTCTGCCAGGCTCATTAAAATTATTAATACTTTATCTTCACTGCTGTATAAGGGCAATTACAAAAGTGATTCCTGCTCTGCAGAGGAAAATTCTACCTACAATTTATTGGATATGAACAACAGTACCCAGCAAATCACAAGAGCTACGTGGCCTGAAGTTTATCATCTTGCATATCCTGGCTAAATACATCACTCCCTGGTCTCCACACGCTCACCTTGGTGGGAACTGTAGGACATTCAAGTTCCATCCTTTTGCAGCTAAAGAATTAGATAATCGATAGATGTCAAAAGTGTCCGAGCCAATGGAGAGGACAGACACCTCTGGCTTCCCAAAAATGAAGATGCT
This sequence comes from Callaeas wilsoni, assembly GCA_013398955.1. Lineage (NCBI taxonomy): Eukaryota > Metazoa > Chordata > Aves > Passeriformes > Callaeidae > Callaeas > Callaeas wilsoni. The sequence goes on from VWPU01005003.1 coordinate 21,846, forward strand.
GTCAATTTTTCTCAGCCTTGAAAACGAAGAGGAGAAAAGAAATGACTGATCAGGGTTACAGGGTTCAGACATTCTGTCCACCCAGCTGGAGCCTTAAAGGAAAAGCTACAGAAGGGAACAGACAGCAGCACGTTCCCTCCCAAAAATCATGCACGCGGCCCAGGCCATTGGGACCTGCCAAAGGACCTGGGTCATTACATACCCTAAAGTCAAGTAAACTCAGGAAGAAATGGAAAAGAAGGAAGAGAGAAAAGCAAGGGAAGACAGAACAGCAGAGAAAATCAGCTTCTCTCACACAGCCACCCAAGCATCCCGACAAGGAAGAGTATAACCCTTCTTCTGTCCTCCCTCCAGATTCCCCCTCGGCCATGGCTGAGGCAGAAGGAATTCTAGAAGCAAAGTAAGCTGAATAAAGGTGCCTGCACCCCTCCCCTCTGTGCCCCTCAGCTATCTGGGCACAAACAAAGCATGTTCGCCCGGAGCTGCCCAGGTGGTCCCTACCCAGCAGGTACCAAGGAAAAACAAACCAAAAGCAGTTTGGGAGGAGGGGTCCAGCCCAGGGTTGAAGAGCAAGATCCAAACACTGAGGCACCCACGTACTCAGATTCGAGGAAACGGGCTGTTTTAATGATCCTCTTCGTAGCCTCAACGTAGCCCGACTCTCCAATGTGCAGCAGCGTTGCCCAACATGCAGCTATGATCCCACCAGGCCTGGAGCCTGCCACGGAGGGGGAGGCATAAATTCCTCCTTGCCAGTCAGGGGCTACGAAGAACTGGTACTTCCTGTACTCCTTGTCACTGTAGAGCACCACCGAGGAGCCCTTGGGAGCGTAGCCATACTGCAAGAGGCACAGAAAGGGTTAGAAAGCAGCAAGGGGGCACAGAAACCTATCCAAGTCCTCACCAAGATCCCGTATATTGATCTGCTGGAGAGCAGGAAGGCTCTGCAGAGGGCTTGGGGCAGGCTGGATACATGGGCAGAGGTTCAGCAAGGCAAAGTGCCAGGTCCTGCCCTTGGGTCACAGCAACCCCCTGCAGCTCCAGGCTGGGGCAGAGGGGCTGGAAAAGGGCCCGAGGGTGCTGGTGACAGTGGCTGTAGATAAGCCACCATGTGCCCAATGGCACCTGGCCTGGATCAGGAACAGTGTGAGCAGCAGGACCAGGGCAGTGACTGCCCTCTGTACTGGGGGCCCTTGAATGCTCTGTCCAGCTCTGGGCCCTCCTGGCCAGAGCCCTAGAGGGGCTGGAGCGTGTCCAGGGAAGGGAACGGAGCTGGGGAAGGGGCTGGAGCCCCAGGAGCGGCTGAGGGAGCTGGGAAAGGGGCTCAGCCTGGAGCAAAGGAGGCTCAGGGGGGACCGTCTGGCTCTGCACAACTCCCTGACAGGAGGGGGCAGCCAGGGGGGGTCGGGCTCTGCTCCCAGGGAACAGGGACAGGACAAGGGGAAACGGCCTCAAGCTGGGCCAGGGGAGGCTCAGGCTGGACACCAGGGGAAATATCTTTGTGGAAAGGGTTGTTAGGGAGAAAGGGCTGTCAGGGTGTGTTCATGGAACGACTCGATGTGGCACTCAGTGCTCTGGTCTGGTTGATAAGGTGGGGATTGGTCACAGGTTGGACTCAGTCTTGGAGGTCTTTTCCAACCTGAGGGGTTCTGCACTTTGGCACGTTGCACAAAGCATGTGAACAGAGCAACCCGTACTCCTGCACCTCAGTGCTCCTCCACACAGTAGATAGAGAAGAAATGCCTGAAGGCCAGGATGCCAACAGGAATCGTACCCCAAAAAGGAAAGCCCTGGGAGACCCTTCTCCCCTCTCCTTACCTTGTGGGTGTCGGCAGAAATGCTGGTCACACCTTGCACGCGGAAGTCAAAGGGATGCTTTAGGGGGAACCCTGCCTTGTCCATGAAAGCAATAAGGAATCCACCCAGGCAGGCATCCACATGGAAGGGGATTTTGTACTTCACTGCAAGCTGTGTGCGAACAAGAGATGAGGGAACAAAATGATGTGGTTGGGGCACCCAAACTCCAGCCACCAAAACGTATTTGGCATTTCACAGGTAAATGTTCACTGAACCCATTGAGAGCATCACACCACTCTCAAGCCGTGGAGGACAGGCAACGTGGAAGGGCTGGCTGTTTGTGGGATGCCTTTTCCTGCCTTCCACACAGAGGAAAAACAACGTGGCATTTTGGTAGTTTGCTGTGCTTGCCAAAGGAATGTGACAACATTGTCTGAAAAGAGTATCCTCAATAAAGAAAAAGGGCATGAGCCAAAGGAACAGAAGGTCAGAGGCCCTGGGTGGTCACATACAAAATAAATAACTGCAGCACGGAGAGGAAAGAAATCAACAGCTGTGTTTGAAAAATAAGATCCCAGCCCTTTGACTCCTACTCCCTCCACGCATTCCTCAGACTTCCACACCAATTTTGCTACAACCAGCAGGCCCTAAATCAACGCCTTTCCACCAGGTGAGCCATTTAGGTGTTCTTTCCTTTCAGGTAGCAAAGAACGAGCAGGTCTGGTTGGTCTCACAGTCACAGGTTCCCCCTCACTCCCAAACTGCATCCTATATGCCCTGCTGTTGGTCAACAACTCATTTGAGGACAGAAATATCGTTCCAGCCAGTGGGATCCCCCCACCAAATTCACTGCTTGGCATCCTGGAACCCCTCTGCTCTTCCTGTGCTGGTTTTACTGCTACAACACACAAGTTCCTACAGGTAGGGGTATCCTACCTCTGCCACCTGTTCAATGGGATCCATAATTCCATGTGGGAACTGGGGAGCAGAGCAGACCAGCATGGCTGTGTTCCTCGAGATGGCTCTCCTCATTGCCTGAAGATTTAAAGAGAGAAGATGCTCACATTCCATTTACCAAGTGCCATCCTGCCAAGAAAGAAAGAGTGAGAACATGCAGAGTCTGGTCCTAAAAACCAATGCACAAAAGTGTACAGAGAGGAAAGCAACGAGCTACAACCACTCATCCACTTGGAAATACCGTAATATTTTTGTTCACCCTCCTCTGAAATCTGGGGCTATTTATGAAATACATAAATTACCTGATTCTAAATGAATCCCACGGGACAAAGGGATAACATCCAGTTATTTGGAATACAACCTCATCTGCAATGACAGGCACTTACTCGTGCTGTTTTTCATTGTTTCCAGAAAGCATTCCTCCCTCTTTATCCACTGACTCGCTACCTGGACAGGTAGATTTCTTGCTAGTTGCTGCACTATGCTAATTTCCTCACAGAGAGAGCCTGAAGTGATACCTGAACATCCACTTCCATAGCCTTGGTCAGTGGTATTTGGATCAGCTTCATCCCAAAGTAGTGTGCTGCCTTGTCAAAGGCCGCGTGGGCGCTCACCGGGACCAGCCTGGAAAAGGAACAGATCAAATGAATATGATCTCATATCATTATCAGAGCCTTAAATGTTAGAGAGGGAAGAAAAGAACCACCAGTGTTTCATTTCTTTTTACATTTTCCCCTCAAAGCAATTAAGCAGAAAAATATTTTCCATGCAGCATCTAGAAAAGAGGCAGCACATCAGAGACAGCAAATCCTCTCTTAGCAGTGTAATGATTAGCACAATTCCTCATTTGAGCTCCAACCAGCCCAACTCCAGCCTCAGAGTTTTTAGGCTAAGCCCCCTTTGATCTGAATAAATCAAACCCCTTGAATACTTCAAAGGGCCTGACAATCTCTGCTCAAAAGCAGAGCTGACCCTAGCAGGCTGTCTAGAGCAGCAGACAGGTATTGCCAAAATACATCTGCTCAGCACAGCCCCCCAGCAACATCTGTGCCCCCAGGCTGCTTTACAACTTCCTGTGCTTTTGAACTCTGCTTTCCACACAGGTTTCTCTCCTCCAGACAGAGACAGACAAGGAATAGGTGGTAACGAGCTATGAAATGGAGGATTATTGAGGTCCAGCACCACCTCAGCTCAAGGGGGACAGTAAATCCCACAAGGCCCCGAAGGAAGAAGCTGTGGTGGCACCACTCACATTTCTGGCTGTTTGATGCCTCTCTCATAAGCCAGGTCTCTGTAGGCCTTGCAGGCCATCAGGATGCTCTCGGTCCCTCCAGATGTCATCTGTCACCAGAAAAGAAGCAAACAAGGAAAAATAACAATGGATGTTGCAGGAAGGAAAAGCAGAAAGGGGATATAAGCACAGCATCTCTTGCCTCTGCTTCAGAGGTGCATGGGACAACTCAGGGTTTGAAGGGCAGCAGAAGCCACTGAACAGCACGAGGCAGCTTTCTCAGATTGAAAATGCACATTTAAATGTTGAATCCACTATTTAAAAGGGATGGGGGAAAGGGAAAACAAACAGAAAGTATGAAATTCCAGAGCCCAACAGGAGGGAACCACATTGCACAGTGACCTGACCTCATAAAACTACTCATACGTAAGCTCTCGATTACCTGAGGACTGTTTATCTGCATTACAGATTAATTACACCACGTATACGGAAACAACAAAGTTGATTCTGTGTTAAGCCAGCTGAAGTCCAGCTGGGTTTATTAGGTCTGGAGCAGTGCCACACCGAGGCACGGAGTCAGCTCAGGGTTGGCACCACTCCTGAGCTACAAAACCTTCCCAGAACCTGGAATGCTGCAGGACTCAGAGCTCTCTCCCAGCTCCTCTCTGCAGAGGCCAGCCTAGGTCTGCTCAATACCAGAGCTTCTAAGCCCTCAGGGACACAAGAAATTTTACACCAGGAGGAATTTGTGCATTCCTCTCCCCAGCCAGCCCCTCAGTATTCACACCACCCACTAACCCTGCTGTCCCAGCCCTCCTCACCCTGACCACAGGGTTTGCATCAGGAGGTGGAAGAGAGGAAGGCACACACAGGTTTGCTATTGCATACCTGAACTCAAGGGCTGGTGCAAATACATAAATTAAACTCTTTATAGGAAGGAATTCCTCAAGTGGGAGGACCGTCTCTTGTGGGTCAGCTTTATGAGTTCTGGCATGCAGGGGACACTGGGCACAACCTTCCCCAGTGAAATTTTAACCTGGGAAACTGTGAGGTTGGCTTTTCAAGCAGCCTGCGGGACTGACTTACTGGGTGAGCCATAACCTGAGGATATGAGGTAGCTGGGACAGTTATACAGAGATTCAGGTACATGAGGAATCAAAACCTACTTATATTGCTTATGGAGAACTAATTTTGCTCCTCAGACCTGCTGAACCAACTGTAACTTCAAAAACAAACATAAAAAGGACCCAATCACATTTGTATGCCTTATGATATCTGGAAGTTTGGGTTTTCCTTTGGTTTTTCCCTGCTGACACAGCTGCAAACCCCGAAAATGCCACAAAGTGTGACTGTGTGACGATGACTAAACATGAAGTACAGAGATAAGGAACAAAGTTCACAGCCTGCCAGGATTTGTTCCTCACACAGTCCAAGCCAGCAGCAGCTGCTGCCACAGGCAGTGTGGAAGCAACTGTCACACCACGGACAATTCCTGCTTCTTGGGGGAAGTTTAAAAGCAACAGCTGTCAGAGATGAAACCTAACAGAGCCTCGCACCGGATAAAGACATCACTGCATTAATTGTGAAGCAAATGGATGGCAGCAGGAACACAAGGTTTTAAGGTTTTAAGGGCTGTGTCACTCACTTCTCAACGCCCTTTATGAAAAGATCTGTCGGGTTGTCAGGGATTACCCTTTGGGATAAAAATCCCAGCTGGTGACAGACTGCCTTCCTACTGGGTAGGAGAAGAGGAATGGGATTGTCGCATACTTGGACCTATCCTTGCAACACTGCTCAGGATAATGATTGTGGAAACTTTGCTAGGAAGGACGTGGGGATCTTGGGATTTGAGTTACTGAACACCAGGCCTGCTCCTTGTTGGGCAGCACTCCCTACTCTCACCTAGATAATCTGCTCTTGAAAAAGCAGCCTCTGTACAGTCTTATTCCCATTTCAGTCCTTCCACCGAAACACCAACATCTTGCCTTCATATGTAACAAGCCTTTCTTCAAAGTCTGCCTTTATCCCCTGCATGGCAATGCTGAGCCACACACAGCTTTTGGAAGGTCAGAGCCAACGCTTGTCAGCAGTCAGTCACATGCAGAGCAAGGAAGAGCACCCAGGACAGATCCTTCTCCCAGGCACCCACACTGGCACGCAGACGACCACACAGAAAGCTTGTTCAGACAGCTGAAAACCCACCCAAAAAGCTGAATTTCAGCCAGCTCAGCTTCCTAAATTGGCCCACACGCAGCACATCGTTGAGTCTCCACCACAGAGAAGCGCCAGAATCTGGAGCAGCACCTTCAGCCCAGCGCAGCTCCAACAGCAAAATCCTCTTGGTCCACATGGATTACACCTGTGGATGCAGCCTGCTCCTTTACAGGAGGCTTTGTCAGCTTAGCCACTGACAGCAAACTCGTTCTGCTGTAGCCAGAGCCTGAATCACTGTCACAGGATCCAACTTCCCCAGCGCCAGCGGCGCGGGCACCTGGCCAACGCGCCGTGATTCAGCACCCACCGAGGGCTCACACACATTCTTCTCTCCCCCCTCAATGGAAGTCCACAGGCTCAGGCCATGCCGTGGGGAAAAGGGGCTGGAAACAGGCATTGTTTTAAGCAGCTCTGCAACCCTGCACTATCTTCAAAGGCCAGGCAAAGTGTGGGGGGAAAAGAAAAGTAAACAGACATTTTGTGTTCTTGATTTATTTGTTGTTTTCCAAATGGGAGGGGAGAGGAGAGAGCACAGGGAAGAAATATCCCTCCTGTTTTCCCAACTCAGTATACCACTTCCATTGCTCCCCCCCTCCAAATCCCAGTGCTCTGGAACCTCAACGTTACAACAGCAGCAAGAAATATGGTCCCTATTCCAGGACTCCTTTGGCCATATCACTGTCAAACTGTCAGACATTAAAGAACCACTTTGGTTTGTGATCTCTAAAGTTTTGCTTCCATTTTCACCTGAAGAAACACGTCCATTCAGACCCTGGAGACAAAGCTGACCAAAAGTTTCACTGAGCTGTACGACCCCATGAATTTTAAAAAAAAAAAGCAAACTACAATTTATTTCTAGGGTAACAGAGTAAAAAACCACACCACAATCCACTGCATGGTCATAACGTTGTGGCAGCCTCCCATAAAACCCCTGGAAACCTGCAGGTTGTAAATTCCACAATTTGTGTCTCTCAAGGTGACCTGCTCATCACTACAGGTAAAATCTGACAGATCTGCACAGTTTACGCCCCCCTTAAGACACATCGCTCACATCTCCCTACTTCAAATGTGCAGCCAAAGTCTGGAAGCCCCAGAATCTGGGGAGAAGAGACAAAATGGGTTTCTACAGGAGGTTTAGGCTTGCATCTGGTGATTTTGCCTTCTCTCTCCTGTCCTCAGCTGTAGAATAAGTGGAAGAAGAATTCACACAGAGATCCACATCAAATACTCACATGTCACCCATACACAGAATTTTTCCCTGCACTTCAAAGCTGCCCTTTCTTTTTAAAGTTCAAAAAGCTTCTTAAAAAAAAAATACTGAAGCTTGCATAAAAGTGGTGATTTCTCCCCAAATTACAGGGGAAATCCACAGAGCCAACACTGTGAAACAAAGCACCTTGTGAACACGAACACATGCACACATCAGACAAGAACAAACTCCCCTGTTCCTCTCCTATGTGCTGAGCTTAATTAGTCCTTCCAAATCACTGCAAGAATGTGATTAGAATCTTCCAGGCGCCCAAACTCACCAATTCCTGTCTCTTTGCTCTTGCATAACACAATTAAAAGTAAGAACAATAGTAGTAATTAGTGAGAAATAGGAAGCATCCATCCACTGCTGCAAATGATTACTTTTAAAACTGCTTAAAAACCTGAAACATCTCTCAGAGAGATTTATGGCAAAGGCATGTCTGAACCTCCCCCCCACCAGGGCATTGTTAGAGCTTTTATGCTCATGTAAACAAAGGAGAATTACAGCCCACATGGCTCAGCTAAAGGCAACTCCTGTAAATAATGCAACCTGCTCATCTCATTTAACATTCAGAAATGTAAAAAAGACAGGTTTCCTTTTGGCATTTATGAAACACACCAGAAACCTTCAACGAAGAGGCTCCCCAGAGATCCTGCTGAGGGAGATGGCCACATGACACAGGGCAGGACCACGCAGAGATCCCAGGCTGCTGAAAACCTTGGGAGCAGCATGGCTGTGTCACTGGGCTGCTTTTCCCAGACTGAGCCACAGAATATCACTCCCACAAAGTGCTGTTCTGCAACGTGCTGTGGAAATCAGAGCACAAAGGAAGCGAAACTGCCTCACTTGAGAAGTCCAGACAGAAACTTTTTGGTGCTTTCCATGCAGCACAGACACAGACACCCTCTCCAGAAACACCAACGAGTTCCATCTGCCTTCAGGGACCACCACCAGGCACCAACAAATTGGCCAAGCAGTCCCTGCTGCTTAAATCAGGTTAGTAAATCCAGTGGACAGGGGCCTGGAACTATGACACTCTGCTTCTCAGGCAGTGAGGAAATTCAGGGGGGAAAAAGCAGTTGTTCTAAATTTCAGCACTGTGAAAGTTGACTCTAGTAAACCAGAGGCCTTCTCATAGAATGAGCCAGCAGTCCCTCTTGAACAGATTAGTTTAAAGATAAAGATAACTGAGAGCATTGCACCTTCCCTGCTTTAGCATTAAAAGCACTCTGCTTTACAGCCTCACTGGTTATAGAAGTGTAACTACAGCACTCTGAGCCACCAGCTACAGCAGGGCCTTCCCGAGACAGAAAGCAAATCATCCGTTTGAAAAAACACTCTTTTTAAATGAGTTTGTAACTGTCCGAGCCTCCAGAAATTATTCTGAAGTGTTAAGTCAGTTCTGGGGAGAAGAAAAGAAAATAAGAGAAGTCTTTGAGCCCAACTACTTAAAGAGCATGTGACCTCCATATACCCACCCATGTCTCTTCCTCAACAATCAGCAACTCTGGGCACTTCTCCGTCAGGAAGAGCAGTGGGAGGAAGACAAAAAGTCCCCTGGAAACACTCATTCGTGATAATTACAGGGGTGCAATTAATCTTCTGCTTCCAGCCAATCAACTTTCCAGCCCTCCCCTTCTCGCTGCAAACTGAGCTGCGTTCAAGCAGCTAGGACAGAATTCCACGGCAGGTTGTGCATTCCCCCTTTGCTTTGTGGCACCCGTCCTCGGGAGCGAAAGGAGGGCAGGAGGAAAAGCAGGATTCCCCAGAGGATATTGGTGCACATCTCACTTTGGCTGTGCCAGAGGGAAAAGCAGGATTCCCCAGAGGATACTGGTGCAGATCTCACTTTGGCTGTGGCAGAAGAATTCCCCAGAGGATATTGGTGCAGGTCTCACTTTGGCTGTGGCAGAGGGAAAAGCAGGATTCCCCAGAGGATATTGGTGCAAGTCTCACTTTGGCTGTGGCAGAAGGATTCCCCAGAGGATATTGGTGCAAGTCTCACTTTGGCTGTGCCAGAGGGAAAAGCAGGATTCCCTAAAGTATATTGGTGCAGGTCTCACTTAGGCTGTGGCAGTAGGAAAAGCAGGATTCCCTAAAGTATATTGGTGCAGGTCTCACTTTGGCTGTGGCAGAAGGAAAAGCAGGATTCCCCAGAGGATATTGGTGCAGGTCTCACTTTGGCTGTGACAGAAGAATTCCCCAGAGGATATTGGTGCAAGTCTCACTTTGGCTGTGGCAGAAGGAAAAGCAGGATTCCCCAGAGGATATTGGTGCAGGTCGCACTTTGGCTGTGGCAGTTTTTTCAGCCGTTCTGACCTTCTCTTAGGCAATTCCACTTTTCCATTTCAGTGGGAGAGCGCCCAGGGCCAAGGCTGACACTTTTACAATGTGTTTTACGTAACAAAACCCGAAGGCCCCCGGTGCAGGCTTCAGCAAGCAAAGTTCCCCAAGCAGCCATCAGTCACACAGCCCTCTGTCTGCTGTATCAGCTGATGTCCCAACTGCTGATAGAAACGAGTTCCAACAGCTTCATGCCCAGCCTCTGCCCCACTCCAGGGATAATCTCCCCGGCATTCTCAGCACTGCAAGCCAGGAAGGAGCTTTTTTATAAGCAAAGAGGCACGTTCCTCCTCTAAACTTGAGGGTGGTACAAGGAATAGAGTTCTGAGAAGAAAAGTCAGGTCAGAGGGTGCCACCTCCTCCTATGAAAGGCAATCACATCTTGCATTCTCACACAACTGAGTTCATCTTCAGTCCCTCTGGGAGTCTGATCCCAACTACACCTTGTACAAAGCTACTCCAGCACTCAGCTCCTTAACACAGCCAAGCCTCCAGCTGACAGGGAAAGCCCACTCAAGGCCAGTTCAGCTCATAAGCTCTCGTGTCAACACTGCCGTCCAACACCGAAAGCATCCGTTTAAAAACACAGATTTGGGCTCTTACTGGGAATTTTATCGAGGCTGTAAAACTGGTTTGCACTGGAAGGCCACATAAGCCTGGAAAAGCAGCTTTCCAGCTGGACAGCTGACAATCCATGCCATGCCTGCTCGTTGGTGAGTAGCCAGACAGCCAGCTGGCCTTGCCCTCAAGCTTAGCGATCTGGCAGGCTCACAGATTTCCAGCTCAGAGACTAAAACTGAGGGGAACTTCTCAGAGTGACACTTCTCTGTTCATAATTCCCCACAGACAACCAGCCAGGCTGCATTACACCAGGTTCTCTTTTCCAACTGCCACCAAGCCTGCGTCACTTAAGAGTGGGGAAAAAAAGCTGAAATAAACAGAGAACTGTTTCTCTGAGTTAAATTGTCTCTCATTAAAGCTTCACCAAGAAGAGGAATTAAGCAACCTCCATCCAGCTGGCAAGGAGTACACCAGAATGAGCTTACCCTCAGTCTCATCTGGAGAGCACAAGGTGCATTTGCACTTGTCAAAGTCAAAAACACCCAAAATGTTCAGGAGGCGGTCGAAGACAGGCTACTTACAGCACCACAAGAGTTGGGGCCCCCGTGGAAGAGCGTACAGGCAATCCTCACTACTTCTGCCTCCATCTTCCTCAGGCCAGGGAATATATCCGGATGGAGAGGATTGCTCCAGGCAAACTCTTCATACACCTTCAGAAAACAAAGAGAGAAAGTCAGGCTTGCAGATGAGGCTTTGAGAACTCCCCATGTGCACTGTGGAAGCAAATTAGCTGTATTTTCCCATAAGAATACTACAGGATTTAACTGCTCCTGCAAGTAGATGCCACAAGCTGGGAAGCTGTAGCTGAGGAGAACAATAAAGAAGAAAAAAAAAATGTTTTTCTAAGGCATTCAGACCTCTGGAGTGATTCTACAGCACAGCAATACCTCTTGTTTTAAGGACAGATCCAATAATTTCGCTGTTTTTAAAGAAGAACACAACACACATCCTGCAATTGCTTTACACAAAACAGGCAGAAAAAGTGACTTTGCAGAACTTGTTCTCAGGTTTACTGGTAAGGGGGGGTTCTGAAGCAGGTAGAAAAGCACAAATGCCCACCCACACCACAACAAAAGTGGCTGTGGAAACCAGTATTTCTGCTCATTCCACAACTGTGGACTCACAGGATACAAGGCTGGAACAGGCCACTCCCAACCTCCTGCAGTCCAGATCAAAAAGCAACGGCAGGGATGTTAAATAAAATACAGCAAAATAAACCAGTGAATAATCAGCACAAACAAAAGGAATGTTTCCACAAAGCCATCCAAGCTGAGGCCCCTCCAGAAAGGCTGCTCTGAGTTTTGTTTCCCCAAAAGTGGCACAGAAAATGTCAACAGGAGGAAGAAAACAGCAATAGCAACCACCAAAACCAGCCCATTACAGCTGCTACAAAAGCTGTTCCCAGGAGCAAGGGGGCCAGACTTCCCTTTCTAGCAAAACAACTCTGCAAGGAGATGTACTTGAAAACAAACCTTCAGGCTGTTTAGGTTATTTTCCAGCCTTCTCAAAGGGAAATGTTCCTGAGCAGGTAAACAGACCTCACAAAGACGCCACTGAAGCGTGCCAGTGCTCCATTGTTTAAGATCTGGACCACAAAACCACGCCAAAAAACGTTTCAGAAAGCTTCTCTTTCGCTCAAACCAAGAGGAGTTTAGTTCTGTTCAGTGAAAGTTGTTCCAGTATCAGTCTCCAGTTCACTTGTAATTACTAATTACTTTCTCACTCAAAACAGCACCTCATCTGATTAGATCCCAGTTATCTCCACGAGGTGTTTTCACAGGGACGGTTACGTGGCCAGAGTTACGCTGCCCAAACTGCCACTAATTCCCCTTCCCAGACTTCAGTTTTACACCTTCCCTATTTATTTTGGGATGCCGGAACAGCTCTGAGGGGTTTCTGGTCACCCTGAAGATGCAAAGTTGGCCTGCTTGCACTTTACCTTGACCAGAAGGTGGGTGAGTTTCTCTTCACCACTGTACACAGTCCCGGAGACTTTCCCATCCTGCCAGCGTACATCTCCTGGAAGAGAGGGAAGGGCACACTGCTCACAAACACAGCCATTCCCAGCCAGCGTGGAAAAGCACACAGAAAACCCCCTCAGCTCTGCAGAGGAGGACTCAGCTTCTGAGATCACCCTGAGTTTTGTGGACCAGGGACAGCTGTGCGTGAAGCTGAGGCTCTGGCATCGTGTGAACTTAGCAAACATCAAGTAAATGATGACTAAAGAGTCAGCACATAACCAACGTGTAGCTGCAGCAAGCAGTTATATTAATATGTAATCCACTTAATCCCCATCAGTCTCCCCAAACTGCTGTTCAACCAACTGGACACTAAATTAAAGCCACTTTCAAAGAGCACCCACCACCACTGTAAGCTGAGAAAAGATGGAAAGGCCAAGTTTATACTGCTAAAATCCACAGTGCTGGCACCTCAATTAAATTTCACCTGAACTGGTATTTCCAGGCAACTTCCAAAGGGGAGTGGGAGGGGCTAGAGGGGAATAGGGGAGCCTTAAGAAAGTAAAAAAGAACCCAGTAAGGAAGGAAACACTATTTAAGAGAAAACACAGACAGAAGCAACATTAGCAATACACAGCAGTAGAAAAGAAAGAAGTTGTTCCCGGATACTCGATCATGAAATTGTTTGTTTCTGAATTTGGAGCAGATGCACTGTTCTAGCAGAAAATTCAAGGCATTTCTCAGGTTTGGGATAGGAGCAGGGCAGCCGTATCATTTGCTCATTAGGAGTAACAGGTACACAAATCAGGGGGAACATGCTTACATGAGAGAGGCAACTCAAATTAGGTGTCAGACACTGCTTGTGTGGACTTAAGCCAGGAGAACATCATCATGACTCTTCCCTAAAAGGCTTTTACAAGGCACAAAACACTGTCTCTCTTAACTGAGGTCACAGTCGTGGAAATTCCCTAACAATCCTACTTGGAAGTTGCTTTTTTTGATTGTGAGCTTCACAGGAGAAACACATTTCTGGTAAAAAGTCAAACATCAAGGCAACTGCTCAGAAATGCAATCCAAAAAGAGAACTTCCTCCGTATTTCTCTTCTCCTCAGCTCTCCCATCTCTCCACCAGGCTGGAACTCTTGTGGAAGGAACAGAATTTCAATGTAAATACCTGAACGCAGCATTAGAACTCATGAATCTTACTCACGTCCAGAAGGAAAACAGACAAAAATTTGCAAGGGGACAAAATATTTAAGCTGAAACCATGAGCAAGAGTCACTGGGACTCATTTAAGAGAGGAAGTGTCATGTCTGGTGTCTGAGCAGACCCACCTCTGCTGCAGTACAGACTCACCTTTTGAGCTGTACTCTTTCATCTTCTGCAGCACTTCAGGCTGGCTCATGCCTTGTTCCGGCAGCGCTTTGATATAATCCTTTTCATCTTTCAGGAAGGATAAACTGGAAGTGACATCATTCAAGGCTTCATCAATCTTCTTTTGAATCTAAAAAGAAAGAAAAAAGCCTATCAAACAATGGCACTGGTCAAATTCTAAATAATTGTTGAGTGTGTGCAGGACAGGACCCACTGCCTACGTCTGTGGTGTCGATGGAACAGACAGGAACTGCTCCACTGGGAGCTTTGACCCCTTTCTTTAGTGCTTCAGAAAATAAAAGTCAAGGGAAAAAACCCGCATTTTTACCCAGCAAACCTTTTCAGTCACAGTTTTTAATTTGTAGAGGTTTTTAGATGCGTTGGTTTGTACCTTGCTTCCTCTACCACCACACACACAGTTTAGAAACTCATGAAAACAGAGAAGCAATAAAGAAATCTCCACCACAGACACAGTTCAGAGACTTCTTTCTTCCCACCCACACCTTGCACTCAGGAAACCCCAGAATTCTTCTCACAACACATTCTGAAGTGAAGATTCTTCTTCCAGGCAACATGGGCGTTGGGATATTGACTTTTGGACATTGGAATGCCTCAAAGTCAAGGCCTCTTGTGAGCACTGATAAGATATCAGGTATCAGCCTACTAAGGAGCAGAAGGAGGACACAGGACACAGATAGGACACAGACNAGAGGACACAGATAGGACACAGATAGGACACAGACAGGACACAGACAGGACACAGACAGGACACAGACAGGAGTGCTCTGGCACAGGGGAGCAGTGTTAGCCCTCAGAAGGGAAGTCTGGACACAACAGGGATTGTATAAAGTGTCCCTTTCTAACAGGCAGGTAAGCAACATAACCAGAAGAGAATTTGTCTGATCAAGGTTAGCAGGTGAAAGTTGGGCACTTAACAGGGAGGGGATTTACTCCCTTCCAGAGGGATGCAGGAGAAACAGGAGAACTCTTTCCGTGTCCACAGCAAAAGGAAAAAAATTCCTCTGTGCTACTTTTTTTTTTGGATAAAATTGCCTGGAACAGATCTGACCCCGGAATCAATGTGTAAATACACCAGCACAGCAAGCAGGAGGAAGTGCAATCAAGTGTGATACCATCGTTTATGAGGTAAAATAACCCAGCTGTGCATTTCTTCATCCCGAGTCATTGACATGCTAAAACATGCTGACAGTTGTGGTTTCAAGTTTTTATGGAAAATAAAAAAAAAAGGGGCTCCCAAACACTACAGCTCGTGTGTCATTTTAATGATTATACAGAGCGCTGATATCCTTATCTGAGCCCTAAACTAATCATGGCCAGATGCTTGATTAAAATAAATACCCTTCCACGTTGCACAACAAACCCTTGGCTGTCTCACACTTCACACTGCTTCAGAAGAACAACTCCAGTTCAGTCCTGACGCTTCTTCCAGAATTAAAATTATTTCCTTAAAATCTAACAACGAGGAAACGTTACTGGAGAATTCACTCATTCTTGGCTAACATAAATAGCTCAAAAGTTAAAAAGAGGTGGAACCCCCTTCTTATGGGAGTGACACTATAACAAAAAGACTGGGTAGAAATTGTATCTGTCATTAAACCAGGAGGCAGCAGAAGACATTCCAGATCTATATCCTTGGATCATTAGGATCACAGTGACATGACAACAAAGATGCACAGAAGCGTACGTTCTCCAAGAGATCTGAAACAAGGACCTGGAATAACCCTATAAGCAGTTGTTCAAATACTTACTATAGCCCCGACAAATGGCATTTTCCTCAGCAGTTTAAAGAACTGTTTTTTAGTTCGGGATGTCAAACCTGAAAGACAAAAGGCAGAAATGAACCTAAGAAACAAACAAACAGAGAAATTTCTGATGCGGCTCATGATCCAGGCTCAGCATTCCTGATCCAAGCTGAAATAACACAGTGACCCAGGGGACATGGTGAGACACATGAGTGAATCCAAGAGCAAGGTTTGCAGGGATGGATCATGAAACATCTGGACTGCAGAACAGCAGCCATCGACAGGAATCAGTTATTTGACCTGCTTTCTTACTTACGTGGGAATCCGCACCCACGTGTGGAATTTTACAGGAAAAAGAGGGATTTCGGGGTTTGCTAAAGGTAAGGAATTATTTTCACTTCCTGCCTCTTCAAACCAGAATAGTTACTAGAAAACAGAATCACTGAGCAGTGTGAAACGGGCTCCCAGACCAAAGGAAGGAACAGGGATATTTGTGACAATGTCAGCCACGACACGACGTGGATTTGCCCCGTTTGATGCACGGGGAGGTGACTCAGGGAAAGGGGATGGACAGAGGGAAGAGCAGAAATTCCACCACAGCCCAAAGACTCAAATGAGAGAAGCCACTGATGACAAGCACTGGAAAACTCCTTGGGTAGATCAAAAGGCAGGAATGAAATCGGGATGACACAGATGCTTTATAGGCATCAAAAATGCCTTCCCAGTCCTACCTGCACACCAGCAGTTACAAGACACACAAAAAATAACTAAATAAAGTTTAAAAACCCAACATTTTAAGCCTTTGCAAATTTATCTGCACTTTCCCTCCCTCTTAATATATGTTTCACTTCATATATACGATTTGAAAAGCTACCCAAGGACACTGATTGGCACCTTCTGTAGCAAACACTTGTTAGTGCTCTGATAATAACATTTCTGTTGCACATCTCGCTGCGCGCAATTTTTAATTTTAACAGCGAGAAAAGACTGCAAAGTCCAGAAAAATTCTGACAATCTAATCAGATCGTCTAAGAGCTAGTCAATACTTAAACAAAATACACTGTGCAACAGTACAAATACTAGGCAGGAAGATATCTGTCCTGAACAAAAGTTTCACACCAATTTGTTCCTTACAGACATTCCCACTCTTCAGCTACCCCCATCTCTACAAAGAGAAAGGGCAGCTTGAGAAACAGAGACACAGAAGGAGACATCAAGTTAAAAACGTGGCTGTTTTTAACAAGCTGCCACCGGAGGGTAACCCTAAGGCCTGTGGGAACTGAAAAGCACCTCTGAGGGCATGGCAGTGACCTCAGACCATCACGCCACCGGAGAAAACTGCGGGTTCTGCAGAGTTCAGCTCCACTGAAGAGCTGCCAGCATCAGAAACCACTCACAACAGGAAGATACTCCGGAAGCAGAAAAAAAAAAAATTAAAAGAAGAAAACATCCTCACACTATCACATGCAATTATCTTGAACATTCTGAGGATGAAACATGCCCCCAGCACAGAATCAAGACCACGACTCCTCCCCCAGCTGGAAGGGAAGCAACCAAGGGTTATCCAGACGCTTTGCTGCAGTGACTAAGTTCCCAGGAACCCAGCTCTCCACAAAGCTCCCCAGGGCTTGGGTGAGAAGAGAGCGTTGTGACAAGCAAATGGTTTAGCCAAAGGAAAAAGGAAGACAAGGGAAAGGGAAGGAGACAGAAGCACATCCCATGCACCCTCTGACAGAGTGAGGGAGCTTCATTCACCAGACAGGCCTTGACCTTAATTTAGAAGAGATTTTGGTAAATGTTAGGTGACAGCAGAAAGTCTGTTTTAAGAAGTGTTTGGCCTTGTTTCACCCTGTTTCCCTCCACTGCCCAGGAACAACTCGGGTCCCCTCCCTCCAAAGGCAAGAAAATCCCCCATGTCTAATACTTACTCTCAGGCTGGCAGAGGAAGCCATGCAGCCACACACTTACAAGTGTGGAAGAAAAGGTCAACCCGATGAGCTGCCAGGGTTCAAGTCCATCACACCGGCTGTTCACAAAGCCTGTTACTTTCTCCCAGTACATCTGGAGGATTTCCTTGTAGGGAATAAGGGCATCCTGTGCAAAGGAAAACCAGGAGGATATTGAGCAAATGAAAACAAGCAGGGCATTGAAAAGCCTACTGTTAATTAAAAAGGTGCTTTCCAGTATGCAGACCCCGTGCTTTCCTTAATTCCTACAAATACAACAGGTAGGAGATCGTTTTTATTCACTTCCAGTCA
This sequence comes from Callaeas wilsoni, assembly GCA_013398955.1. Lineage (NCBI taxonomy): Eukaryota > Metazoa > Chordata > Aves > Passeriformes > Callaeidae > Callaeas > Callaeas wilsoni. The sequence continues at coordinate 39,614 of VWPU01005003.1, forward strand.
AGAGTCACGGATAAAAAAATACACACCTTGAGAGACTTCAAATATTGAGAGAGAAGGACCAAGAGCAGATGAGCAATGTAAGGCTCTCTGCACAGTCCCAAGAAGCACCACCAGATCTTACCGCTGCCCAAGAGAAGCAACTGTGTTAATAATTTTTTTCCCAAGGAATTATCAGGTGGTGAGTGAAGGTACCACCAAAACAGGTCTATTAAGTACCTTTCAATGAAGATGGAAGCGCTCAGCAAGTCCTTCAGTTAAGATCTAATTAGCATGTTACACACCAGGGGAGGACGGGAGAGGAAAACACTGCTGCCGCCAAAATAACCCCCGGAAAATGGTGATGCAAGAACAATTACAATGCCAAACCAGGAATTACTGTCAGGACAGCCCAAGTTCCTAATCAATAGCTTCAAACCAGATGCTCTTCCAAAGCGTCACAACAGGGCGAGGAAAACTGGATGCACACAGGAGAAAAAGGACATTTCCCCATAAACAGGGGTCTTCCATCCAATCGTCTGGAAAAAGGTTTTAGAGATAAGACAAATAAGCAAGAACAGAGCCCTCTTCCAAATCCCTCTTCCCTTCTGACCAGCCATCCAGCCCGGTTCTGCCCAGTTTTACTGGGGAGATCTCCAGCACTTGAGAGCTTCACCCTACAAACAACAGGGTGAAAGTACGGGGGGCCTTTCAAAAGATTTGTAACTGATCCGTGGAAGGAATAAATCCTTGATTCCTGTGCTGTTGGACTTTGGGTGGGAATAGAGCAGTTTTTCAGTAAACCACTAAATTAAAAACTGCTAAAACTTTGCTTCTCAGGACCCTTCACAGGTCTCACTTCTGGGCCAAGCCAACAACAGAAGCAGCATTTAATTAACTTTTTTTTTTAAGGGGGTAATGTGTCGTTTCAATACAGCTGGAGAGGCTACTAACAGTCTAAAAAAAAAGCCAAGTTTTCCCAAATAATCAAAGGAGGAAGGCAGGTTTCCTTATCAAAAAGCAACACTAATGAATACTCACTACTTTGGAAAAGCACTAAAATGCATATAACGTGGCAGGGTTTGAAAGTATTTAAGCAACCCAAACATAAATTCCAGCAGCATTAACAGCGTTTACCCTTAACAGAGGCGGGTTTTTACCCATGTCCCAGCACAGGCTGCTGGGACACGGACCGAATTCGGCAAAAGCAGGCAGCACTCAGCCCTGAGAGGGCAAATTAGCACCTACTCACTTGGCAAGGGCAATTTAAAAATACATCAGAGCCACTTCAGCCTCCAAAACACGGTGGCCACACAAACCGCTGCAATTAGGCAATGTCCCAGCTAATGAATGCCCAGTCCTCCAAGCCACTCACCACAAAGCCGATTTAACCCCAGAATTTAAGGGAAGAGCCACCTTTTCCAGCTAACCAGAGGTGGTACTTAAGTTTCAGCGAGTTTGCACAATCTCCACTGGCAAATCCCTGGAAATGAGCGTTTAACCAGCAACAATGAGTTTGGTTCTTTGCCCAGGAGGAAATGCCAGGATAGCATTCTGCTTTGGAACTGCACTTAAAGGATGGAAATGGAGCCACTAATGGGCTGATGTCTCAATAGCTGTCCTCAACTCACGGCAAGAAAATGCTGCAGCATCGAATGTAAAGGGGGCTGTGCTCATTATTTTTCCTGAAGATGGAGGATACTGTAAGCCCCAAATCCAAATGGAACATGACCTTCTTGACAGAAGTCACTCCAGTCAATGGCCAAGTCAAAATAAATCTGGCAAGAGACTGACCTCACTCTTGGAGAAAGCTCTGCACAGAAGATCCCAGCTGACTGCACATTTTGTTATCACTGAAACCCCTGGGCACTGACATACGGGAACTCAGTGGTGTATCCAAGTTTTGAACAAATAAGAGAAGATTTTCATTACGTTCATTCTAAGACATTGAAGAATTTCTTCCCCTTTTTTGCTTTAAAAAAAACCCAATCTGAAATCAATCTATGTGGTACAGTTTGGTCAGGTAAAGTTTTCTCTGTATTTCTCATTTTCCTTCTTCACTCATTTCATACTTAGATGAGTTTGAAGGATGAGGTTGATCAATTTAGGAGGATATTAAAAACTGGGATTAAAAAACCCAGTGAAAATTGGCATGGAAGACGAGTTAGCAGTGAATTACAATTTCTCAGATCCATGGCTAACCATGCAGTCAGTTTTTCCCAAATGCTCCTTGCCCTGAAAGTATCCAGCAAGACACGACAGACCTTTACTTTCTGAATTATTCACTTAATCCCACAGAAACCAGAGGGCATTTAGAAGGTTGCACTCAAATGTTTTTATTACACCCAGGAACACGCTGGGTTAAAAGGGAACTTATAAAAAAGAGGGAGAGTGACTTTGACAGGACAAAGGGGTGTGGTTTCACATTGACAGAGGGAAGGGCTGGATGGGATGTCAGGAAGGAATCCTTCCCTGCGCGGGTGGCGAGGCCCAGAGAAGCTGTGGCTGCCCCATCCCTGGAAGAGGCCAAGGCCAGGCTGGGTGCGGCTTGGAACAACCTGAGACAGTGGAAGGTGTCCCTGCCCTCGGCAGGCGGTGGCACTGGATGGGCTTTAAGGCCCCATCCAACCCAAACCGCTCTGGGATTCTCTAGGATTGCAGTCCCTCATCTTACAGGGAGAGCACAGGGGGAATAAACAGCCTCTGCCTAGCCCAGCCATGGGAATCCCTTGCCCTGCAGGCCTGGAGGTGCTGCTCAGGGTGAAAAACTCTTACTGCTTCCCCAGCTGGGCCAAAGACAACAGGCTGACCTGATTCCAAACCTGTCTACAGGACAGAATTGCATGTAAGACAATAACCTGCTTATTTCTGAAGGCATCAAAAAATAAAGGTTTCCCTTCCCATTAGCAGAGAGTAGATAAGCTGGTTTTATTTCTGTAAGAAAACCTTCCCCACACAAAAGCTTCACAAGACACAGGATTATTTCAGAAGCAGTTTAAAAACCTGACTTATGAGCACACTAAAGAGCAGGGAGAAAAAAAAATCTCCACTGGAGGATTTGTTTTTAATTCTCAAAGCAGTAAGACAGACCCAGGTATCAGATAAAATACTAATTGCTATCATTAGGACTTGCAGTGCTCATTTGTACTTTTATTAATGCACTCAGCCACCTAAGCAGTTTACATATTGAATTTTTAGCTGCACAGATTAGGAATACATCCTTAGTACTTTATTTCTAGAAGCCATTAGCTAGCTGAGCTGGTTCCGGGGATAGCACTTACGCCACTACAAAAGAGCACAAATTAACTGCAGTAATGCTCTTCTGTCCCAGATGATCGAAGAGGGAGGGGGGGAGGAATGCCAAAGCTAACGAGAGCACATTTTGCATTTTTGCCAGAACAGCATTTCCTCGGCTGCGAGTTTTAGGACGCAAAAGAGCTTAAAAGAAGAAAAAAAAAAAAGAAAAAAAAAAGAGAGAGAAACAGAAAGGCAATAAACTGGAGAAGCTCAGATTTTTGTTACACGTGCCTTCTGTTTCTGTGGAAATGGAAGCATTGTCTGAGTTTACCTGTGGGAAAGATGGGAAGAAAGATTTCATCAGCTGAACCTTCTTTCCTCCAAAAGAACGTTTAAAGTGGGCTTAAAACGGGGCCGCAGAATAAAAGCAGCTTTTAAAGGCAAGTTTATGTTATGCAATACCATGAGGCTGACTGGGCGAGGAGGAAGTGCTAAGATCAAAGAGTCACAGAAAGGCTCGGGCAGGAAGAGACCTTAAAGATCATCTTGTTCCAAACTCCTGCCACGGGCAGGGACACCTTCCACTATTCCAGGTGGCTCCAAGCCCCATCCAGCCTGGCCTCGGACCCTTCCAGGGATCCAGGGGCACCCACAGCTTCTCTGGACAGGCTGTGCCAGGGCTTCACCACCCTCTCACGGGATAATTGCTTCCTCATATCCAACCTACACCTACCCTCTGCCAGTTTACACCACATCCTGAGCTTTCACCTGAATCCACACATATTCCCAAACGAGGGACCCTCTGACCACTTCCCCACGGCGGATGTGTCTGCCATCAGCTTCCCTCGCGTCCCCAGAGCTGAGGCAGGAGGTGGCTGTCACACAGCTCAGCACACAGTAAATCAAGGCCAAGGGAGATGGCTCCAACAGCACGAGTTAGGTCAGCTCCGATTACGGGAGCACGTGGAATACCGGTACTGCCACTGTAATTAAGGCCTCTGCTCCAATACAACGAGTTTTTCCAAGGAGAAGCTTCCCGACTGAAAACAAACCGCACAAAGCCAGCAAGGACACGGCAGCCTCACTTATTTATTCCGCTCCTAAGTAGAAGGAAGGCTTCAATTAGCCCTTCCTTCGCCGACACCTCGCTGCCTGCACGTGCTCTGGCCGCAAAAGGCACATCTGACCGGAGTAACCAGCCTGGCCGCAGGGAAGTACTGGACTCACGGCCACCAGGCTGCCCACTTCCCAGCGGAGAGCCGGGAACGGCGCTGAGCAGCACCACCCCAGCTCGTCAGAGCCAGCTCGCTGCTGCCTGCGCCCGCGGTGTTTCGATTCGCGCCCCGGTAATGACTCTGCTCCTCCATCCCTCCCTGCCAAGCCCAGCCTGACGAGTATCTTTGCGGGGAATATTTGTTAGTCAGCTCCTAATTACAGCTCGAGGTTTGGACCGCGCGCTGCCCAGCCTGACCAAAAGATGGGGGCAGACAGAGCGACACCGGATGCGTGATCTCTCGGAAATCAAAAATCGTGAACTTTTGGATGTATGGGCTGAACTAAGTGAAATTAAAAACACATTCAGGCCACGCTCATTTTACTACATCTCCCAAATACCACCAGTTTCGTCTGCATTGCATTTATTTCCACCACTGCCATACTGAAACTGTGTCTTTTTCCAGAATGACAAGGTAGGGGGGAGATTTTTTTGTCATGTATAGTGTCTGTAAAATGAATCTATACATACTGTCTGAGAGTTCAAGAGGAGTGGCTAAACAATGGCTAATTATAGCCTCAGCACAAAAACAAACGAGGCAGCAAGTCAGAGTTAAGAACAGCAGCATTCCAGCTTCCACTGCGGAGATGGAATGTAAAACTACCAAAACAAAATGGGAAAAGGCTGGTTGGATGCTCAAAAAATGTACCACTTTACAGGAGCCCAAAGGACTCCAAAAACCAGGTGCAAGTTCCAATTTCATTCAACCCAAAATACACGCAAGGTGTCACGTTCACTTTGCTCACTCAGGCGAACCAATTTGTAAAAGTCTCTGCAAACACCTAGGGCACGCTCCAGGCAGCACAGACCTCACAAGGATCCACCCAGTGGATGCTACACGTGAACTCATCATGGATCCGAGTGGGTCACCAGCTCCGAGAATGTGCAAGGAAACGTCCTCTGCTGACACCCACGATAATTAGGGCAAAAGAAGCGCCCAGTTCCCTGCGTGCTGGGGCTCATCTGGACATTCTTCATTCCTCCACTTGGCCTCCTCTCAGCCTCAGATCACTGAATGCCTTCTGGAGAATAAAATGGGTGTTTCTTCGAAATATTTTGCGAGCACCTCAGCGCCACAAAGAGGTACCCGCAGCATTAAGACACGAAGTCTTGGCAGGAGCTGTCTGGAAGCAGAGCCCGGCATGGCAGCTGTTCTGGGAGCAGGCACCCCTGAACAAAGGCAGCACCGAGCCCTGGCACAGCTTCCCAGCAGGGTTATGCAAGCCTCAGACAAAGCCCCCAGTATCAGCACAAACTGAATGCTGCCATTATACATCAAGGGCCCTGCTCTTGGGCAAGTCTGACCACAGGGCAGAATCCTCAAAAATCATCACCAACATGCAGAACCCTTCGACCCCTGCAATATCTAGTCACATGCCCTCCCTGATATATGGCATGGGTAAGTCTTCACGAGCAAAGAGAGGCAAAGGAAACGCTCAGAACACAAAAGATTCTGAGAGACCTTTACATGCAAATTTCTAGGAAATACAAATATTTCCTAATACAGAAAACTGCACCACAATCACCACAGCAAACAGACCAGAACACCTGCTGCTACATCAATTGCCAGAATCCTAAATCTCAGTTCATGCTCTAAGGGTAGGACTAAAGCATGTACTAGGCCTACTAGTACTTGAAAGGGAATGTCTTTCACTGCCTGGGATGCAAAGAATAGGAGTAATAGAATCGCAGAATCACAGACTCATTTGGTTTGGAAGAGACCTTGAAGATCATCTCATTCCATCCCTCTACCAAGGGCAGGGACACCTTCCACGAGACCAGGTGCTCCAAGCCCCTCCAACCTGGCCTGGGACACTTCCAGGGATCCAGGGACAGCCACAGCTTCTCTGGGCAGCCTCTGCCAGGGCCTCACCACCTTCACAGGGAGAAATTATTTCCCAATATCTAATCTAAACCTAACATTCTGTCAGTATGAAGCCGTTCCCCCTTGTCTCTTGTAAAGAGTCTCTCTCCACCTATCTTGTCAGCTCCTTCAGATACTGGAGGCCACAATTAGGTCACCCCAAAGCCTCTCTTCTGCGGGCTGAACAATCCCATCTCTCCCAGCCTTTCCTCGTAGCAGCGGTGCTCCATCCCTTTAATCATCCTGGTGCCTCCTCCAGACTCACTCCAACAGCTCCATGTCCTTCCTGCGCGGGGTCCCCCCAGGCTGGAGGCAGCTCTGAAGGTGAGGTTTCGGCTGAGCAGGGGCAGAATCTCCCCCCTCTCCTGCTGCCCATGCCGGGGGATCAGCCCAGGGCACGGCCAGCACCCCCACATCCTTCTCAGCAGGTCTGTGGTGGAAGCAGCTGGTGCAGGAGAAGATCAGATGGAGACATCTTTTTATTGGCAAAGTTGTGTATTTGGAAAAAGAGACAAGCAGAACCCCGAAATCCTGACTCGGAAAGGGGCTCTACTGAATCCCTTTGACCGCAGGAGTCACAGCACGGCTGTGATTGCTGCCACAACAGGCAGACCACAGGCAGTAAATGCTCTGATTAGGTTTATCTCCACACCACCAAACACTGCTGGAGAAATCCAAGGCAGGAAGAGAGTGAGGCGTCACCTCAGCAGACCCTTCCCTGCTCAGCAATTCAGATACAACTTCTAAGGGTAGGAAGAGGCTGGGAAACTCTGAGTAGGCTGGACATGAGCAAGACATGGAAAAATAAAGATTTTACTCTGTCTAGGTAAGAAAATTTCCGGTGCTTCGCACTGCCTTTTGCTAAGGTCACAGGAAGGATGGCAGAGTGCAACCGCAGTTTAGGAAAAACGTTGTGTATCAGTGTTTCTCCAGAGGAAACCTCAGTCCCAGAGCACAAAGCCAACTTCCTAAGCTTTCCAGAAGCCAGGAACCCTGTGCAATAGCTACTGTCTAATCTAGTGAATAAAAGAGCAGACCTGAGCAGCTCTTCCAGGTGCAATAAGTAGCAATTTTCTCCTCAAAGCTTTGGCACTGAAGGGACTGAGGTGAGAACAGCCCGACCACACAGCACGGCTCCAGCAACCCCAGGCCAGTCTAGACCTCCCCCTGCACAACACGCGAACTATGTACCCGGTGCCAAATTTTGGCAGCTGAAAGCAACCCAAACACAGGCTGTGCAGGTTCTTGGTGCTGTCCCAGGCTACCCACGGCTGCACACAGCTCCACGCCAAGGCAGGAAGAAGCAGCAGCACTCGGGAATGGAGTTACCAAGTGGGACAAAGGAGTGGGACAAAGATAATGCTGTTTCAACTATCACTCAGCGGCTGTAATTTCGATTTCCCTTGCTGATGGGGAAAAAACCCAATCAAACAACAAAAAACCTAGTACCCCTTCCAGGTTTGAGGAATTGCAAGATTCATGCCATGCCAGCGTGGGCTAGGGACAGCTATATTCCAAGCAATCCTGAAGTTTGCTTCCAGCTGAAAAATAATAGCCAATAAGCAAACAGTGCCTCTAAAAATTAAAAATCAATCAGCAAACACGATTTCTCTTAGCCAGATCAGCACCTTCACCAAAATCCTGAGGAAAACACCATTTCTGCCCCACCCAGGTGAAATAAACAGAGACATACAAAAACATCATTTCTAATCCGCTCTGCCCCAAAACTAGGTAATTGTGGGGAATAAAGAAAGCAGTGTATCAATAAGAGGACGCATTTACGTTTAAGGGAGGGGTATGGGCCTCGGGTGGGGGCCGAAGAGAGGACCCGACCACCCACCCTCGCACATCGCCGGCGGCCGAGCAGGGCCAGGCATCCCCCGAGGCCCGTCCGGGACCCCCCCGCCGGACCAGGCCCGGGCCTCGCTGCCTCGCAGGCCGCGCGGGGACACCCTCCTCCCTCCCCGCACCGGCCCCGCACTCCGCGCTCACCATCGCTGCCGCCAGCTCTTTCCTTCCTCACTCCCTTCTTTTTTTCTTTCCTCCCCCCTCC
>VWPU01005005.1:0-11290 GCA_013398955.1 Callaeas wilsoni
ACGGGGTGTCGGTGGGCGCGGGTCCCGGTGCCGGTCCCAGACAAAGGGCCGGCGGGGCGCGGGCGCACGTGTGCGGCGGGACGGGCCGGCGGGGGCGGAGGCGGGCACCTGCCGAGCCGCCGCAGAGCCGGGGAGGAGCCGCGGGGGCAGCGGGAGCGGCGGTGGGAAGGTGAAGATGGGGGGGTCCGCCACCCGCCGCGAGGACTGGGATCGCCCCGCAGCGCCCTCGGTTGACCGGAGCGGCTGCGGCTTGTCCCGCCGGGCCAGGAGAGCCGCACCCCGCCCCAAGCCCGGCCCCGGGGCAGCCGCGGTCCTGCCGGCCCCTGGAGCGGGAGACAAAGGCCGGACCCCGGCCCCGGTGCCTCGCTCTTCTCCCCCGCCCTCCGCATCCGCCTCGCGCCCCGCAGCCGCCGCTGTCCCGCGGCGGGACCGAGCGCCGCCACTGCGGGGCGAGCGGGGGTGGGCCGGGACACGGTCCCGCTGCTCCGGCCCCGAGGGGGCGGAGGCGAGGGCGGCCACGGCGGGCCCCGGGGGGGTGAGATGGGGCGGCCCGTCCCGGCCGGCGGCTGCGGCTCGGGCTCTGCCCGGCGCTCACACGCATGTGCCGAGATGCTGGTGGTGCCACACGTGTGCTCCCGGTCTGTCCATCGGTGTCACATGTGTGCTCCATGCCCACCCGGCAGTGCCACGCGTGTGCTCCTGGTCTGCCCATCAATGCCACACATATGCTCCCGGTCCGTTCATCGGTCCCACGCATGTGCTGCTTGTCCATCAGTGCCATACGTGTGCTCCTGGTCTGTCCATCAGTGCCACATGCCTGTTCCGTGCCCACTCAGCAATGTCACGTGTGTGCTCTTCTTCTGTCTGTTGGTGTCATATGTGTTCCCTGTCTGTCCATCAGTGCCACATACGTGCTCCTGGTCTGTCCATTAGTGTCCCATGCATGCTCTGTGCTCACCCAACAGTGCCACATTTCTGCTTCTGGTCTGTTTGTTGGTGCCACCACACAATCCTTGTCTATCCATCAATGCCACGCATGTCTGTCCATGAGTGCCACACGTGTGCTCCATCTCTCTGTCAGTCCCATACCTGTGCTCCCTGTCTGTCGGTGACCTGCATGCTGCCAGTCTGCCCATCAGTGCCATACATGTGTTTTCTGCCTGTCCATCAATGCCACGCATGTGCTCCCAGTCTGCCCATTGGTGCCACATATATGCTCCATGCCACATATATGCTCCATGCCACACACGTGCTCCATCCCAAGTCAGGGGCACAGTAGTGGTCCATAGAAGGGTTGCCTGCATGGTCAGCAGTGGTACAGCTGGCATGAGCATGTAGGAGCAGGAGCCGGGACACTGCTGGAACCTGGAAGAGGAATTTTTATGTGTCAGGGAGTTCTTTGAGGCCAGTGCTGGAGGTGCTGGGCGTGGCATTGGAGCAGCCAGGGCACAGCCAGCAGCAGTGCCACACACCAAGGCTGGAAATGGGGGAAGGTGAGGGCACTTGATGGCTGAAGGGCTTCTTCACTGTCCTTTGCTCTGTGCCAGTCACAGGGTGCCCATTCAGAAGATCTTGAGGTGGGAATGGAATACTGCAGGAGCTGAGCCATGGGTTAGCCATGCCAGAGAGGGTATAGTGAAAACAGAGGATGTCCATGGCACTGGGGCATTGGCATTCCTTATTGCAATATGCCATGGTCGATCATGTTGACCCTCTCTATCCCACTGGACATGTGAACAACTCTCAAAAAATGCCAGAGAGGGTATAGTGAAAACAGAGGATGTCCATGGCACTGGGGCATTGGCATTCCTTATTGCAATATGCCATGGTCGATCATGTTGACCCTCCCTATCCCACTGGATATGTGGACAACTCTCAAAAAATTCTCAGTGTCACCATCCAGTTTGCTCTGGGCCCAACATGATGCCATTGGAGACGGACTTGGGCAGCGCAGCGGGTCTTCCCCATTGCGGATTTTCACCCCAAGGCGCGTTGTACAGGATGCCCACAGGAACTCACTGGTGCACTGCAGTATTTCTGATGACCACTATGAACAGGATGGACATCCTCTGAAGCCTCAGCCAGCCATGGAAGCATGGCTTTTTCCAGGGATGGCTGTGGGGGGCAGTGAGTGGGTGGAAATGGCAGAGAAGAAAAGGATGTTCTGCAGAATTTGGGTTCAGTGGGCAACTTTCTCGCAACGACTTTGTGGATAAAGTCAGAATGAGCTCTCAGCCTGCTCCAGTCCCTGAGCATACACTTGTCCCAAACACAGCAGTGACTGGCTGGCACAGGGCAGCCTATGGGGGATCCTATGAGAACTTGGTGAATCAGCATTGTGAGAGATGTNCCCCTGGGCATACACTTGTCCCAAACAAAGCAGTGGCTGGCTGAGCCGTTGTTCAGAGCTGGCTGGCACAGGGGAACCTGTGGGGGATCCTATGAGAACTTAGTGAATCAGCATTGTGAGAGATGTGGGGACCATTGGATGTTCAGGAAAGCCAGGGTAAATCCCGTTTCTGGAGTCCAGCCACTTTGCAGAAGATGTTGAGCAAGGAAGGGAGTAAAAGAACATTTTGCTTCTGCTGAGGATTTGGTCTACCCAGGAGTGATGCTGTGTTTTTCACCATGATCAGACTTCCTCACTGAGGTCACCACTGAATTCCCCACCTTGCAGTCGAGCTGCTGAGGAGCCGGTGCAAAGAGAATGTCCTCTTGCAGCACCCAGAGGCAGTGCAGAAGTCTTCTCCTACCTCAGCCCAACCATTGGAAGGTTTGGGGTCCATATATGAAGCAATGCAGAGGGTCCCTCTCTGGTGAGCATGGACAGGAGCTTCCCCAGTTTGCGAATGCAAGGCCAGTCACACCAAGAACTGATGTCCTCTGAGTGAGGATTTGGGGCAGACCAGTCACACATGGCCTGAATGTTCAAATCAATGTTTTAGGTCAAATCCAGCATGGATTCAATGAGGGTTTAACTTGCACTGCATGAGCAATCTCATGACACTCCAGATTAGAATGCATGATGTTGAGGCACTCTTGTCCTTAAAGGTAGGGAAAAAAGAAAGTGGAATTGTTTGGTGGCACTGGACCTTCAGCTGTTGGTTTGGGCTGTCAGGTACTGGGTGTGTTCAGCACAGGGTGTCTGCTGATAGCTTTTTTATAGAAAAACGTGGTGACCCCAGGTCCGTTGCTATTTATTCTGTATTAAAAAAAAGGTTGGATTTGGGTTTTATCTGAGCACTCTGCTGCTCTTTCCTCTTTTAGGTGCCTAATTTCCTACAAGTTGTGTTTGGTTCTAAGGAATTTGTTGGTCTTCTGACAAAAATGCTCAGCTGCACCAGGAATTGGACATGCACAGGGCAAAGCAGTTGGGACCTACTGAGATCTGAACAATGTACAGGAGAGGAAGAAATCCTGCCATGCTGCCAGAGACATCCCATCAAATACTCCAGAGAAGATAGAAACATGGAATGATTTGGGTTGGAAGGGACCTTAAAGACCATCTTGTACCAACCCCCCTGCCCTGGGCAGGGACACTGTCCACTAGACCAGTTTGTTCCAAGCCCTGTCCAACTTGGCCTTGAACACCTGGTCTTGTTGGTCAGCGTCTGGACTCACACTCAAGTACAGCCAAAACTGGAACTATTTACTGACTGCCCCTGAGAGGTGCTGGGTGGGATCAGAGCCAGGCAGGGGGTTGGGCACAACAGCACCCAACCCATCCTTAGACATTGTTGAGTGCCAAGCAACACAAAGTGAACTCAGGAGTTAATAACCATCCCTTCTGCTGGCATCCAGGAGTGCTTCCTTGGGGAGGGACAGAGAATGTTGAGGTACTTACGGGATCACTACGGATGACGTTTGGCTCTTGTAACTTTACATTCACAGCCGGACAGCCAGTGGTACCTGGGTGTCTCAGCTGTCTCTGCAGCCAGCGTGAGACAATGAGCACCTACAGAAACCATTCAGCCCCATCCTCTGAACACTCCCTGTGGAGTGAGACAAATTGCTTGCTGGAACTGCCTTATTCTTCCCATCAAACACAAGGGGAGCCTGTGTGTCTCTCAATCTGCATCTGAGATGTTTCACCTGCCCAAGGCTGGGTGGGAGGCCTGTGGTCCACAGAGAGACCTGTGATCCACCAAGGGGAGACCTGTGATCCACCAGCTGGGTAGCTGTGATCCACCAGCAGGATGGAAAAGGAGAATGATCCCAAGTTGTCTTGGGAGAGTCATTTCAAGGGAGGCACAGAGAAGTATGAGGGCTCTGGCAACACTCAGGCTGCCACCTGGTTCTGGTGAGCCACACTAAGAGAATTTAGCCTGAAACTAGTGCAGAGAGAGTTTGCTGGATTGTTCAGGAGAGAGGAGAGTGTCTTACAGAGATGACTCAGCTCCCTGATCTCTGAGAAATGGATGCTGAGAGAAGACACATTTGGAAAACTGGAGACAGACACCAAGGTGGGACATAGGCTAAACCCTGGCACCACCTTGGAACAAGATGAGTAAGAATGAACAGACCATGGATAATCCTGTGTCTGAAATGAGTAGATGCTGACCAAGCGTTGGAGCCATCAGGATCTACAGGAGTGACCTCAGAGAAGAATTGGGAAGAGAACCTGGTGACTGCAAAAAGGAGCTTGGTCAGGTTCTGGGTGACATGGCCCAGTGTGGCTGCCTCTCACAGCAGGCCCTGGGCACTGTCAGGGGTCCCATCAGGGTCTCTGCCCCGAAGCAAGAAATTAGATTTAATTCTCCTGTAGCTTTTGCTAACTCTGAGCCTAAACAATGAGGTTTTCCCACGTAGAATTATTCTTGACTTTAATCAAAACCCAATTTAGATCCAGGTCAGATAATAAGTCAAAGCAGCTCAGGGAAGTCAGCAAGGAGCGTGAATTCCTTCTGGAGCCTCTTGGATTGGTGTCCGTATCACAGCACCAACCATCATTTGGTGGGGCTTCTGCTTGGGAGAGGCCTGGGACTAAGAGAAGCAGAGCAGCCGGAGTCACAAATTGAGAGGGGATTTGTGGAAATAATAGACATTTTTCCCACCTTCTTATTCTGTCTCCAGCGTGCCTTCAGCAGGCTGGCAATCAAACCACGTGGCCACTGGATTGATGTGCTTGGGGGAAGAGCCACAGAAGGAGTGGGGTAGCCTGGCGCTGTGGGGAAGAACCGAAATACCCAGCAGCTGCCAGAGCTGTGTGGGAGCCCGGGCAGGAACAGCCAGGGAGCTGCAGAGCAGGGCTGAGCTCCATTCCCAGAGCTGCGTGGGGAAGGCTGATGGCACCTGCCCACATCCTCTGTGACTGCACATGATGCCACGTCTCCCTCAGTTTCAAGACCAGCAAATTCACCCTTCCCTGCTTTTTCTCTTCAGGAGAAAGAAGGGGGAAAAAAAAAACCAACCGGGAGACCACAGATTTCCAGGCTAGGCTGTGCTGAGGCGGCACAAGCTGTCAGCAGGCGCGCCGGGAGCAGCCAGGAGCAGCCGGGAGGAGCTGGGGTGCCCTCTGCAAGCTGGAGATCTCATTGTCTGTGTGGCAGAGGACAAGAGGGAAGGAATATGAACCAAAAATAGTCTTACAGTTTAAGAAGTAAGACTGTTCTTGTGACCTCTCACAGTTGTGTTGGGTTAACAGTTGGACTCGATGATCTCAGAGGTCTTTTCCATCCTTTGCAGTTCTGTGATCCCTTGATTCTCTAATTGTGTGCCTGGGGGTCTGTCCTCCTCCACCAGGGAATAGGGTCCTCACCATTTTTCCAGGTGTGATCTGTTACTCCAGGCACATCTGCTCGGGCTGTCCTACCCAGCCCCTTTGCCCTCCTTTGAAACCATGGGTACACTCCAGTGGCATCTGCAGCTGCAAACATCTGGATGGGGCTTTCCAATGAGCCTGCTCTGAGGTCAGGGGATTGCTTTGCTTTCTGAGGAATCCCTGCCGCTTCTGCAGGACCCCTGGGCACAGCTGGCACAGGAGGGGAGAGCTGGGGTGGGCAGCTCTGGTCCTTCCAGAAGGGAATTCTGAGGTCCGTGGGGGTCTGGCCTTTACCTTACAACTTTTAAATGCCAGTGCTGGAAGGAATTCCTGGCAGGTGGAGAAGACACCTTGTGCCTGGGGAGTGCTGCCTGCTTAGCAGGCCCCAGGAAAAGCTGGGTTTACATTTTTGGTGTGTTGGGGAGCACAAAGGCCCCCGGGCAACATTTCTGGGTGAGATTTAATGGACTCAGGCTGAATCCTGGGAACTTGTACAGCAGCAGGATAATGAAATGCCAGCTATTCCGTGGTCTGGCTGCATCCCACCTCTGAATACTTTAAAGGCTTTGACCCAGCTGTTAACCCAGAAGTGGACACTGGTCCATGTGGCTCATCCATCCCCTCCTGCCTAGCTGAGTGCCCAGCAGGGTCTGTGCTGAGGGCACTGTGTGGGTGCTGACGGCAGAGCTGCTTGTGGCTGTCCCTGAGCAAGTTCTTGGTGCCATCCATCTCTCTCCAAAGGCTGGTTACCAGCAGAGCTGAAAAGCCTCACCTGCAGCATTGCCCCCAGGGGATGCTGAGCTTCAGCCAGGCTACTTCCATGTGGGACAGGAGACAGCAGAGCCCTCACAGAGCCAGACCCCATCCCATGGGATGCTGCTGATTCTCATTCAACTTTGTGTGTCAGACAGTGGCCAAGGGAGAACTGGGGCAATTTCTCCTGGATTAATTTGGGGACTGTGTGACTGGGTGTTTGCCTGATTTCCTCAGGGATGTCCCAAGTGTGAGATGGTCCCAGGATAAAGTGGATTCTGTGCCATCCTAGGGCTGAACGGGTTAATTTTAACGGGAGCTTCCCTCCCCAGCTCGCTGCGGACTCTGGCTGGGACAGAACATCTGTCTGTTGCTATGGCTGCAGTACACTTGAAGGGGATGACTGGATAATTATTGCAAACATCCATCCTGCCTGGTGTGCTCCCGGACCCTCCCTGCCCCAGCCGGGGCAGCGGCCGGTGCTCGGGCCCAACTTCACTCGCAGGGACCCTACCGAGGAATGGTGAGTTGGCATCACCTTTTCATTTGCATAATTAATGTGGCCGAGGCTGCAGGGCTCCTGGGAAATCCGACGCAGAGCAGCAGAGATGAAATGGCACGGAGGGCTCCAGCCTTCTCGAGGCTCGTTAGAGCTCGGCTCGTTGCTGACGGCCCACTTTGGAGCTACCGGGGAGTCGTTCTTCCATTGCCGCTAATTTACCACCCACTTCTAACCGAACAGATTGCTCTGGGCTGATCCTGCCGTGTCTCCTCCAGGCACAGGATCCCACCTGGCTGCTGCTGAGCAGGACCCTGCCAACTTAGCACAAGCCAGGCTGCAGACGCCCGGGATTGTCACACCATCGTGGGCTTGGGAAGCAGCAAGCTCCTGGGTCACAGCATGGACCCAAGGCTTTCCCTGGCTGTCCCCTAGGTAGGCTGCTCTTGCTGCTGGCACTGTTGCCTGCGTTCCCTGCCTGTGTTCCCCTGCTTGTGCTCCCTGCCTGGGCTTCCTTCCTGCTCTCCCTGCCTGTGCTGTTGCTGCCTGTGGCTCGGTGACTTGCTGGGTTCAACTGTGCCCCCTGCTCACCCTGCAGCAGCCGGGCACTGTCCTGTGTGCGTGGCTGCGGTGCCAGTGCTGGATCCCCAGCCTCCAGCAGAGCCTGCTGCCAGTCGCTGCCTGGTGATCCAGACAGGATCCCTGGCCTCTGGTGGAGCCCATTGCCAGTCAGTACCTGGTGATCCACCTGGGATCCCCGGCCTTGCCTTGCAGCTGCATGTGCTGGAACATGGCATGCCCTAACCCCACACCGCCCAGTAACTCCATCCCCTGCTCCTAGGAGTCAGCCTGCCCCAAAATACCCGTGTCCCCTTTGTTCCTGGGGTTGTTGCTGGTTTTTTGCCTGGTAGCATTTAACCTTGCCCGAGATCTCACCCGGGGGGTGTTCAAAATTCAGATCTTGTCCTGTGGATTGTCCCTGTTTCAGCAAGTCCCACCTCGGAATTAACAGAGCAAAAGATAATGCAGAAGTTCCCCTTCTGGGCAGCCACTGCTGTTCTGTTTAACTGGGAACTTCAATGCAGCCATTGTACATTTTTTTCTGTTTATCAACACGTGGTGAGTAAGAAGCCCAAGTGGAGCTGGGACCAGGATGAAGGCAGACCTCCGTAGCCACTGGTCAGCAAACAGCACCACAGCTGGGACACTCTGCCATGTCCAGTTTCGCTCCCCAGGAATCCAGGTAGGCTGTGCAGGACAAGGTTGCCTCTCGCTTTTCTCATTACCTATAACATTGTCAATAAATTCTGCTACTTTCACACAGTGCTTTGGATCTGCAGAGCCGCTGTCAAGCACTCATTGGTGTGGAGCATTCCCAGAGGCTCTATAGGTAGGGTAGGGAAGACGGAGCCAGGTCATGGGAGCATAGATAGGTAGGTATGGAGCCAGGTCATGAGACACTCCATCAGGCAGTGCTGCCTCTTTAAAGTAGGAAAGAGAATGGCACAGAGATGGAGAGATCTGTGGGCTACTCCTGGGTCCTGTCTGATCCTTATCATCCCAACATTTTTGTGTATGATTCAACAAAGTCCTTTGCTTGCACAACTTACTTGATTCTCATCTCTGTGACTCAGGTGCAAATGATCTGCTCACATTTGCAGTGAGAGAATTGAGCCCCGTGGCTACAAAACCTCAAAAACAAAAGAGATCCTCACTTTGATTCAACCTGGAGGACAGAGCCAGGTGCTTCCCTTTTGGAGGCCCTTGCACAGGGAATGGGGTGAATGAGGGTGGTGGGTGGGTAGGTGCTACATGAGCTCTGTGACATGGCTCCAAGGCACAGACGAGGCTGGCATCTGCTTGCCACACATGCAGAAGGTCTGTTAGAGTGTGAAGGGCTCCTGGAGCCCCCCTCTTCCCCCAGGAGCTCATCATATCCTGCCCCCAAGGAAGCTCTGGGATCTGCTGTCCTGAGTCAGGCCTGGGGCAGCCAGGGCGGGCTGGGTTCTTGGAGGGATGTGCTCCGCTCCACAGAGCAGGCTGCAGGGAACTGCAGGCGCTCAGCACCGCTGAAAGCCCTGCCCTAGGGTGCCCAGCTCCCCTGGGAGGTACCTCACTGCTGGGTGCCTGTGCTCGGAGGTGACTCGCCTGAAAACACACAGGGTATCCAGGAGCTGCAGGGCTGTGGGAGGATCCAGGCAGGAGGATTGCTGTGACAGGCAGAAAGACGGTGCCACTTTCTTCTTGCAGTGGGGTATCTGTGGTGGCCTGGAGCAGCTGGGAGGCTTCTCCTCCAGCCCCTGGGCTGCAGGGGCTTTAGGGCACAAGCTGTCTGCGGTGCCCACTCCTGTTTGTAATTCTGGGGGAGAGGTAGCAGGGTGCTCTGTCCCGTGGGAGGGTGCAGGGCATGATCTCCTCACAACGCCCCAGTGTCAGTCTAGCGGTGACACCTGTGTCCCTGGGCCAGCCCTTAGAGGAAGAAATGCTCTCGGGGACAGCTTTGGTTTCTGTGGTCCCCCAGGACTGCAGGCAAAGCCATGGCTGAAATGCAGAGCTGTGCCTGGCAGAGGGGCAGTGGCTGCGGGGGAAGGAGGAGGAGTGGGCACAGGGCTCCCCCAAGGACAGCCCTGGCTTGGAGCTGGCGATGGGGACTGGTGTGGGGATGGAGGCTTGCCACCTCCCCTACCTCCTGGGCTTGGCCCCATTTCCAACGTGTCTTGGCACCATATGGCGCTTGCTTTATTTGTTCTGCTGCGACTTGGGAAGGAGGGCAGTGTTTCATTGTCTGGCAGAGGAGGTGGGACGCAGGCACAGGAATATGCCCGTGTCCCGTGGGATCACTGCCTAAGCCAGGCGCTCCACATCTCGTCCGAGCTGCAGGTCGGTGTCCTCATCCTTCGCAGCAGAGGGGTTTCCCCGGAGAGTCGCTGCCGGAGATTCACCCACCCACGTGGCGTCGGAGCTGAAGCAGCACCGCGTGTGCGGGCGCGTCCCGGTGCGGAGCACGACCGACCCGCCACGGGACGCTGCCTGTAGGAGGAAAACGTGGCAGCGCTGCTCCTGACTCATTGCACAGGCAGCAATCCTGCGACAGCGATGCCGGGCTTGCCCAGCACCAAAAAGTGACAGCATGCTCCACCCACCCCGGCTTGCGGGAGCAGGAGCCTTCTCCGCATGCCCGCGGTCTGGAGGAGCCGCTATCCCGCGCACATCTCCCCGTCCTGCTCCGTGACACACCAAATCTCATCTTACTGCCTCGCCCGCCACCCCCGCGCTCCCCTGGCTCTGCCTTTCCCTTCCCTCGGCTGCCCAGGGCTCAGCTCGCCCCACGGAGCTCTGGGATGGGGAGGAAGGGGAGAAAGGCTGCTCAGAGGCTGAGGCCCAGCCCTCCCAGATTTGCATATTTTTTACTGGCTCCGAAACAAGACATTTCTCCGGGGAAGTGAATGCATCGCCTGCTGTCCCCGAGGGTGCCGTGTGCTGGGACAGCAGCCGCTGTGCGTGGAGGGGCCGCGGTCCCGGCACCCACCGCGATCCTGCTCCACACGCCCGCACTTCTCTGCTGCCGCAGGAAAAGCCTTTTCCTCGGTGGTTTCAAAATTCAGGGGCTTTAATGCTGCTGCCCTGGGACTACGTCCGGTCCCTCTTGGCTCGCAGGAGTCCCGGAGGCGGCCGGGCTGCAGCCGCCTGCGCAAATCTGCTCATTTCTATTTTGTCACTAGAATTTCCAGCATGTCCCTCCTCTCGTGTATAATTTAGTCGCATGAAAAGGAACCGCGCGAGGAGGGGAAGAGGATGGGGAAACTTGCAAAGTCAGCCATGGAGAGGGAATCTGTGTCAGGAAGCATCACAAAGGGAGCCGGGGGATTGGCTCCGGTCGCTTCCAGCGGCTGTGTGTTTGCCAGCCCCTCAGGAATCGCCCGGCGGCTCCTTCCCTCCCTGCGTCCCTCTCGCCTTCACTGCGCTGCGGCCGGGCTGGGACAGCCCATCGCCGTTGCCATGGCTGCGGTGTGCGGGAGGGGGGGCTCGGCCGGGTGCCCCCGCCGGAGCATCCCGCGCCTTCCTCCCTCGTCCTCCCCGCCGGCCCCATCGGATACGCTCCGGCCCCGCCACGGCCAAAGCCGCAGCGTGGATTTGACACCCGTGGGATTAGACAGGGCTGTGCCCGCGGGAGGAGGAGAAGTAGGAGAGGAGGAGGAGGGAGCAGGGCAGCTCCGGGCTGGGCGGCCGCCAGCCGCCCCGGGGAGGGCCGGGAGGGCGGCGGGCAGGTAGGGCGG
>VWPU01005006.1:1867-12578 GCA_013398955.1 Callaeas wilsoni
TCCTTCATCCTTCATCCTTCATCCTTCACCCTTCACCCTTCCTCCTTCCCCCTTCATCCTTCATCCTTGATCCTTCATCCTTCCTCCTTCATCCTTCATCCTTCCGGGAAAGAAGGACCTAGCTGCGTTGTCTGCCAGTCATTTGATTTTTAGGGGTTTTTTTGTTTTGTTTTTTTTTTCCAATCTTTTATTGAAAGGCTTTTCCTCGCTGTGTCACGAGTTCTGCAGAGCACGGGGGCAGCCAACACCCAGCTGGGACGGAGCCCAGCCTGGCAGCCTCGGGCTGGTTACTTAAGCAAACGAGATTTTGGGGATTAACGAGGCGTGGATCTGTCTGCTGGTTTCCTTATCCCTGCCACCCAGATAACTCCTGAGCCCCTTCCCTGTTCACCCTGCTCGGCGAGGGCAGCGATCCCGGGAAGATCAGATTTCTGGACATCTCTCGGAAAGGGGCAGGGACACCTTCCACTACCCCGGGGTGCTCCAAGCCCCGTCCAGCCTGGCCTTGAGCACTTCCCGGGATCCAGGGACAGCCACAGCTGCTTGGAGCTGCCAACCCTCCCAACCCTTCCCGTGCAACAGGGAAAGGAGAAAAAACCCACCCCAAACCTCTGAGCACCATAAAGATTTTATTATAAACAAACCTCTGGGAGCACTTTGGGAGCCGGGGTGATTAACATTCCTTAACGAGGAAGGTGGGGGTGCACAGGGGCTGGAGGAGGGGGGCACGGCACCCTCCTGAGGGTCCCACCTTCCCACCTAATCCCCCCGTTGCCATCTGGCAGATTTACTGGCCCCACTAACGTGGCTCCCACTGATATAACGAGGAATTGCAGGCTGGCCTGTATTTCCTCATGAATTTCGCTTCCCTGCCAGAAAAGTTCAGGGTGGGGTCAGATTTTGTATATATTTGTGTATATAAAAATATATGTATCTATAAATATATCTAGATTTTTCTTCTTCCCAGGTGATTTCCACCTTTCCCCACCCGAAGACTCATTCACCCTCATCTTCCCTGCCCAGCAGGTTTTGTTCTGTTGGCCGGGGTTTGGGTTAAAGGCAGTAACCCAAGGGCCAGACCCCACATCCATCCCCTCCAGGGGAGGATGGAGCAGGGTGCTGCTTTCCGTGCGAGCTGTCCTCACCCCGCTCCCAGCCAGGAAACGCTGATCCAATCCAGCTCAGCCTTGCTTTAAGGGGCTGGAAAGGGAAGATGGGTGGCTGGGACTTCAAACAGCCCCGTCCCTCCTCCCACACCTTGACAGGGCCACGATCAGAAAGGGACGTGCCCCAGCATCCTAAATCCCTGCCCCTCGAGCTCCTCCAGCTTTGCTGCACTCACCTCCAGTCCTCCTTCCCTGGCCACGGCCAAGCTGCCCTGCTCCAGCACCAGCTCACCAGGCCCCTTCTTTCAGGACAGCAAAGCCTCCAGTGCGTTTCTGGGTGAATTTTGTAACAAATGAAATGTTTCTAGGTGAATTTTGTGATGAATAAAGGCTCCTGGCACGGCCGCCCTTGAAGGGCTCTCTCCTTTATCCAGAGCCTCGGCAGGAGTCAGGGGGTGCTGGCATTGCCTCTGCTGCCCCAAGGCTTTAGGATGCCACTTCCAGGCACAGACGACTGAAGAACGTGCCACCCCCACTGATTTAGGGTTTCCTGGATCCTTTCCACGGGTCACCCCGTTTTACAACCAAGAATTCCCATTCTGCACGGAGAGCAGCCAGGATCCAGGGGGAGGTGAAGCCCATGCACACGCGAAGTGGGGGTGCCTCAGGGTGCAGGGAGGTCCAGGTGGGCCCCACGTAGCTCATGGAAAATTTTGGATGCAATCCTCACAGGTTTCCTTGCCCCTGCTCGGAATTAACCATAGCTGCCTGCTGGAGGGATGCACGCTTTGCCCAGGGGATTTTCCCACTGGGGAGGCGTTTTGTCTGGACACCAATCAGCTTGGGAAGCGGAATTTCAGCCGTTTCCCTCTTTCAGCCTCAAAGAGAAGCAATTCTGAGGCCACTGCCACGCGGCAGCAGCTTCCCAGAGGTGCGGGTTTCCCACCAGTGGTGTGAGAGGGGCCCTTCCCGGCTGGTGCTTCCCAGCCCTGCCTGGTGACTCTTCCCTGTCGGCGATTTGGAGCTGAACCTGTGTGCTGTGCCAGGAATGTGGCTCCTTTCCCTTGCTGGCAGCTAGGAGACCCGACGGGGCCGGTCTGGAGGGGCTCCCTTACCCAGCACCCCTGTTCTTCAGCCAGGCCACATCCTGCTCCCTGAGACACCCCAAACAGTTCCTCACCTGCAGAAACACGGGTCATTTCCATCAGGAGCGGAAGGGAAGGATTTGCTGTACTCAAGGCGCCCCAGCCCCTTCATGAGATGACTTTTTCCTTAAGATCCCAGAATCTCAGAATGGTTTGGCTTGGAAGGGATCTTAAAGCCCATCCCATTCCATCCCTGCCACAGGCAGGGACACCTTCCACTAGCCCAGGTTGCTCCAGGTCCGGTCCAACCTGGCCTCGGACATTTCCAGGGATGGGGACAATAATCCTGTGAAAAGAGCTGCTTGAGCCTTTGCCTTCCCAAACCCCACCCCTGAAGAGGCTGCACACCTTCTCACCAGAGGCTGCCTCTCTGAGCTGCCTTTTTCCCACAATTTCAGAGTTTTACGGCCAGCATTCCTCATTTTCCATGTCATTAGTCTCCACAGGCCCTGGCTCCAAGCAGGCAGGGAGCCAAATGCTGCCAGACAGGTTCCAAGCAAAACCCAAGTTGTCCGGAAAAGAAGAAAATCCAGCTAAAAGTCAGGAAAGCACTTGAGCCTCAAATTGGCTCTCCCCAGCCACCCAGCAGGACAAGCGTGATGCTGCTCAGCCAACAGATGGATTTGGTGGCAGCCAGGGTGTCTTTTCCCGTTCCACCTGACTTTTCCAGCAACCAGCCAAAACACGACGTGTTCCTTTGAGCTCACAGGTTTAATTGTGCCCGAGGGGGGAAAAAAAACCCCACCCAACCCAAAGCAAAACTGGGACGTTATTTTTAAGTTTGCTTTTTTTTTTAGAAAGAGGTTGCTTTGAGCACTGTCAGCCAGCGCATTTTTCAGAGCGTTTTTGCCACGACTTCTCATTTCCTCGTTTTGGAAGCTGCTCCTCTGTGAATCTCCAGCTCCACACAGTCCCGAAGCTGAGAGTGACACAGGCAAAACCTCCTTCAGGTGGGGCAAGGGAGGAGAAGAAACCTGTCCTGCAGTAGGACAAGGGGGAAGAGCAAAATCTCACCTGGAAATCTCCAGAGGTACTTTGGAGAGTACTTTTGGAATCCTTCTGCAGGTTGTCCATGTGGTTCAGCTCTGCTCAGGAGGATCAGAGAATCCCAGAGTGGTTTGGGTGGGAAGGGACCTTAAAGCTCATCTTGTTCCATCTCCCTGCCATGGGCAGGGACACCTTCCACTATTCCCAGAGTGCTCCAAGCCCTGTCCAACCTGGCCTTGGACACTTCCAGGGATCCAGGGGCAGCCACAGCTGCTCTGAGCACCCTGTGCCAGGGCCTCCCCACCCTCAGAGGGAAGAGGATGAGGCTCCACATGGCAGGAATCACATCCATCTCCACCTGTCCTGCGAGCCCTCAGGGTTTTGGCATGAGCCGTGTTCATCCAGACTGCTCAGCACATGCCACTGCCACTTCAGGCCCTTCAGGGAAGCCTTGGGTTGGATATTGGGGAAAATTCCTTCCCTGAGAGGGAGGCCAGGCATGGGCACAGAGTGCTGGGGGCAGGGATGGAGTCCCCATCCCTGGAGGGGTTTAGAAGCCGTGTGGACGTGGCACCTGGGGATGTGGGTCAGTGGTGGCCTTGGCAGTGCTGGGGGAATGGTTGGACTCGATGGTCAGAGAGGGCTTTTCCAGCCTTTGTGGTTCCACGATCAGTCCAAGGCACCGTGTTTTCCGACTGAGGGGAGGTTGGGAGCCGCCAGGTTCCGTGTTTCCGTGTCACTTCCCTGCCTCCAGAGAGAACGCCAGCCGAGGGCCGTGAGCGTGGCTCTGGCCCAGGAGGGACTGGCCGAGCAGCCCGGCAGCACCGGCACGGTGAGCCAGGACCCTCGGGAACGAGGGCGTGATCCAGCTGTCCCCCAGGGCGAATCCGAGGCACGCTTTGGGGGAGCCCTGATGGAATCTGCAGGCACTTCCCTGGCCTGCTTGGATTCCTCTTCCTTCCATCCCCCTCCAAGCCTCTCCTCAGCAGAGCTGGGAAGCAGCCCTGGATGCTTAAGCCCTAAGCCCTGCCTTTCTCGGCTCACAAAGGGAACGAGAGGAATTGTTTTGGAATAACAGCGCAAATCAAATTTCCCGTCGCAGATAAAGGGGAGAGAGGTCAGATATGAGAAGGCTTTAGATGAAAGCAGAATTAGCCTGCAACCCGCGGGGAATAACTCAATTCCAGCCTTGTTTTCAGCACTCCCGGGATCTGGCACAGCACAGGCCCCAACGGATAAACCTGGCCAGGGCAATTTGTTATCCCCGACATGGAGCCGCTTCACCCACCACAGGCTAAGCGTCCCCTGCCCCTAGAACGAGGGAGAGCATCCCAGTGAGTCAGGGGCCGTCATCCCAGGGAGAGCCGGGCAGCCCTGACCATCTTCCAGCCAGAGCTACGGGGAGCCACTCTGTGGTTTGGGTGTGCAGGTATTCCACAGCCTCCTCCTCCTTTTCCTCCTCCTCCTCCCAGGCTGCATCCCCCGAGGTGGGGTTGGGCACCTGGCTGCCGCAGCCCGCGGACATTCCCTAAAAACAGCCGGGGGAGCGCAGCCCCTTTTGCCTTGGCTGCCCCGGCTCTCCCCAGACCTGGCAGGGCTCGGGACGCTCCGGGGACGCTCCGGGGGATGCCCCGGGGATGCTCCGGGGATGCTCCCGGGATGCTCCGGGGATGCTCCGGGGATGCTCCGGAGTTGCTCCCAGCGGGGTTTTCCCCTGTCTCCGCCTCGTCTTCCCTGCCTTGCAGAGGCAGCGGTCTCCCCCCGTTTCCCAGGGCCGCGTTTCACCCCAGCAGCACGGAACACTTGGGGAGCAGCCCCGGGGCAGCCGGGCCGGGCTCGGGCTCGGGGTCGGGGTCTCTCGGCAGCGCGGGGAGCTCCTCCTGGATGAATGGGCTCCAGAAATCCCCGGCGCTCGCCACCGGGCGAACCCAGCCGGCTCAAAGGCGGCTGCCAAGGCCGTGCTGGCTGCGTGATCCGCGGGGATTTGGGGAGGATTGCGGGATCTGCTCTCTGCCGGTGGGGAGGGAGGGAGGGATGCGGTTTTTATTTTTTTTCCGCTTTCAAACTCAAACGTGTAATTGAAGAGTGAAATTCTGAGAGCTCGCTCAAGGACTCTGGGTATTTAATCGCCTTTAAAGCCCAGGAATTGCTCCCCATTCCTTTTCTGATTTAATGGGAAACAGGTTTCTTGTTCCCGCAGGCGCTCTGAAGCTGGTGACCATTGGATAATTGTGCCTTGATACAGCACAAATGCACAATTTTGTCTGCACTCTCATCCTTCTAAATGCAGTCAAAAGCCATTTTTAATCTTTTTTTTCCTTTAATTGCACTGAATTTGAAGAAGGAGTCCCTGGCCATGGCAGGGGGCTGGAACAAGATGATCTTTAAAGTCCCTTTCTGTGATTCTGTGATTCCAAACCTTCCCCACTTGGGGCAGGGGAATGAATTAATTTAAAAAATAGATGAAAAAGACTCAAAAAGGCCTGTAATAAATCAGATAAAGGGCACCTGTCTGTGGCTAGTGCACACTGATGCTCTGGCTGTGCGATCCAATCCATACGGGAACTGTTTCCCCCACTTTTTTGCTGTGCAGGAGTGAGATTTTGGGCTGGTTTTGTTTCAGAACTCCCCTACACTCCCTCCAGAGGGGCAGCAGCTTGGCCAGGCAGAGAGGCCCTGGAGAGAGCAGCCTCTGCCACCACCCTTCCTCAAGACCTGGCCCAAAACATTTCCTTCTGCTTCTGCTACATCATATAATTTGCTGTAAGCGTGGGCAGAGGTTTGCTTTTCCCTTGTGGGCATCCAGAAGACACCTGGGCCCTCGCTGTGTCCCCCAGCCAGGAGTCCTTTCCCTCAGAGCCCGTAATTAGTTTGGGATTTGCTCCGCTCCTGCTGAAGCCTGCCATTAGCACAGCCCTGAAACGGGAATATATTCCCCATCCTCAGCAGGAACTGGCTTTGCCAGCTTGTGCTGCTGGAAAAAAGGCAGACTGTGCCTTCCCCACAGCCTGGGCAGCTGGGTTTTTACCACTCCCACAGTCCTTAAAATACGTCCCCTGTTGCTCTGCAAACAGCCCTGGTTTTTCAGGCGGCTCCGGAGGTTTGTTCCCTGAGCAGCTCCTGCAGGAACAGCTTTCCATCCAGGGCTTGTTTGCCAGCACTTTCCTTGTATTCTCCTTCCTGCTGCTTTGCTCTAGCTGAGCCTTTGCAGGTCAACCCCCTGGGCCTTGCACTTTCTAACTCGTTTTCGTTTGACCCACGAGCTTTCCCACTTTTCCCTGTCCTGTCCTGTCCTGTCCTGTCCTCTCCTCTCCTCTCCTCTCCTCTCCTCTCCTCTCCTCTCCTGTCCCACCCTGCTGCAGGGAGTGTGTGGGAGCCTGGCTACACCCTGCACCCTTTTTGAACCCTTCCAGGGATGGTGGCTCCACCACTGCCCTGGGCAGCCCGTTCCAGTGCCTCAACACCCTTTCAGGGAAGAAATGTCTCCTAATTCCTCATCTGGTGCAGCTTGAGGCTGTTCCCTCTCCTCCTGTCCCTGTTCCCTGGGAGCAGATCCCAAATCCCCCTCAGCTGCCCCCTCCTGTCAGGGAGTTGTGCAGAGCCACAAGGTGCCCCCTGAGCCTCCTTTTCTCCAGGTTGAGCCCCTTTCCCAGCTCCCCTTCCCTTCCCTTCCCTTCCCTTCCCTTCCCTAGCCCCTCAATGCCATGAACTTTCTCCTGCCTTGGCCCAGCTTCAGCCTTTTCTCCCATACCCAGACCGAAAGCTCTTAAATTCCTGGACATGGCCCCATTAATGCACCTTTCCATCAGTTATCACAGGATTTTCCTCCAGGGAAACGGCGTGAAGCACTTCCCAGCCTCTCCCTGCCAGGAAATGGAGCTCAGCTCCCAGTCCCTTTGAGATATCCCTGATCCACCCCCCTTGCTGAGGGGGCACCAACATCCACTGGAATTTTGCCCCACATGCTATTTTTTCCAGCATTTTCTCCACCCCAGGGCAATTTCGCAGGTTACACCGACACATCAGATCCAGGCAGGGGCAGCAAATGAGCTCCCAGGTCCCTCAGAGAGCTTCAGAGAATTCCCTAAGAGATCAGCCGTGCACCAGCCCTAGGAGAAAGTTTCCACTCCCCACAGATCCAAATCCCATCATAAATTCAGAACGCTTTGCTGGCACAGACTGAACTCTTGCCCGCCGTGTGCTCAGGTTGTGCATTTAATGTGGGACTCTTTTCTTCCCCCTGCAGTGCTCCCACTGCCACAGGCACCCATCTAAAGCACAAAGCCTTGACTTGCCTCTTTCTCCCCATAAAAATATTAGGAAAACAAGGGCAATCAAGGAAATGGAACCCTGAGAGAGCCCTGGGAAGGGTGTGGAGCATCACCCACCCCGGTGCCAGGCCGAGCATCCATCCCTCAGACCCAGCCACGGGCACCTGGCAGAGGACCCAAGGAACCACCTCAGAATCCTGTTGGATCACGTTCGTTGCGGCACAAGGTTATTTTCTTTGGGACTAACAGATTTCTGGCTGTAAAAACTCCCGAGTGGCTAAAGCAGTGGGTGCCACAGCACTGAGCTCAGCTCTCCCCTCGGGTTTATGTCCCTGTGCCCACGGCGAGCTCAGAGCATTCCGGGTGAGATCATGCCTGGCACGGGGACTGGGATCGTGTCCGGAACAGCCCCCACCCCTCCCAACAAGGCCTCTGCCCCAGCTGCAAGGGCAGTGGGATGAAAGGAGAAATGAGCTCCCCCAGCTCCTGGGAGCCCCTTCCCAGCCTTCTGCCCAGAGGAGCCCCGCCAGCTCCGCTCGAGGGAGCTGCGGGTGCCCTCCCAGCCAGGCTGGAACCCCCGGATCATGGTCCCAAACAATCACCACTCCCACAATCTGCACACAAATACAGGCTCCAGGGAGAGCTCAGAGCCCCTTCCAGAGCCTAAAGGGGCTCCAGGAGGGCTGGAGAGGGACTGGGGACAAGGGATGGAGGGACAGAACACAGGGAATGGCTTCCCACTGCCAGAGGGCAGGGATGGGTGGGATATTGGGCAGGAAGTGTTCCCTGGGAGGGTGGGGAGGCCCTGGCACAGGGTGCCCAGAGACGCTGTGGCTGCCCCTGGATCCCTGGAAGTGTCCAAGGCCAGGCTGGACAGGGCTTGGAGCACCCTGGGAATAGTGGAAGGTGTCCCTGCCCTGGCAGGGCTGGGATGAGAGGGGACCTCCAGGATCCTTCCAACCAAAACCACTCCATGCTTCCCAGGAATCACGCTGAAACAACAGGGGATGCTTCACTGCTGAGGGAATCGTGACGATCCCAAGTTTCCCCTGGGAGTCCTTCCCTGCTGCTTCCACGAGGAGCCCTGCAGAGCCTGTGAACACCAACCTGCTGCTTCTCCCAGGGAGCCACTGGAAGGAGCCCAGAGCTGGAGCGTGGCCTCTTCCCCTGTGACCAGTGGACAATTCCAGGTGACACGCATGGAGCAGCTGGATTTCGGATGGTTCAGGGGGCTCCAGGGACAAGCAGGAAGCCAATGAGAGGGAAAACACCTTTGAAAAAGGCCACGAAAGGTGTAAAGGTGAAGCTGCTTCACCTGGAAACTCAATTTTTCTTTTTTTTTTTTTTTTTGCAGGCACTTGTCAACACATACCTGGGAGCCACAAGGGAACTGGGAAGCTCTAGGAACTTTTCCATGAACACCCCAATGTAGACACGGGTATATTTCGCCCAAAAAACCACTCAGGCACCGAGACCCCCTTCCACGACACCAAGCACCCAGCAGATGAAACATCCCATCCCAGCAAAGGAAGGAAAGAAGATCAGCAGCAGAAACCCAGGTGGTACTATAATTAACTTTTTTCTTTTATTTACACCACAAGAATAACAAGTTGTCATAATGTGGTACAAAATACTGGACTCCTAATAAAGTTGAAATTGAAGTCGGTACTGTCAGAGAAAGACACCATTGGCCAGTTAAAAAAAAAAAAACCAAACAAAAAAAACAAAAAAAAAAGAGAAAAGAGAGAAAAGAGTAAAATAAAATAAAAGTAAAATAAAAACAAAGAAAGAAAGAACAAGAATGAGAAAAATATTCCAACTCCACCAATTTAAAAGAAAGGACCATCGGAAAATCGAGCACAAAGAATGCTACCATCACTGAAAGTAGGGTCCATACAATAAGAGTGAAATTGTGTCTAAATTACAGCGTAAACCGGTAGCTGCTACCAATGGTGACGTCATACTGAGCATGTATAGGTATAAAGTAGAATATAATATAGTTACAACTTTTTGATACTACATATCTGTAATAAGCTCTCGGGTGAATAATGTTTCAACCCCTTCCCCCCCCTCCCCGCCCCCACTTTTATATATATATTATATATATAAGTTTGTCATCCTCATAAATTGGAAAATAGCGCCTCCACTATGGAGCACAGAAAAAGTGTTAATTTATTTTCTTTCAATAGGATACTTTTTTTTCTTTTTTCATCATCATCAATATCAAAGACAAAGTGAAGATGAGCTGAGAACGAGCCCAACTTCGTGACAATGAAGAAACACGTTTTGCCTTTCGCTGTAAAGTCTCATTTTTAAACCACAGTGTTGCACAGTACACGACTGCTTAAAGTGAAACCGAGCAATAATACATCATGTAAAAGTAATTTCTTAAAAAAGTTAACGCAGCTGTGCTGAAGAGTTAACTCTTTAAAGTCCTCCTCATCCATCCATCCATCCATCCCTCCGGCTCCTCGGAATGAACGACTCCGTGTGTTGACACAAGGGTTGCATCCAACCTCCCCACCCAGCCGAGAAATCAAAGCAAAAACACCAACCCAAAGGAAAATAATAATAACAATAATAATAATAATAATAATAATGACACAGGCAGTTTACTTGGTGTGTTCGGCGTAGTTTCCCTAAAAACACTGTTTCCACATAAATACAATAAACTCTATTATTGGTAAGTCACAAGTGCTAGATAAACGTCTTAGTTTTTTTTCTTTTCTTCTTAAAATGAGAAATGTTGAAGTAGTCCTTTTTGTTTTTTTATTTATTTACTCTTTTTAACAATAAAAAGCACAATTTCTTCTCATTAAGTTCAGTAAGACTCCAAAAAAAAAAAAAAATAAAAAGAATTCCCACTCTCCTTCCTTTGTGTGTAGCTGTGTGGGTGAGTGTGTGTGTGTGTGACAACAACATCCCAACCTTTAATCTCCGCAAATGCCACGAGAGGAAAAAACAACAACAAAAAAAACCAATATAAAAACAAAACAAAACAAAAACCAACCCAAAGAAACCCCAAACCACCTCTTTTTTTTTTGTTTGTTTGTTTTTGTTTTTTTTTTCTTGTTATCGTTTTCAAAGCTGCCAAGTTTGGCGTGCAAAATCTGTATACAATATAAAGACATGCCAACCTTACAGACCATGCAACCTCAAGGTGTAGGAAACTTAAAAAAATATATTCATATATATTTATATA
>VWPU01005008.1:0-82153 GCA_013398955.1 Callaeas wilsoni
CAGCTCCCCGCGCCGCCGCCCCGGCGCCCCGAGCCGGCCGCCGCCTCTCCCCTCCGGCATGTTTTAAGCCCGGCCCTGCCCGCTCCCCTTCGGGCTTCCCTACCCGCCGCCGTCGGGTCCCGTCCCGTTCCCCCCGCTCCGGTCCTTGCGCACCCCCCCACCCCCTCGAAGGGCCGGCGGCTGGGGGGCCGCGGGGGCGGTGGGCGCCCGCGGGGGGCGAGGGCAGAAAAGCCCCGCTCGGCACCATGGCGTCCAGCTATGCCCACGCCATGGAGAGGCAGGCCCTGCTGCCCGCCCGCCTCGACGGCCCCGCCGGCCTGGACAATTTACAAGCCAAGAAGAACTTCTCCGTGAGTCACCTGCTGGACCTGGAGGAGGCGGGCGACATGGTGGCCGCCCAGGCGGAGGAGGGCGGCGGCGAGCCCGGCCGGAGCTTGTTGGAGTCCCCCGGGCTGACCAGCGGCAGCGACACCCCGCAGCAGGACAGTAAGTGCGGGGACGTTCCCCCTTCCATCTCTCGCCGCGGCGGGCGGTGCCGGCTCCGAGGGGGCTCCCCTGGGGAAGAGGCCGCCGGCCGGTGCTTAGCCCGGCTTCCCCCGCTCCCCGAGCCGCCCTTCCCCGCCGTGCACGGAGCCCCGGCGGGGTCGGCACCCGTCGGCGTGTGAAAACCCTTGTTTTCTCCCGGCCGCGTCCCGGGAAAAGGGCGAGCTGCCCTTCGCCGCCGCGCCCGTCGGGTCCCGTGCCGTGGCTCCTGCACGCTGTGGAGAACCGGAGAACGTCCCGGGGAGCAGAAGCGGGCAGGATCGGGCCCGCGGGCTCAGCCCTCTCGTCCATTCCTTGCCGAGGTGGGCTGAGAACGGCGCTTGGCTGGACGGGGCGAGGCGCGGTAGGCGCTGAGCCGCCCTCCATCCATCCATCCATGCATCCCATCCATCCATCCCTCCATGCATCCCTCCATGCATCCCATCCATCCGCTCGTCCCTCCGGCCCGTCGGAGCGGGCACCGGCGCCGTGGTTTGCGGGGCACCGGGAGGCTCCTCAGGGATCTGGATGGGGCCGGGCGATTGCCCGGTGCCCTGCCGGGAGCGTCGCGGCTCGCAAACAGCCCGAGGGTGCGTGCGCGGCTCCGAAGCGGAGCCGCAGGATTGCCTCTCCCCCAGCCCCGGTTCTCCCCGATCCAGACCCGGCGGGCAGGGCAGGACAGGGTAGCAGATCTGTCTCTGAACTGCCCGTCCCAAAGAGTCCGAGCTCGGGAGCTCAAGTAGCCGTGAACCAGCAGCCCAGCGGCCGGGGGCAGCGGGACGGGCGCCGGCTCCCGCGGCGTTTTCCAAGCGCCGCGTGTTGTTTTCCAAGGGCAGCGCTGTCAGAAAGGCTGAGGGGGCTGTTGCAGGGTCAGTAACCTCCTTTACCCACTCTCTGCTCCCTGTTAAAATAATTATATCCCCGGCCGCGGGGACTGGCCGGGAGTTCCGTGCGGGTCCGGGCTGGCCGCCGCCGCCGTGCCTCCCGCGGTGTGGGCAGGGGCCGCGGCTGCGGACACGGACTCGCTTCCGAGGGAGCTTCCCGGCGGAAAACGGGGAAAAAACAACAGAACAAAACGAGAAGCGAACGTAAATGTCAAGCGTAATTTTCGTTCGCTTTCCGATTTTTTGTTCGTTTGTTTTTCTTCCCCCGGGAGCCGCCTCCGACCCACTCTTCCCATGGATCCGACGTGGTTTTCTCGGTATTCCGAAGGAAACCGAGCTGGGGAAGCGGAAAGCCTTCCCAAAAGCAGCCGCTCCTCGCAGCAGAGCCCGTGGGATCCCCGAGCTCGGCCCGGCTGGATGCGTTCCCGGCGGGGAGCATCCTCCCGGGAGCGCGGTCGGGAATGGAGCGAGCGGTGCGCGGCTGCCGGAGCGGCTCCTCTCCCCCCTAGAGCCGGACCGACCGCGCTGGGAGATGGCTTAAAAATGTTTCCCTTCTCAGGACCCGAAAAACTGCAATTTCTGCCTCTAAAAGTGTGTATTTTAGTGGGGAAAACAGTGATTACGACTGCCCGCGGTTCAGCTCCTTGTGCCGCCGGAGAATCCCCAAGATATCAAATGCAGACAACGCTTTTTTAACTTCTGCTTTGTACCCAATTTAGTTTATCATATTTTATTTGGATTTACTCCTGATTTGCTCCGATTTACTCCTGGTGTTGCCCTTTGCCAGCAGCTGAGCTCTCCAGAGCGAGCTCGGTCAGCGTGGAAAAGGGGGACTGTGTTTCACCAATACTCACCTTGCTCTTAGGAGCATGAAAAGAACCCAAAAAAAGCAGTCCAAGGGCTTGTTTTCTAGCCAGCGCTGCTGAGCAGGGGCCAAACTACAGCTTCAAATAATTTACAAATTCTCTGAATGCTGTAAAAGTTTTAATGCCGTTGCGGTGAATTAGAAAGTTTTAGAAGTATTCCGAAGAAAGCAACAACAGAAAAAAATAAGGGGGGGGAGGGGGAGAGGAATAAATTCTTCCAGGTTTATTGGGCAGAGCTGTCATCTGGGCTTTCTGGATCTCTCGTGGATGCATTTAGCACATCCCGTGAGTCTCCGTGCCTCAGTTTCCCTACCCGCTGCCTGTGTTCTCTGAAGTGTTATGCAATCCGTGCAGGAAAAGGACTGTGCTGGAGCTAGGAAGTGCAACAGAGCTATGAGCTTTTCTCGGTGAGAAATGAGAACTGGTTCAATGGAAAAGCCAACACTGGGCTCAGTCGTTCTCCATGTTTTTAAGTGAGAAAAGGTAAAAGCCGTTCGAAGAAATTGTGGATTTTTCAAGATTACTAAAAATCTTCTTCCAACCTGAAGGAAAATCAGCTGGTCTGCCACTGATTTCTGTCTCAAACTGAAGTGAAAAACCAAATTATTGGTGCTGTTTCTGTAAACAAAAATTAAGAGAAGTAGTCTGATGCAGAAATGACAAAAGGTTTTATTTGGACATTTGAGATTGAATGAAATATTTCACCACTATTTTATTTGAGAAAGGTTCAGGATAAAACGTTTATCTTATTAAAAAGAAAAAGCCATTCCTGGGAGTAGCAGTGATTGTAATATTTTCAGGGAGAGCTGTGTGTGTATTAAGGAGCTGAGTTTTCAGCCGTGCTGCAGAGCTGTCATTCTCTCCAACTTCAACTTGTAGCTCTGAACATCTTACCCTAAAAGCTGATAAAAATCAGGCCAAGCCTCCCTGCCTGTGCTGCTTAGCTGGGGAGGCTTTGCTATCCGAATTCTAATTTGTCACAAAATAACCTGTTAAGATACAACTCTTGCTGTGGTAGCACAACTTTCGCTAACTGCGGCTAAAACTGGGGTGAAAACGCAGGTCCCAGCTCAGCTGAGGGGATCCCCCAAGCTTCCTAGAAAAGGCAATGAGCCTCTATTGCTTTTGTGCCCTTTGAGGGTGACAGAAACCTGTCAGTTGCCTGTGGGTTCTCAGAGCTTGTGGCTCTGGGCAGGGATAATTCTCCAATTGTTGTTTGTTTTTTTTTCAGATGGCATTTTTGACTTCTGCTTTTTTTTTTTTTTTTTTNTGGTTGGTTTGTTTGAGACTCACTGTTGATGGCTCATAAAATGGTGTGGAGAAAGCATGAACAGCAAAAGAAAAATTGTTACACTGGGATTTCTTTTGTAGGGAGTGAATAAACCGTGCTTCAGTCCGTTACATGCTCAGGTTCTGTGTTTTGGGGTTATTGCTGTCCTTTAATCTCTCCTCTGTATAAAAGTGATGGCAGTCAGGGGGCTGACGTTATATCGGGCTGGTTCACAATTAGAGCTGGGCACAGGCTGCCTCAGTCCCCCCACGATTATTTTTCTGTCCCACTGACCCCTCAGTACTGCTGCTCCTTCCCGAGGAAATCCCAGAAACCTTGCTGGGAGAGCTGGAACGAGGTGAGCGAGTTCCTCTGCTCAGGCAGGTCAGGCAGAGCATCCGCGTGCCGTCAGCCCCTCTCCCCTGGCAGCGGGCTGAGGAAGGGCTTTTTCAGCCTTCTCATCGTTTGGTGACGGGGCTTGTCACCCCAGGATTTTGCAGGGATCAGAAACAGGTGCTATTTCAAGAAAGAGCTGATGAGTTCAGGGAGGGCTGAGGGTGGCTGCTCACTGCAGCAGGGCTTCGAGGCAGCGTCCGGCTCAGGGAGTCCCGGGAAGGATGAGCTGGGGCAGAGATCTCTCCCTTGCTGCCTGGGCTTAAACCCTCTGACTGCTGCTACTGTCTGAGACAGGATCCTGAGCTAGAGGACTTGGGTCTGCTCCCACATGGCTGTTCATTTTGCCTTAATTGCCTCTTTTTAATCAGAACAAGTGAGGCTGCTGCAGGAGTAAGAGGGTGTAAGTATTGAATTGTCTCCTGTGCCTCCCCATCCTTCACAAAAAAAAAAAAAGCCTTCGTAGAAAGGTTTGGAAAAGCTCTGCCTCTGCTTGGAAATGTGGAAAGCAATTCCTTGGGCTGCTGAGTTGCTGAGGATGAAGGTGAGAAGAAGCACCCGGGACAACTGCAGGGCTTTCTTTGTAAACCTCTGCTGTGTGTTGGAGTATGAGGTGTCTCTTCTGTTAGTAAATCACAGCCCTTATTCCTAGAAGATGCTGAATCCAGAAGGAGGGGAAAAGGTAGGGTAAATTGATTAAACCTAGGGGTTTTTTTCCTGTCTTTTCCTGCTGATGGACAAAGAGTGTGCAGGCAGCAGCTGATGCTGGTGTCCACAGGTTACACCGGGGTGAGCCGGGGAAAGCGGCCGGTGCCGCGATCCCCACGGACAGCGGCGAGTCCTCCTCACAGGATGCCGCCAAGAAAGACTCTCCAGAACTCTCCTCTTCCAGAAACTGATGTAGGTAAAGCGAGGATCGGATCATTGCTATTTTTGAGGCACTCGTTTTAAATTATCTGCATGAAAAACGCGGCTTTTTGTCGGAAGAACCTTGGCGCGTGCCTGTCGTGCTGCGCGTATCCTCGAGGCTTTGAGGAGCGTTCGCTTGAGTCAAGGCTGAGTAACAGATAACTAACACCAAGCAGCTGTTAGAAGTGTGATGAACTCCTTTCCATTTATGTTCCTTGGGCCTATCTGTCTAATTTTGGTCTCAGGCTGGCGGATGCGTGGTTGTTGCAGCGAGTGTCGCGGTGTCGGGTATTTTTCTTACATCCCTGAATCGTACAGTTTGAAGTAGGAAAGCATTTTGTGGTTTTGATGTAAATTTCTGCAGCTTCTGGACAAAGACGGAAGATGGAAATGTGGCTCTGCCACGTATCTGGAGTCTTAAAACTGAAGGAAAAAAAAGAAAAGGCATAAAGGAATAAACAAAAGTGGTCAAGGTACTGTTATTAACAAAGAAAAAAGAGCCGTGTGAATTTGGAAGAGGGAGCTGGCTCTGTTTGTGAGTGCTTTTCCTTTTGACGGGTGAAAAGAAACTTGTATTTGTTTGTGAATTTCACTTTTTTTTGATCATAATCAGTTTTGCTTCCTGGTTCTCATGGTCTCATAATTTGCTGATGGTATTTGTGTTTTCAATCCATCCACTCAGAGCTTCCAACTTTTTAATTTGAAAAAGATTTTGCTGAAGGATTTTACTTTCCCTCCTTCCCCCCTTAATGTAATGAAAACATTTCCATGAAAATTAGATTTTGAAATCTCTCATAAAACTGAAAGGTTTGGTCTAAACTGCTCGAACGCTTTTAATGAACATCAGCTTTCTGTCATCTGCACCGAGTTTCCACTGCTGGCCGGTCTATTTTCCATCTTTTTGATGGTGTATAAAGCAGTGATTGCATGGGAAAATATTATCTCAGGGTTAATTTGTGCAGGCCTTACTCACACGAGTCATTGCATGCAATTCAATGGACCACTTATGTGTGTGCCAGTTGATGAGTATTAGTGTTTGCAGACTTGACCAGCAGCCTTGAGTCATGCAAAAAAGGTCTTTTTTTTTTTTTTCGGCCAGTGGAGCATTTTTGTGCGGGCATGGAACGGTTTTGCTGTCTGCAGCCAGGAGCACGATCCTTTTGCCTCTCGGCACAAGTGCAGAATGCATCAAAAGCTGTGATGTGAGGAAGCCTGAAAGGAAAAGAGCAAGAGCACGGACAGAGCACGAGCAGGAGGGGCTGGGAGAGTTGGGCACTTGACAAGGCAGACACACAATTACAGGACTGTAATTCCTTCAAGGATGTATTTTATTTTCCCCCTCAGTAACCGAGTTGACTCCCATGGTTTTTGACATCACCAGAATGACTTGATGGGATTATAGGTGTTTATTCCTGGTTGCGAGTTGTTTATGATATATTTAATCGTTTTTGAAACCCATATTAAGTAGCCCTGAGGGAGCTGTGTTCCTGCTGGGCCTCTGTTGCATAATGAAGTACATCACGAATATTTACCAAGTGTCACAGTATTCCAGACTTGGGCCTCTGCTTCTGGGGAGGATGAATCACTGCACTGCTGGTTCCCCACCCTGCTTGCCTTTCCTAAAGGAGGCTTGGATTTTGGGGCGGATTATGGAGTTTTGAAGCGAGAATCATCACATTCTGGCTGGAGGAGCTGTTGTCTGAGGCTCTGATGTTTGAACCGTCCTCAGTGGCTTTACATGCAGGGTACAGAAAGGTTTCAGCTTCTGCTTGGGTGGTGGAGCAGGTTTTTAGTCTGGTTCCCCCAAGAAAAACCTGTTGTTTGGTCACCAGGTGTGGGAAATGCCTTCAGAACCCACTGGCTGCTCAGGTGGGAGAGCAGAGAGCTCAAAGGAGGGCTGAAATCCCAGTGGGTTCTTTGGCAGTCTGGCGGGTACGGAGAGGGATGGTAGCAGTGCCTGCTCCTCCTGAGGGGGAGATGCAGCGTAAATCCAACCTCTTGCTGCCCACTGGAGATCTCTGCAGAGGCTCTGTGTTTCAGACTGCGTCAGTGGAAACTCACACGGGTAGGTGTAGGTGCCACCAGCCCTACAATGCAGGCGTGTAGGGATTTGTCCTTTGTCACCCTGTGTTGTGACAGCAGCACCCTTAGAGCCAAGGGTCCCTCAGGGGAGCCCAGCAGTTCTTGAGCCTACATTTGCCAGCCCTGCTCACCTTTGCATTGTAAATGTAAGTTTGCACTGTAAATATGTGGTGTATTCCTAACCTGTGTTTCCTTTCCTGCGCTCTTCCTGCCGGACCCAGCTGGTGTAGCCCTGGAAGATGCTGTGGGGTGGGGATGGGAGCTCGGCAGAGCTGCACTGCCTCTCTGCTGGCACAATCACTGAAAGAGAAGTTTCTTTCAAGTGAGAATGCCTGGAGGATTCTGGTTGAGGAGGGGAGGGAGTAGTGGTGCGAAGCCGAGGGCCACCTCCTGCAGTGGAAAGCCTTGCATCCGCAAGGATGAGTCTGCGAAGGCCAAGAGGGAAGAGAGGCCTGATGAGCAAGCCAGGGAGCATCTATTTCAGCTTACATAGCGTTCTGGGCCCCTCTCTCACCTCCAGAGGCCGAGAAGAGGTTACACCAGTGTTTAAAGCGCTGTCCCAGACAGTCTGGATTTCGTACGTGCCCGTATGAAGTGAGCGCTTGCCTTGGGGTGGCAGCCCAGGACATCCTGGTGCCTTGTGTTCCTGGAAGGGAAGGTTAGATGAGAGGCAAAGGGAGCCAGCTGTGCTCTTAGCAACTCACTACATCCTACTGCAGCATCCAGTTCATATTCCACCCAAATTTTCCCCCATTCTGGCTAGAGAAATTTTCCTACAGGAGAAACTCCAGCCAGTCAGCAAGACTGCTGGGCAGGGCAAGCATCCAAAGAGACGCTCAGGATCTGGCTGGGACCCTCTCCACGTCTTGATGAGCTGCTCAGGCAGCAAAACTGCTTTTGCACCGAGAGCTGGAACTCATCAGGAGCTTGGGGACACTGCTTCCTGCTTTGAGCCCACCAGCGGATGAACTTCTCCTGTGGCCCGCTTGACCAAAGCAAAATCAAAGTTAGCCATGGTCCAGCCTGTCTGGGGCACGATGGAATTGCCAGCAGCAGCTGCTGAGTGGGCAGACTTGGAAAGGGAGAACGGCATGTGGCTCTGAAGGGACGGGCAGTGGCAGGGCACTGGGATCAAAGCAGGGTGCCTGGCGGGGATGGAGCAGGGTGGGTGGCTGCAGAAGGCAGCCTCCAAGCAGCTTCCAGCCCTCTCAGTGTAGGTGCTGGACCAGTGAAGGTTGAGTAGGTTTTGAAGGCGTGGGGGCCTGGAGTAGTCTGCTGTTTGCTCTGGGGTTTGTTGTTCGTGGCCGCTGAATGAGTGGTGGGAGAGCTGGGCTGAGCCGCAGCCGGCACGCCAGCGAGGCCCTCAAGACCTGCTTGGTGCCTCTGGAAATCATCTTCTTTTTTGGAAGTGTCACTAATACAATCCACATTTGTTTAAAATTATAAATTAAGAAAAAAAAAAGGATGCTTGCAGCTTTCAAAGAGCTGTCACTTCTGCCCATGTCAGCTCAGCCGCATCAGGGCTCTGTGGGGATGGATTGGACTTAAAAGGGAAAAGCGCCTGAGCCGTAACAGTGAAAACAGAGTGTTAATGCTCTGGGGCTGGTGCTGCAAAGGGCCGGCCTTGCTGGTGGCTCTGCAGGCAGCTCCTGTCCCCACGAAGCCTGGGCTGGTTTCCCATAAAGCTTTACAGCGCTCTCACTACCTTGTGGCCCGAAATGCCGGCAGCGCTTCGCGCCGATTATCCTGCCGCGTCCTCGCGTTTACCCCGGCACGGAAGGCACGGGGCAGAGGTTTGTGAATCCAGGTCAGAGTTCCTACTTGGAGTGGATGGTTCCTGTGCTGACAGTGCTGGAGAAAGCTGGGGACCAGGCTGTGTCCCGTCCCTGAGCGTGTTTGCCCCCGTTAGGCACTGGGAAGTCTGGCTGTAGGCACGAGCTGGTAGCGCTGCTTGTCCGGTCCCGAATTACTTGAGCTTGTCGGAGCAAAAGTGTTGGTGATTTCGCACTGAGGGAGAGGAAGAAAGCTCTCGAGAGCAGCCCAGAGCCGAGCTCTGCATCCTGCTGCCTTTGCTGTGAGTGCTGACGGGACTCTGTCCATGTCTCTCCCTGGGTCAGGGATGGGGAGCCGAGGCGGCGGTGGGAAGCACAGCAGGGATTTCATGCACACACACACATGAGGCAGCCCAGAGAGGAGCTCCCCAGGCAGTGAGGGCCACTCCACTTGGGAGAACTGCAGGGCAGGTTTTTAGGGTCGGGTGTGTGCTGGTGCTGGGAGCAGCCTACCCAGAAAAGGCTTGCACCCAAAATCTCAGTTGGAACAGGAGGGCTTTCCTTCCTCCAAGCATCAGACCAGGTGACCCAGCCTGTCTTTTGTTGCTCAAATATGCCTTTGTGTGTTGGCCACAGAATCTTGAGGCATGTTTTTCTGTATGCTCACTGCCATAACTTGACCAGGATCACCTTGCCGTGCCTCAGTTTTCCTTTCAATATAACTCAGTACAACCCTGGGCCCTAATTAGGGGCTTTGGAATTTTCTGGCTGTGTGTGTTAAGTCAGAGCTTGTCTTAAACAGCAATTTGGGAAGATTCTCCCCATTCTGCACCATCCCCAGCAAACTGCTATTTCATCTGCTTGTCTTTGGTGGAGTTAGCATTGAGAATATCCCCTTCCATGACCTGGAAACCTTGCTGAGGTTTGTTCCTGCAGGGAACCCGCCTAATGCTCGGGTGCTCCTGGGTGCACACCAGGTGCTCCTCGATGCACCTCTGTTTGCTGCGTGAGCCCACCCGTGGGCTGGAACGGTTTTCAGGGACAGATTTTTGCACGTGGATGTGAACCTCCTGAACATCTCGAGGTGCCTGGGCTCTCCACAAGCCCGAAGGATGCAGGGAGCAGCACGTGCCGATCAGCTGGAAGGTCCCTGGAGCGTTTGGCGGCAGGCAGTGAAATTCCCAGCGGCTGGTTGGGATGGTCACACTCTTTTTCTTGGCTATAGCTTGCTCTTGAATGTTTGGCCAAAAAAGATCGTTACTTACAGTTTGTTTCATTTGGAAAACTTCTGATACGTGTCATGGAAACTAGGAGGGCTGCTCAGGAATAAGTGCTTGCAGCACTATGCTTGTTTGTGATTTGTTTTTCATTGTTTCTCCTTAAAAATTTTTTTTTAAAAATCAACTAATCAGTAAAAAGAAACAATCACCTGTGATTGTGATTTAGGAGAGAGATCTCTCACTGTAAATAATAAATTAGTGTCAGGAGACCAGGCAGACAGAATGGTTGATGAATATCCTGCAGGCTGAAAGTTGTTTATCAAGCCTGTTTGAAGACTTATGACTAACAAGCTCATTTACAGAGCTTGGAGTCTGTTCATGAACCATTCTCCAGCTGGGAGGATGTGGGAATCATCAGAAAATGTATTCACAAGTTACTCGATCATTTAAAAAAACGATCAAACAAACAAAGACTGGTTTTTGGAAGGGAACTGTAAATTCCTCTTCCCCCCCACTGGGTTTTCTGAGGCATTCCCGTTAGGAAAATGCAGGGCCTGGAGAAGAATGCAGAACCCCACGTCGCTCACTAATGACCTATTTTGGTGCTAACCCTCCTGCTCAATGCCCTGCCACCAGCCAAGCCCTCCAGCTGCGGGAGAGCTGCTCCCCCTTGGGAGCCCTGATCCCGGGGGCCTGGCGGGATGGATCCGTCTCGTCTCCACCAGCGATTCCCAGTAGAGAAATTTGGCTTGCTGGGGGAAGAGGCTGCCCGTGCTCCTCTGGTGAGATCACAGAGATTTCCCCACACCACAGGGCAGGGTTTGTGTGCGGTGCCCTGTCAAGGAGGGCAGCACTGGATCTGCCAGGGGGATGAACTGGGAGCAAAGAGCCTCCGTTGGAGCGCTGTGGATCCATGCCTTTTGCAAATCTGCTTGTCTGGCCTTGGACCAGCTCTCCTGCTCAATGCAAAACACCACATCTTTATGAGAGGCAGATGTTTTTCAGCCCCAGCATGTCCTGCAGCTTTGCCTTGTTTGTGGGGCATCCTCTCACTGTGCCGCTCAGCCATGGGGCAGGCTCCAGGTGGGCTCTGTTTGGGCAAGGAAGGTGCAAACTGAGTCAAAAAGAGTCCAGGGAAGAGGTAAAGAGAGCTGCAGCTCCAGTTTAGAAGGAAGGAGGAGGTGCTCAGGCTGAAGTATAAACTGATTTCCAAGCCCACCTACTGCCGTTGCAGATGTAAGTGAGGCAGTAGGGAAGTCCTCCCAGGTCTAGAGAGGGTAAGGAAACCTTGGAAGAGGCGGCGCGAGAATTTGTGGAGACTTCAGCCACAGATCTGCTGGAGACAAACGTATAAAGGAATAAACAGCGTAGAGCTCATCCTGCCTTGGGAAGGGAATCCTTCTCCCGAGTTTCAGTGGCTGCGTTACTTTAGTGGGAACTTGTTCAATCCTGAGTTTCGTCTGCTCTGGCCAGCACAATGGTGCTGCCTGCGATTTTCCCCCACATTCCAGGCAAGTTGCCGTGCTGTGTCCGGCTGGGATGCCTGTGGGGCAGGAGGCACCCATCTAGCTGAGGGAAGGCGTGTGGATGGGGAAGGGTCAGAGTCGCTGGGTGGAACGATGGAAGAGAAAAACTAGGATGTGATTAGCAGGAAAACCACCCCAGAAAGCTGCTCTTCATCAGTCTGGGCAGGTTCATGTTTGCCTTTATGTATTTTGTGTGTTCCTCTGACCAGAGAGAGCCGACGTCTGGAGGAGGTTACAGCCAGCAAGGGAAGGGGATGCCTTGTTCTGGGAGGGCCACGCTCCGTGTGCAGCTGGGTGCTGAATCCTGGTTTTCTTGCTTTTTGATGCCAGGCTCCCCATTCTCCCTGCCTCTCTTGCTACAGCCGTGGTGCTGCTGTCAGGAATCCTCAGAAGGGCTTTGCTCCCTGCTCTGCTTCCCTGGTCTCCACCCTGAGTGGGAGCACTTTAGATTGTGTGATGTATCGCTGTCCCTTTCGGGCCACGCAGTGGCAAGGGTTCTTCCAGGCACTTGTGATGATAGATTTGAATCCACATTTCTGTGGCTTTCTAGGTAGAAGTCTTTCTTCTCCCTGCCTTTAATCCATCAGAGAAAGGTGGAATGAGAGCAAGTGGCTGGGAGCAAAAGCCAGACATGCATTCAGAGGAGGTAGGAAACGCATTTTTTAGCTGTGAGATGCTGTGTAATCACTAGAAATAACTCCAAAGGAGAGCGCTGGCTGCTGCATCCATGAATGTCTGGAAGGCCTTTCGGAAGAGCAGCTTTTGTCAGCCGTGAGTTATTGGTCTCACTAGTGGGGTAACTGGGTGAAATGCTATGGCTGAGTCTCACACAGGAACTGAAGAGCTCGGCTCTGGCCGAGGGACGGAGGATGTGCTGCACAGCCCGATGTC
Organism: Callaeas wilsoni; assembly: GCA_013398955.1. Lineage (NCBI taxonomy): Eukaryota > Metazoa > Chordata > Aves > Passeriformes > Callaeidae > Callaeas > Callaeas wilsoni. The sequence continues at coordinate 12,336 of VWPU01005008.1, forward strand.
AGGGATATTCCTGCCAGGAAATCAGACCACGGGACCAGATGGAGAGCACAGATCCACTCGGTACGAGTCTGTTTACAGGTTTGAACCAAAACATAGCGAGAAACACAAAAGGAAAGCAATGTCCTCATCTCTGATCGTAACTCAGGCCCTTATGTGAACCAGCTGCCACACATTTCTAGGACAATCCCCTCTTCAAAATCCCACTGTTAGGAACAACAGAGATAGGAGAGCCTCTGCAGAGCTGTGGAGGGCAAACGTCAGCCACGGGAATAGCCCAACCTTCTCTTGTATTTCAGGACCTCTTCAGAGCTTACTGCAGCTCTGAAGACAACGGGCTGTTGTGTGTGATTTCTGGTGTTTCTGGCCAGGCTGAGGCTCTGAGGGAGCGGTGTCTCCTGTAACTGCAGCCCTGCCAGCCTCGGGTAAAATGGGGAAAGCAGGGAGAGCTGCAAATCTGATCAGTGGTGGGAAGAGGGACAAACGTGCTCAGCATCCTCGTGGGACAGAGCACCTCTGAACGGGTAGGGTGAGCTCCCTGGGGAGGTCAGAGGTGGCTGTGCAGGGCTGGCACCAAGGGAAAGGAGCAGAAGGGTTTGCAGGGTTGGGGTGATCAGAGCAGTCGTGCATCCCATGTCCACGCTCTGCTGCGCTTTCACTTGTTGCCAGCAGGGAAAGAGCTGCCAAACCAGGAATGCCCAAGGAGCTGGAGAAGGGCAGCTCTTCCAGGAAGGTTCATGAAACAAAGCCCTCGGGGCTGGTTCTCTGCTCCACCACTGAGCCCATGGCAATGGGAGCCTTTCTCCGTCTCGCTGGCGTGGTCATTTTCCAGCACCGATGCTTGGTGTTTGCAGACACGTGGTCATGGATGTGCTGCTGGCCAAGGAGTATGGAGTCCTGGAGGTTTCCAAATGTGCTCTGTTCCTAGAAGGGACATTGAGTAAAAAATGTGCCGAGAAATGGTTTGGCAGGCGGTTTGGTTTGGAGGAGTTATGCTTTCCTTCAGTGTGATTAATAACGAGGATGTGGGGAAAAGATCAAAATAATCAAACTGCTTTTAAAACTTTGCTGGGCTGAGCCACGTTCAAAACTCAGTCTGGGTGTGAAAAGTCAGGTGGTCTCTGAATTTGCCCCAGATTGACTCCAGGCAGGATTCAAGCTTCTGAATCAACCCTGGTGCCTCCCCAAGCACATTAAAGCTGCCCCAGGCAGAGCCACGGCCGCGTCTCTGGGGTGATTGGTGTCACTGCGTAGCGCTCACGTACGTCTTGTTACGTGTCACAGCTGAGACAGGGACCGGCAGAATCCAGTCTGTGCTGCAGAGACCATCCCTGGAGACTGCTATCGTCTTTGCCCAGGTCCTTCTGAAAACATGGTTATTCACCTTGATGGTCAGGAGGTACCGTAAGGCAGGAATGGGAATGGGATCATCCTTAACTCTCTGACCTGGATGGATTTTGCTGCAGGATGTGCGCTGGCTGTTAATTCTGTTTTAGGGCATCTTCTTCATAAAGAGAAAACATTCTTGCACACCTGGCGTGGAAGGGAGAGGCGGGTACCTCCCGGGGAGAACGCCCAGCCTGACCCGAGCCCGTCCTGTTGCTTGTTTTGAGAGAGTTGAGACGATGCTCAGCCCGCTGGAGCCCGGGATGTTGTCACTAGCTCACAGTGCTGGGGAAGCAGCACTGGTCTTTCCTCTAACGGTGTTGACAGTCACAAGAGCCAAAGAGAAAGGCACCTTCCTTCTTAAAAAATGTAGCCTGACACTTCTCAAGTGAATTGCTTCTACTTCAAGAAATGCTGTTCAAATGCAGCAGGCAGAGAAGTTCCGTCAGTTCTGGCTGGTCAGGGGAAGCCTTCTCCAAATCAAAGCAATTACGGAGAAAGCAGATGCTTTGGGTAAATACTTTGTTTCTGTGTTTCATTTTAAAGCAGCATCTGTGTTGCGGGAGAAAAAAAGTAGATTTTATAAGCCTCAAAAAGTCAGGGTGTCTTGGGGTGATTCTGTGCACGGAAGATCTCCAGAGACTGGAGCAAAGTGGTGCCACTATGCCGGCACACAGGGTATTTCTTAGTTTGAAATCTCTTTTTTTTTCCTCCCCGAGACTGTGTGGTAGAACTTCTCGAAGCCCCGAAGAGGTCAGCTCTAAACAGGTTTGAAAACAGAGAGCTAAAAGCCATCGGTTGGTGCCGGTGCGCCGTGCCCTGCCTGTTGGGGGAAGGGATGGTGCTGCGGGACGATTTGGGGAGATGCAGAGGGGCTTTTCTGTTATTCTGGTGCCATCTACTGGTCCGAGCCCACAGGAAGGGCTGTGGCAGCGGGGAATGGGAGTGGGACACGGATGGCCGGTGTGGGGTGGCCACTGTCCCCCCCGGAGCGGGGGCTGCGTTCCCTCTCTGCAGGGCACCCAGATGCAGCTGGTGCTGCACTCCCCATCCTCTCCGTCTCTGCTTTCTCCACGATTAATAGTTAAAAAGACCAAAATCTGGAGCTTGGGCTGCTCAGTCAGAGCCCTGGGCTCTTCCAGCTCTGATCTTAGCAGGAAGGTGGGGGGGGTTATGCGAAGGTGGCAGCGGGTGGCAATGCTGCTCCTGCCACTCTGCACCTCCAGGGATGTCCATGGAGCAATCTGGGCTGAGCTCTGCTGGAATTTTCCTTTGTTTTGTTAGAGCAGCAATGTGATACTCTGGGTTCTTGTGCCTTGTAAAAGCTTGGGCTCACCCAGCTGCTTGGGTTTTGCTGCTGGCATTAATAATCCTCTTTCTTTTTAAGGAGCCACTAGGTTTTCAAAAAACTAATAGGAGCTGAATTATCTTCACAACTTCTGTTCAGATGGTCAAAACGTGGTTGAAATGGGCCGATTCCTCAAAAACTGCCGGGAGATCAGGCAAAGAGCATGTTGCATTGTAAGCATTTCCTCTGGTAAGGAAATGGGAAAGCTGGGCTGCCCTTCTGGAAGGCACCTCGAGGGATTTGGTGCCCAGAGCACAGAGTCTCCTCTCTGAATGCCCAGCTCCTGTGGGAGGCTGCTGTGAGCTCTGCCCCACGGCTCCTTCTCCATCGCTGCCTCTCTCCTGCCTGCCACACATTCCACGCTGGCTTTGCTCTCCTGGTGGCCGGGCCAGCCCCGTGTGGCTCGTCCCTGAGGAGAGGATGTCCTCTCTGTTGTGGCTGCTTCAAAGGGCCGAGGGCCGTCCTCGAGTCGCTTCGCTCCAACGTGGCAAGCTGGGCTTTGGGCAAGGCACAGCCGGCCTTGAGTCAGCCAGCACAGGGAGCAAGGAGGACGGGGAGCCACGAGAGAGGAACGGATCTTTGATGGGGTTTTCCAACAGCTTTTCCCTCTTTTTTTATTTTGCAGTTTAAAGGCAAGACCCACAGCAGGAGGGCTAATGGCTCAGGAGCAGTATCTCTGCTCCAGTGAACGGGAGGTACCTCCCCTCCTGTAACCCCTTTGGTTACTATCAGTAGTAACTTTGAAAGTGTTTGGGTTTCAAGCCTTGGACATTTCCCAGGCTTATTTCCTCTAATGATTTGGGAGAAGTCAAAGGCCTTTCTGTGTGAAAACTGGAAGCGTGGGGAGTAGGTGGAAGTGAGACAGGCTGGTCCTCAGGAGCAGGGACTGCCCGGTGGGACGGGATACCCCAAAGCCGTCTGGGCAGTTGCAGGGCTTTGGTGTTTTGGGGCAGCCTGGCCTGATTCAGCCAGTGCTGGTGGGAGCTGCTGGTGGAGGTATGGGGCAGATGTGTGACTGGGGTGGCCATGGGCACCCTTCTCTCTGGGCATGGCTCTGGGTGAGTGCAGCAGCAGCAGCAGGTCTCCCCAGGCAGGCAGTGAGGATGGGACTCTCCTGATTTGCCCACAGGCTGGCATGTAACCAGGAAAGGGTATAACCCATGCCCAGGACTGAGAATTTTAGTATTTTATCACCTCTGTGCCCAGGTAATAGGTTCCATACAACTGCCAGAGCAACTGTGAAACAAATGCCTGACCAACAGAAGAGGTTTGTGGGAGAAATCTGCATGTTGTATCACAGCCTGGGCTCAGCAAGCAAGAGGACTTGAAGTCAGCTGTGCATAAATGATAATCTTTGGGAGTACTCTAGCTCCCCTGAGCAGAGTCCTGTAAGCCAGAACGAAATGTAATATTTGTTTTAGTAACTCATCCATCCTTCATCGGAGATGAGTTTTCCAGCTTAAAAGGAGATTTTCATCTCCAGCTCCTGTAATGCTTCTAATGCTGGGACCTGATTTGGTTGAAATATGACTTGGGTTTACTTCGCGTGGTGACTTGGGGTTTTCTTGCTGTTGGTTTTGATTCAGGAAAGTGTCTCTGTTCATCAGGGGGCACTTAAACTATCTGCTGAGTAAAAGCAGTGTCTAAGCTGGGAGCGGTCCGTGCATCCGCTGTGAGTTGGGCAGGAATGAGCCCATGGCAGCGGATGACAGCGGTTTGATGCACTCCTTCCCGTCAGACATTGGGAAATGAGACAGGATTCCGGGACACTCATTCCGTGATGTTGGCTTGGTCTCCCTGTGAGTGTCTGTGTGAGGAGAGTAAATTTAAAAGGTCTTTTTTCCCCTAGAGGACTCCAGGGTCTGCGTTCCAGGCTCTGCCCTGTAGAAATTGCCATCTGACTTGTGGACTGGGAAACGGCTGAGATTTTCCTGTGTGCAGCCTCTAGTTCAGTACCTGACTGCAAGTGGCTTGGGCAGCAAAGGGCTCTGCAGGTGGGTTTAGCTGCCACACTTCAGCTTTCAACACAGAACACCTGACTAAGGACAGGCCATTACCACCGGGATGCCAGCTTTTGCCTGGCTCACTAACTGAGTGCCCAGAGCCTTTATGGGAAGACTGTCACTTACTGCCTGAATGTGCCATGCCAGCACGGCAAGACCAAAGCCCAGTCTCAGCGTTGCTGTGACGCCCTGAAGGACCGTGGCTTTTAATTATCCATTTTATTTTTATTTTAGGCTTCAGGTTCTGGGGTCGTGTTAAAACCTGGGATGAAGAAAGCACAAGTCTGTCAGTGCGTGCACGGCAGAAGGATGAGACTCGGCCAGCTTTAAGGTTAAAAAAGAGCAGAGAAGGCACAGAGAGAAGGCAGAGCCAGTCTGGAGCCTGTGTCATGCTGATCTCCAGCGGGGGCAGTAGCACAGTTCTCACAAGATCCAGCTTAGGATCCGATTGAGATTGGTCCTGCTTTGGCATCTGCTGCTGTGCAGGAACAACTCTGAGTGGCACAGCCATGGCAAAGCTCTCCCCTCTCCCCAGCCCAGTAAAGACACACAGACACACTTAATTTCGAGCCAGGTGACAACTCCTGGCCTTGCAGGAGCAGGGGTTGACTCGTGCAGTCTGGGTTTTACAAGTGCTGGGGTGGGCAGGCTGCGTGCCACGGGCTGCAGCTGCCTGCGAAAGGGCTCGTTTCCCCCTTTCTTCTCTGTTGGTGCCGCACAAGTGCTGTGAAAGGTTCAATATCCTTCCAGGACGAGGTAAACAAAGGGTCTGTGCCCAATAAACCCCCGTCTCTATAGGTCTGCTGTGACTGCGTGCCCCTCGCTTGAGCTGAGGAAGGAAACAGCAAAGCTCTTGTGGAGCAGAGGGACGGGGGCGTTTCACAGCTCACCGAGCAGGCTCCAGGTTTGTGGCAGGAAAACGTAGCTCAGGCTGGCCTCTCTGGAGCCCCCTTTGAGAGCCAGGGCCGAGATTGTTTCTGGGCCGTGGGAATCGCTGTCCCTTTTCCCAGGTTAGCTAAAGACAGCCCTGGTGCAGCGCAGGAGCCGAGGGATGGCCTTTCCCTTCCCCGAGCGTGCGCGCTCCCCTGTGTGCCGTCCCGCGTGGGCACGGCCTTCATCCCGAGCGAGCCCCAGCAAGGATTCCCAGCTCTGAGCTTCCCTTTTCTGGAGCACTCGGAGCCAGAGTGGGAAAAAAAGTTTGAGGGCCTGGGGAGTTTGGTGGCAGAGCTCTTTCCTCCTCGCTGGGAAGGTGGGAATGATCCAGGGACAGGGAGGGGAGGCTGCCTTTTGTCCTGGCTTGTGGCTGAGTTGTGCAGGACCAGGAGGGGACGGAGCTGCCAGACCTGCGCGCTGGAAGCAGAGCGGGGTAACGCACTCTCCACGCTGCTGACCTCAGTCTATCCCAGCTCACCATCCAGCCTGGAGGAATGGGATGCTGCTCTCATATTCCCCCTTAGTGCTAATGAGCTGTGGGGCTAATGAGCTGTGGGGCTAATGAGCTCGGGGTACCTTTGCAGCCTAGCAGCCAGCAGCTTAGCAGGGCCCTTGCAGAAACCAGCTTGCCGTGTCCCGAGCCCCGTGGCTGAACTTGGCAGTGAGCTGGAGAGGTGGGGAGAGCGGTATCACCAGTCCTAAACCAGGCAGCAGCCTCCTGAGAAGGGGCGGGAAGTGCTGAATTCCCAATCCCCCCGCTGAGCTGGCAGCTCGTGCCGAGCATTGTAGCCGAGCGCGTTTGCAGCGTTTTATGGGGCATAATCTGTTGTCATCAAAGCCCATGGCAAATTCCGTACTTTCTGCAGCTGACGCTAAATAGGTCTTTTGAAGGTTGTAATTTCTCGTTTAGCCCATGCCAGTTGCGAATACTTTGTGTTGAGGAATAACCCCTTGGTGCCAAATAAAATACAGTGGAAGTCTGTGGCGTGTTTTTCAGCGTATTGTTAGTTACAGCCCTCCTGACAGAGCACATTCTATGCTGAAGATAAATGCTTGGGAGTCTCTTGCCAATTTATGTCCGAGAGGGCTTTTCTTGGATGTCCTCCTCTCTGTGGAAAATGCTTTTCTGTTTTTCCAGCAAGCATTTAATGAGCTGTGCTTAAAAGAAAAAGAGGGCCTATTTCAGGACCAGCCCGTTGTGCTTTAGCTCTCTCCCAGCTGCTTTGGGGTTCTTTGGGTGCTCTGATCTTTGTTACACCAGGCTGCACGGTAGAGGTCTTTGTGTAGCATTTTGCGTGTTCCAGGACCTGCGTGGGGGATGTTTCAGTCCGCCCAGCACCACTCTGGAGTGTCCCTCGTGCCTGGGATGGAAGGACGTTTGCAGCTGACCCGTACCAGAAAATCCAGGCTCTGTCCAGGTTGCAGGTACACTTGTTGGCACATCAGGACACCGATGGATTCCCACGCAGGAATTGAGTTCAATTCCTGTGACCACAGGGGAGCCTGGAGAGTTGGTGTGAGTGGGCTGGGGTGTGGGGCCAGTTGGAGGACGTGCCCACAGGCATCCAGGCTAGTGGTGGCCCGTGGCCAGGAGCCTCTGGTTGCTCACAGCTGCTCACTGGTTCCAGCTCAGCATGTCCAGCACCTGGCTGGGCCCTGGGGCTGGCCAGAGAGGGCGGTCAGCTGGCCATCCCTGCTCCCCTGTTCTGGGAGATGTGTGGAGAGCTGCGTGAGGAAGAGGGAGAGGGAGGAGGCCACCTCTGACAGGGAACCACCTGCACACCTGCTCACGTGGCCAGAGAGGTTGGTGGAGACTTCCGAAGTGAAGTTGAAGGCTCTTGAGGTTTCTGTGAGCAGCCAGGAGCAGCTGAGCTTTCTTTCCTAGGGATGAGGTGATTTCAGAAGTCCCCTTGAGGAATGCTGCTGGTGAAGCAGAAAGCTCAGCCCATGGATGCTTCTGCCTAAATCAACCCAGGTTTCCAGGTCCAGGATTGTGGGTCAGTAGGTCAGCGAGGCTGAGGGAGGACCTGCGCTGCAGCAGTGGGGTGATCTGAGGCTCAGTGCCCTGCTGGCACCGACAGTGCCTGGGAAATGGGGCTGCAGCACTCACAAATACACCAGCTATCATTTGTGTACGCAACTGAAATGAAACAGCTGCTGTGTACCTTTATGCCACACACTGACAGTGGTTTTATTACTTGCTGTTATTTTATTTTCTGTGCTGTGAAGGGCAGCAGCGTGAACGTAATGCCAGCGCATCCCGCTTCTGATTTATTTGGAAGCGATTTGCTTTTTGTCTGCACCCCTCTAAGCACGGGGCTGCTGGATGTGTTATGAGCAAAAGAGACTGGCACAGCACATCCTCGGAGAGGGGGATGTCTGAGAAGACGGGTGAGGCAAGGCAGGGAAGGAAGCAGAGGCTCGGAGAAGCAGGCTGTCCTGCCCACAGTCCTTCAGCAAGCCAGGGAATGTCCCAGGCTGCCAAACCCAACCCTGCTCCGCTGTCTGGTGTCCCCAGTTTTGGTTTTTTGCCGGTTTTGTTGCCATCTCCTAAAGCTCTTCCCCGAATACGGCTTCACTGAGACCTGGGGCAGTGGTGTGGGCTCCAGGGATGTGAGTCTGGCAGAGAACCGATGAAGCTGTGTCGACAGTCCACCTCTACTCCAGGGCCAGTGGGAATTTTCAAGTGGGAATTTTCACGTTCTGTTTGACCTACACTAGCCCTGGGACACGTTCCTCTAGCTTGCTTCGAGGACCTCTGGGGGTGGAGAAGTCTGTGTAACACACACTAATCACCCCTGCAGTCTTGAATCTGGTGGAAGGTAATTTGCTTATTTCAGGGTGGCTTTGATGTGAATGGGTTTAAACCTGTGTTGAATGTGGCCCTGAGGCTAGGCTCTCTCTAAATAGTCTCAAACATTGTTTTTCCAGTGAAAAACATCACCTAACTCACATAGGTTTTGCTGAGTAGTATTTTTATCATTTGGAGAACATTTTTTCCTACCTTTCCATTGCAATTCTTATTCACATATCAGTGTTTCTTGGCTTAAAAATGCTTTGTACTCGATTTACTTCATTTTTACTTTAATTGTTAGCAAAAAATATTTAATGAAATAATGAAATGATAAATTATTTTGCCAGAGGGTCGACAAAGAAAGTCATAAGATGTTTTCCTGCGCGTGTGGAGAAATCTGTTTAAGAACTTCCCATTAAACATAATTGGGATTTCTGGACGTGAGTAACACTAGGAAGTTTGAAAAAATGCCCATGCTAACAGGCTGGGGAACAGGAATTTGCTGTATTTTTGACAGGCTGGATATGAGAAGGATGCAGCACTGCAAACTCGGCAGCACAGCCTTGCCAATGTGTCTAGACAGCCCATCTCTATGGGGGAGAGAAAAGCTTATTTCTTGGAGCTGCTCCAATGAGACCAGACCACTTATGGTCTCCTTTATCCATGGAGACTTTCCATCCCGGCTTGGGGTTTGTGCTCAGCTGGCTCAGCCCCTGCTGCCTGGTGGCTGATGATCCACGTGAGCTGATTTGGGTGATCCACCCAATCTTTTGCTGCTTTTGAGATGCTCCTGTGTTAGGTGAGGATGCGGCTGGTCTGGCAGTGATTCATTAGCTGGAGCCCTTTAAAAGGCTTAAATTCTGTTCAATTTTGCTAACCCTGCACCAGAGCAAAAGCAGTGTTTTGTGGCTGAGATCTCTTACGTTTCTGCACAGGCCCCCTAAATTGTCCCATCCTCCAGGTTAGAGTATCTGGCATTTCAGACAGATTAGGGGAAGGAATAAACAGATATCCTATAATATATTCATCACCTGGAGGCAAAAATTTTTACTCTATATTGAGGATTGTCATTTCCAACATATGCCTTGTGCGCCTCGATTCACAGGAAAGCTCATGTTCATTATTTTGCCTCCTCTGCTGGGAGTTGTGCTTTTCAAACTGCGGTGAACTCTGGAAAGACAGGGGTTTCCATTCTTCAGCTTTTTGATTTCAGATTTCTGGATGATTGTTCGACTCTGGCAAGGAACCATTCAAAATACATTCCAAAATATTCATCATTCCAGCAGGCTAAGAAACATAAGATGTAGCAATTTATTAGCTAATGCGAAATGCATTCGCCGTCCAGAAGAGGCGAAGGATGGAGGTGGGTCTGAGCCTGGTTTCCCTGCAGAGCTGGGGTGTGGAGCATCCCGGGGCCCATGGTCTGTCCCATCTGCCTTCCTGCTTTGCTGGATGTCCCTGTGTCCAACAAAAATCTCCCAGACACCAGCAGCAGCCTTGTCCCATCTCCTGGTTCTTTCTCCTCAGAAGAGCAGGTTTTCACTGTGGACCTGGGGAGGAGAAAGTTGTTTTGGAATGGGCCTGCATGCTCTGATCCCTCTGCCTCCTACAGCAACTGTTAAGGTCCTTTATCCCCCAGCCAAGGAGTGTGCTCCTAGTCGGGATGCTCAGCCCTTGCAAAAGGCAGGTGGGCTGGATGCTGAGAGCCAGGCTCAAGTTATGTTATTTCTGGACCTTGGATGCCATCGTTTTTCCAGTCGTGATCAAGAGGGACCCATAAAATCCATTAGCGGTAAAAAAATGGATTTCTAAGTGAAGCTCTGCAGCGGCTCCAGTCCAGTTTGCTTGGGGAGGGGTGGTGGTGGTCCGGTTTCCTTGAAACACATTTGTTCTTGGATGCTGATGAAAGGGGAGCAGAGCCCTTGGAGAGCTCGTTCCCGTGTTCTCGCCGCCGTTTGCGCCTCCCCTTCTCCCGGCCCGTGGCGCCCCGTGGTCCTGGCACGGCCGTTCCGTGCCATGCAGTTTGCAGTCCTGGATGCTCCAGGAACACACAGATGAAATATCCATTGGGAGCAGTGTTCCTGCCTACCAGAGGAGCCAGCTGGCGTGTGCATCCCACTGGTCATTGTCAGTCTGTCTGTGCAGGTCCCGCGTACCAAAAAACCCCGTCCAAGTGAATTTCCAGATCCAGTGGGGATGGCTGTTGAATAATGGCACTTCTCAGCAGCACGGTGGGGGCCTGGACAAGCAGGGACATTCATGGAGCCGGTCAGCTTGAGTCAGTCTTTCCCCCTGCGGGCAGGAGCTTGCTGAGGAACGTTTGCAGGCTCTCGTGGCTGCCACAGCGTTCGGAAATGAGCCAGCTGAAATGCCAAGCGGTTCATCTGCAATGGATATATGGACTGGAAAAAAATCCCCCCCAGAGCAGCTCTTTTCGTTCTTGACAAAAACCCTTTATTTTTCTTCCCCCATCCCCCTTTTTATTTTTGCACTAGTCAGGTTGTTGCAAAAATGTCTAATTTTCCTTATTTGAAAGCTTTTCTTAGCTGAAGTTCAAGAGGATTTTTTGCCACTTTTTCTAAATGCAAGAGTAAATTTATTAAAAGCAGTGTCATCCAGAGTTCAGGTGGGCGTGCAGTGCCAGATCTCCACTTCATGGCTTCCACCTGTTCATGATTCATGGCAAGCTATAGGTCTGGGGGGGTCACCCCTGTACATAAAGAGAAGGGGACACTAGGAAAATCCAACGGGGGAGCAGGTGGAAATAATGCTGTGTGCCTTTCGCTTAATGTGTAACCCTGTGGAGCTCACTCCAGGGGGATATGAGTATGGAAAACAGATTAATAACCTGGCCTAATTGCACTGGTGCTTGTTGCCACTGTCTTTGAGGTGGCTTGTGGTGTGTATCCAGGTGGATGTGGATATTGGCCTCCCTGACACTTCCGTCTGCTCCTGCCTGGAAAGTCTTAATTGCACGGTGGAGTTAAGAGCAGTGGTGGCTCTGAAGGACACTGGTTTGGAGTACACCACTTGTGCATGAAAGGGGGCAGTGTCCCACAGCTTTGCTTTTCAGGTCTGTGGAGAAGGGAAGGGAAAGGGTGCCGGACAGGAGAGGAGAAATTTTTATTATGTTTATTTCTTGTGGCATGGACTGGGGCAGGGAGGGGATCAAGAACATAGAGAGGCGTCTTTGGAAGTGAGAAGGTACCATTGGAGCAGGGCGAAGGTTGGGAAGTTTGATCTGTACTGAGTAAGGGCCATTCCTAAGATGAAGCATCAGGATGCATGGCACGGGAAGGGGAGCTGATGGGAAGAGGATGTGGGTGTTGCAAGTCCAACCCCTGACCTTGCAAAGCCATGAGTTCACACGTGTTCCGCCGTGCCAAACACTCATCCAGGGTCTTAACCTGGAGCGAGGGAGGGGCTGTGGAGGCTGAGGGGCTCTCAGGAGGATCTGGAGGTCACACTGGCACCCTGGCAGCCGAGCGCTGGGCTGGGACATTTGGGGTGTGACACTTTGGGGTGTGGTGCCGGGGTTTGGCTGGCGCAGCTCTGCGACCGCCTTTCTGCTCCTCCGCCACGGGTCCGGTGTTTCTGCGGTGTTGGGCTGATCCAGCGAGGGGCTCGGGGGAACACAGCCCCCTTGGATCCCGTCCCCTCGCGAGCCTGGTGACTCCACGCTGCTGGATCTCCGCCACGGTCTGCTGGTTTGGTCTCTTTGTCAGTTACAAAGTGCAGTCTCACAGAACATGATTTGCCGCTGGCAGGCTTTTAAAAATAAGTGTTTGCTTTTGATTATGTGTTTTTTTGTTGGTTTTTTTGTTGTTTTTTTTTTTTTTAAATTAATTTTCCAAGGATCAATGTGGTAATGCATATAAAAATTACAATATGTAAAACAAAGTATAAAAGCATAGAAGGAATTCCAAACACATAACATACTGTGCCTTGGAGCTTATGAGATCCATACAGCGCTTATTGTATTATGGGAACACTCTGACCCCAAGACCCGTCGGAAAGGCTTGTTAGAAGAGCAGGACTAAGCCATGTGCCTTGTGAGCTGTAGGATGCCCAGAAGGAAAACCCTAGTGAATATAAAAGCAGAACTGTTACAGCAGAACTCGGGCTGGTCTGTGGGATGTAGGGGGACTTTCCATGGCTTTGTACCAATTTCTGGAGGATGATGCATGCTTCTGCCCCCGCAAATGTTGTTCTCCCAGTAATTAACACTTAACGTTATGTCTTTCCAGGGAGACTCTCTGGATTTCCATGGGATCATGATTACTTTTTTTTTCCCCCCAATATAATTTCTTCTGTCAGCTCCAGCAAGTGGGAACATTGACATGGTTAGGGAGGACTTGCATCTTAGCTGCTGTAGCTGCCCATGTGCTCTACAGGTTGCCACCAGATGAGAGGAAGAGCACCAGAGCTGAAACCATCCTGAAAAAGAGTTCTGGCTTACGTTTGCCTTAGGATAGGGCTCTTGGCTTCTCGTGCTGCCCTGTCTGTGGGTCAGGAGCAGGGCAGGTTGGGATTTTAATGGGACCCAATCCCTGCAGACCCACAAAAGCACGGAGCAGAGCACAGGGAAAGCCTCTGCACTCAAGTCCCCAGTGCCTGGTAAGCTTGGGTGAAGATCGTTTGCATGCTGGAAACTATTTTCAGGAGCTTGGAGGCGTGCGCAGACCTTCCACCTGGAAGGGGACAACCCCAAGGCCTCATTCCTGGTGGCAAGAGTCACTGACTGTGCTGTGCCTCAAATCCCACCTGGGAATGTCTCCTTTGGCCACGGCGCAGGTGGGAGGTCCCTCTGCTCCAGCCACTGTCCTGAGGGAGCGCAGCGAGGGTTTCATCCTTCGTGTTGGTGAGGCTGTGGCTGTACAGGACCTCAGCAGGTCTGGCAGGCGGAGCTGAGTGCGACAGGAGGCGCGGGGCGATGCTCGCCCTGCCATCCACGCAGCAGCCGTTCACAGCTCTGCAGTGATCTGTGACTGTTTGTGTGCAGCCAGCTAGAAATCACCCTGATGGGCTCCACTGCAGACACTTTGGGGAGGAGCTGCTGCAGCCCCCCAGGTAACGCTGAAAATGTGCACATTTTTCCTCTTAATATTAGAACTCCGGTTTGGTGTGAAAAATTCGGTGTCGCCTTTCTGAAGCTTCAGGCTCATGCACAGAACAACTTATTATTTATGTGCAAAACTTGAACCTGACTGCGAGGTGATCACAAGAAATGGCTCTTAAAGGAAATGGAGCACCTGTTTCTTTGTGATGTTGTTTTTTCTTCTGTGTTCCTGCTGCCCTTAACAGGACTGGAACTTTGGATACTTGAATTTTCTGTGTAATTGAAGTAATTGAAACATTAAGATAGTGCAGAAAAAAAACCCAAATAAACAGCAGAGGTTGGGAAGAAAGCTCAGCTGGTGTTGTGTAATGAGAGGAAAATGACAGTTCAAAAATCTCTGCAGTCTGACCTGTACTCACAAATAAAAACCCGCTGTTATCCCCGTTGCACGGCTGGGCTCGGCATCGCTGCTTGTTAGGGCCAGCTTCAGTACATGACTTAACAGGCATCTCCTACCTTAACATATTTACTGTTCTTTTAAGTATTCCCTTCATTCCATATTGCCTGCGTTGGTGATGGCTGCTGTGGGGTACCTTATCCAGGCAGCATTTGTGTGCCCTGAAGTTAAACCTTATTTCCATTGGAAAATGCTTTTCCTGCGCACAGAAATAGGTTCGAGCTGGAGTTCCTTCTCCCCTGGGAGGTTTTAGAAAGATACTTCAGGCAGCTCTGAGCATGAAATCTTACCTGTGTATGCCCTCCCTGCCCCTCTTCTGTCCCTGCTCACATCTGGCAAAACCAGGAGATGCTGCTGCTGGACAACGAGCTCCCGGTGCCCTCGGGAGGAGCGGGGTGGAAAATCATGTGAGACGTGTCTCAAATCAGTGGGGCAGGGCTTTGTCACCGTGAGGATTTTGCACGTCCCCATCCCCGCTTCCCATTCCTCTGCTTGGAGCCTTGCTTTCACTTCGATTAAACATTTTGGGGCCGGGTTTTGGTTTCGGATTTTTTATGATGCCAGTTTGGCAAAGCTGCCCTGCACCCAAAGTGTTGCGATGTTTTGGAGGGATGTAATGAATCGAAAGCAAAGCAGAGCATGAGTAAAACTGGACTGGGAGCCTGTGACAGGCTATAAACTGGGTGCCTGATGTCGGGGAGAGGAGCCTGCCCAGAGCTGGGGGAACACCCAAAAATATTTCTATTCAAGCTTCATGAAATTTAAGTTTAAACACAGTAAAAAGCCCTGTTCCTTTCCCTTCTACTCTCCCTTTTCCTTTCTTTCTCCACCAATCTCAATAAAACTTTCTCTTTCTCTGGCTTGCAGTATTTGTTGTATTTTATGAGTTTTTAGTTGTTGCCTTTTTAATTTATAGGTTTTTGGTTTTTTCACTGTGAGATAATTTGTCTTGCTTGTTCTTAAATCTGTGCTCAAACATTAGCTTCTTATTTTGAAGGCTGTGATTAGAGTGCGATTCCTTTTTTTCTTCCTGGAATCCTTTCTCAGTTTACAGTTTCTATAACTGATGTGACAAATCTTTCCTGCCTTACCGTACATTATACTGTGGTTAAGTGTCTCTGTCCCTCCCCTAATTAAATCCAATTGTTTACTTTCGATTAATGTACTGTAATAGCTGGTTCTGGACTTAATAGAACTGGTCAAAACTTTTCCAAACTGCCCCCACAATGTAAATCCCATCTGGAAATGAGCTTTTGTTCAGACCTGGAATGAATGCAAGTATGCACAAGCATTCCTGCAAACTGGAAATCTAAAATATGTTGCGGTTGTAAGTATTGATGGAAAACATACCAATCTTGAAACTTCTACATAGGCACTTCGTTCTCAGCTCTGTTTTGGTTTTCTTTAATGCTCTGTGTTTTCAGTGTGGCATCCCCAGAGGAGCTGCCGGGTGGTGCCCCAGGGATAGTTACAGGCACTGGGACAGACACTGTGCGGTGAGGAAAATAGACTGGAGGGTCTGCAAGCGGGGATCTGCCTCGCTGCAGGAGGGAAAAAGAATAGGATGTTTCATTCAGGAGCACTTGAAAATGCTTTGGTGCACTTGTGTATGACACCAGGACTTGCACGTTGTGGGGGAATGTAGAAATAACACAGGAAAATGCAAATGTGGAAACAGGAAACGAAGTCCCCCAGCCCAGCATAAAAGGTTGGGATTTGGCAATGAAATTCCCAGATTTTCCAGCGCTGGGTTCCTGAGAGGAGAACGAGCATTTTGATCTCTCTGCGAGGCACATTTGCAAGCAGCTCAGCTTTTGAGAACGCTGCTCGTAATAAAATTTTTCTGATTAAAAGAATGTTGATGAAAGACTTCTGACCTACCTAAAAAGCTTTAGAGCTGTTTTCCTCTCCTGGCCGTTTCTGCTGACTCCGCTCACTGGTGCTGTCAACACTGCTTAGGAATACCATTTTTCAGTGTTTGGCGTTGTTTCCTGATAAAGAAATAATGGCAGAGAGAAAGAAATACCCTGCTGACATGCCGAAGGCAGCCGGGGAGGGCTGTGAGCAAGGTGACATTTGCAGGCAGCTGGGGTTTAGGTGCGTGCAGTCCCTCCTTAGCAGTTTGTAACCAGCATATGGCACATGCCTGCGTGGCAAGACACAGGGAGCGACCAACCCGGTGCTGCTCTGGATTAATACCCTGGTTTTGGTTTTTTTTTTTTTCCCCTGCTCCCCAAGTCGCTCCTGTAGACATTTGGATCTCGCGCTGTTGCAGGGGTGTGGCGACAGGAGACCCCAAAATTCCAAACCTCCCTGTCGCAGGCTGTGCTTTGCTGTCACCTCCATCCGGCTCTGTCCTGGAAAAAGGGGGTGACTCGCGTCGCTGCCCCGTGCCAGCCGAGGCTGGGGGTGCTGTAGCCAGCGGTGGCCCGGCCCTGAGTCGCTCAGCACGGGCCCTTTGCGCTCCTCGGCGCGCTGTTCTTGGGCGCAGTAATTACGAGGTGAGCTCTGAATCACCGGCGTCTCGCTTTACGCCGGGAGGAAACCAGGCAAATTGTGTTAACGTGCTTGGCAGGGGGAATTCTTGTTCTCCGGTGTTTTGCAGACTTTGGCCCTTCTTCTCGCTCCCCAGAGCGATGTGCTCACCCTTCCTCATGTGTAGCTGTCACGCAGGATTGAGCAACGGCCAGACGGCCTCGGGGGCTCGTGTTCCCTCCAGCCGGGTGTTGTCTTCTGGGCAGGAACCCATGCTTCAGAGGCCTGGATGGGGTTCTGAAGGGATCCCAAAGGCTTTTATTGCTTTGTTCATAAACTCCACATAGGCAGGGTTTAGATTAGAAAACAGCCTGAAGTGGCCACGTTGGCATTGGCCTCTCCAGCCGCTGGTGTTGCCATGTTTGTGGCATTCGGAGGGACGTTTGTGCCCCGTTTGCTGTGTGGTGTGGTGCACAGCAGCACAGCGGTGTCGAAACTTGCCAGCAGAGCAAGGGGGAAATAGCTGACCCTTTTTGAGAAGGGTTTGATGATGAGTCAAGAGAGGGACATGCAGGATTTTTCTCCTTTATAGGGGATGGATCCTGTGACAGCGTTACACCCCCCAGCAGGGAGAAATGTGTGCAGGGGGTTCTGCACGAGCAGCAGTTAAATCCCATCCCTCTGTTCCACTGCTTTGCTTCCCACCACCTGGGCTGACAGATTCACCTGTAGCCTTGCTTTAATTCCCTGGCGTTCCTACATGTCTTTGTTTTTCTTGCACGTTCCTGCCTCTGCCAGTCCCTTCCCAGCTCAGCTGTACGACTCAGTGTGCCTGTTAAAAACTGGTCTCCAAACACTTCCCCTCAGATATGGGAAAGCCAAGGGTGTATTTTTGCACCCAGGAATCCCCAGGCTGGAAAGGAGTCTTCTGGGGATCATCAGGCTGTCGGAGAAGGATTAGGGATGGAGGCACTGTAAACCTGCAGGAATTTGAAAACCCTACTTTAATTTAAGAGGAATGTCCTTTTGTTCCCAAATGGATGGGCCTTGCTCCAAAGGCGTTCAGGTGCAGTAACTGGTACCAGATGCGCTGTGAAAAGCAACGCAAACAGGTGGTGAGGACAACAATGCAGACTTTAATTTCCTTGCCAGCCCGATCCTGTGCCTTACACACCCCCTGGAGAAGAGCAGGATAAGGGGAGCTGTCGTATTTGTACGTGGCAAAAGGAGTGACTGTTTGAGGGGGTGTTCTCCAACTGTGCCTAGCAGGTCAAGCCCTGGGGCTCTCCGTGGTGAGACTGTCACCTGGGCCAAGGTGTGCAGTGATGAACTGAGAACAGGATTCACTAGCGTGAGCATTTTTATAGATTCAGGGATCGATACACTTCAATGCTGATGTGAATATTGGCTCAGGTCCCGCCGGGGTAATCTGGGTGGTTTTGGTGGCACCCCACACATACTGGAGCAGCTGAAGAGGGATGAGCACAAGGCAGTGACATGCCAGTCCTGCAGCCTGCGTGGGGCTGAGTGACAGTGGCAGCAGTGGCCTCCTGCCTCTGCAGGCTGCTGCCTTGCTCTCCCCTTCCTTTGGAGTGGCATCCCACGGTAGCTGAAGGGTTTGCTGGGCTGGGACTGGTGTGATGAGCGAACACACTCTGGAACAGGAGATGTTGCTGTGCAACAGCGCTGGGAAAAGGAGAGCTGGTGCAGAGCTCAGAAAAGCCATTTCATTGTTAGCTCAGCACTGAAGTTGCTCCAGTGGCTGTAGGCAGGGACAGTAGTGGTAAGTGTGATCCAGGCATTGATCGATTTATTGCTGAGTAAATGCAAACCAGGTACAAAACAATGCCTGCTCTCATGGGATGCACAGGTGGTTGTTCAACACCTTGCTGGGCTCAGCAAGGGAAGGAGGATGCTGCAGAGGGCACAACTGCTCCTCACTGACAGCATTCAACACGCTCTTACCCCAGAGAGCTGTATTACATCCCGGTAAGAGCAATCCTTGGAAATCTGAAGCCAAGAGAACAGGACTTCGTGATTCTTTGCCATCAGAAAAGATTTCTGGGATTGTCAGGAATGGGGAGGTGCATTTTGGGCTCTTTTTGTTGCTTCTTAGAGATAAGGAAGCTGAGACTTGGGGTAGCTTGAGAGAGCTGGTGCAAGTCTTACACAGTGGAATTGAAAAATAAATGCCTGGGATCAGTGCACTTTCCACCTCCTCTTCCTGTGGGCACTAACACAGCGTGGTTAATGTGTGGTGTTGAAATTGTGCAAGCCCCTTCCTAAGCCCTTTCCCTCATGGAACCATTGAGGTTGTTCACCCCATGGCTGTGGGATCATAGCTTTCTCACTTTTCCCATCTCCAATTGTCTCTCCTAGATGATCAGCTGAACTCAGAGGAGAAGAAGAAAAGAAAGCAGAGGAGGAACAGGACTACCTTCAACAGCAGCCAGCTCCAGGCACTAGAGAGGGTCTTTGAGAGGACACACTACCCCGATGCCTTTGTACGGGAAGACCTTGCACGCAGAGTCAACCTCACTGAAGCCAGAGTTCAGGTAATCCCGCACTTTACACCCAGGCACACCTCGCCTGGGGATCATCAGGCCACTCCAGCAAGGCTGCAGAAATCCTTGAGGTCTGTGTGGCACACTGGGGTCACCAAGCTCCTGGGCCATGCTGTACTGCAGCCCCAAGCGCGCCATGCCCTGAGGAAGGCTGCCAGGCCCGATCCGCCGCCCCCTTTGCCACCTGCCCAGTCAGACGTGTCCATATGGCTCGTTCAAGGGCAGGATGTTGGATGCTCGGGCTGCTCATGTTATCCTGAGCCCTTAGCTTGCAAGCCTGCCCCTTCTGAAGGTCGAAGCAGACGATGGAACATGGTGTGTTGTACAGCGCTCCCAGGCCTTGCTGCCGTCAGCACAGGACAGACCCGTGTCCCTCAGCCAGTCCCTCCCGTGAGGGCTTTATCAGAGCAGGCACGAGGATGATCGTGTGCTCAGCCTTCCCAGGGACAGGCTGCCCAGGCAGGCAGCTTTTACAGAGCCTGCAGAGCACAGTGGCGCGGGGACGGGCCGAGTGTCGCAGCAGAGCCGTTGTGATGGCTGGTGGGTCTGTGCTCTTCCCCCTCCAGGTGTGGTTCCAGAACCGGAGAGCCAAGTTCCGCCGGAACGAGAGGGCCATGCTGGCCAGCAAGAACGCCTCTCTGCTCAAATCCTACTCAGGGGACGTGACCGCCGTGGAGCAGCCCATCGTACCTCGCCCCGCTCCGAGACCCACCGACTATCTCTCCTGGGGGACCGCCTCGCCCTACAGGTGAGTGAGTGACCCCGCTGGCTCATCCCGACAGTGGCCCTCAGCTCTGATGGATTCACGTGGGACAGCTGCAGGATACAGCAGTCTGGCCATCCCAGTGGCTGTTTTCCTTACCTGTTCCCACCCCACCCCTCCTTGCTGCCAGTTTCGCAGTGTGGTCCTGGCTCGGCATCGCTGTGTCCTTCCGGCAGCTTCTTTTCTGCTGGTCTTTCTCTGCAATGCAGGCAGCTTCGAAAGAGGCTCAGGTAGAAAGACATGGAAACAGAAGGATTTCCCTGGTGCATCTGGTTAACAGCAAGGAAGAAACCTTTCCATGGGACACAGAGCCGGGGGAAGTGAGGTCGGAGCACTTGGGAGGCTCAGCCACGACACCGTGGCCAGAAGAGGGAGTTCTGTGGCTGTCCCGTGGCTGTCACTGCTTGGGATGCAAGGAAAGGAAGGAAGATGCTTCATTTGTGTGGAGCAGTGCTCAGCGCTGGGCTGCTGAGCAGTTTCTTTCTATTGCCTGAGCACAAGTGTGTGTGTGAATGTTGTGCTGAGGTTGGCCTGCGTTAAGGGCCAGGTGACAGGCTGGCGTTCAGTGTCCGCCTCCTGTGGTCGGTGCTGCTTGAGCGATGACAGGAGAGGGGCGTGGATGTGGCAGCCCCAGTCTCAAAAGGATCTGGGATGTCCGTGCACATCACGGGCCTCCCTGTCCTCTCTGTGCCATTCCTGGCTCTGCAGGAACTGGGTGTGGACGCAAGATCCACAGGATGTGTCGGTTTGTGGGGAGCCAGCTGGCTCACAGGCAGTTAAAAATGAGGTTGGCGGGTGTTTTTTAGCACAGTGGCTTCATTGTTGCTCAGGACCGTGAAGCCTTTGGCTGGATTTCTTCCTGTTCATCCGGCCTGGTCACAGCCAGCTTGCCACTGCCTTCCAGGAGCCACACCATGCACAGGACCTCTCTTGCTCGGTCACCTTGACCCTCTTTTTGCTCCAAGCGTTGTTTGCACAGTAAGATCTGCAAGCTCGTGGTCTTCCTGCTTGTTGCTTCAGTTCCCTGGGGTCCTCCTCATCCACCCTGTATCTCCAAAAGAACAAGTCATAGATCCACCCACTCCAGATAGGGAAAAGGATGCTTTCAATGGCCACCAGCTTGGTCTTAAAGATGGCCCTTATCCTTTGGGATTTTTCCTGAGGACTGCTCTCTGTCAAAATCCCTCTTTTTGGGGTTAAGGCTTTCTCCCTGTGAAGTGTCCCTTGGCGTAGCACCCTGGGGAGGTGAGACCAGGGAAGGGAAGCAAGTTCCTTCCCCACCCCAGTGAGACTGCACTGGTCACAGTACCAGATCCCTGCTGAATGCCCGTGGCTTATTTCTGCTTCTCACACTTTTAAAATAGATCATCCCTCCCCAGATGTTGCTTACACAGGGGGTTTCATAATCACTTCTAGAAGACCCTGCAAAGGTAACTTCCAAGGGCACACTGGGAAGGGCTGTCTGAGGTCACTTGGAGCACCTGGGATGTGCTAATGAGGAGAACAAGGGAGAAGGGACAGCCTTAGGGGTGATTTCTCAGCCCCGCAGGCCCGGGCTGTGCCTATCCACGACGCATCTTCCCCTTGTCTGAAGCCAAGGTTTCAGCAAAGACATTTGCAGCTTACACATCCAGCAGGCTGGACCGGCACCCTCCCACTGCCCTGCACCAGCAGAGGAGCACAGCAGCTGGTTTCCCCGCTGTGGGATGCTCATGTCCCTCAGGCTCTCCATGCTCCCCAGGTTTTCCAATCCTACTGACCATCTCCTGACAATCCCACTCATCTTAAAGGGCCGGGCTGTCGCAGCCTCATTAAAGCTTTGCAGTGAGTAAGGGCATTAAAACACTGGACCCTTGGTGAAATGATAATTAAACACTCCAGCCATGTGGAGTGTTTGCGTGGCCCTCTGCCCCCTCCCCATCTTCCCAGCAGTGCTGTACCAGCCCCTGATTAGCAGCCACTCCCGGGGAGGGCTGAGAGCAGGGCCCGGAGCTGCGTGGCCAGGGCTGTTTTTACTCTTAGATCTGGGAAAAGTTTTCAATCCGTGTGTTTATTCTCCAAATACATTCAGCCACAGGTCAACCAAAGCTATTTGCAAATCTCTGTCACATAGACAGCCAAGTAGATACTATTCTTTTTTTTGAAGTTGAAAAATGTTTTGCTTAGGCATTTTTTAGCATAGGTTCCTAAGAAAACAAGACTGGCAGTCGCGCTGTCAGCCTGCACTTCCCACTCCAGCAACCTTTGACTCCACGGGCCATTGAAAACCTTGTTTGAAAGAAGGATTTTAGGCCTCAGAAACATGATGCTCCTCCGTGTTTCGTGAAAGCAGACAGCTGAGTGGAGGAAGGAGATTTTTCTCTGCCTGAATGGGGTGGAGGGAGGGGGCAACGGGGTGACTTCAGCCCTTGTCAGACCCTGGAGAGTCTCTGGAGCAACCCTGAGGCTATTCTGGTCTTTGGAGACAGCGTTCTTGTGCACTGCTCCTGCTGGAATAACTCACTGAAGGAGAGCACTTGTGGAGATTTTTGGTTTAGCAGGGATTTCGCTTGGCATCACTAAGTGGAATCATCTTCCCCACACCTCTGAGGAGCTGGGAGCCAGAGGCTCCCAGGAGTTTCAGCCCAGACTAGGCCAGCAACCTGGTTTTGAACAGGGACAGTTTATACCCCTGACTGAAAACTCCTCTTTTATCTAGCTTAGAGTACCCTCGAAGGTCTCCAAACTTCTTCCAGCTGAAAACCATGGGGGAGATGTGGAAGCAGATGGGAATGGGGGCTTAAGTAGCCACCACCTTGTGAGGCTTTGCTCACTCCTGCAGGCAGCACTTGGCTTCTCCCATTGCTGCTGACTCGGAGGTGAGGAGAGCAACCAGCCCAGCCACGGAGAGGGAACTGAGAGGATGCAGCTGGCTGAGGAGAGCTCCAGAAACACACATCCGTGTGTCCTGGGTGCTGGTGAAAGGCAGATATTCCCTGGCCTGGATCTCCTGAAGACTGAGGAGTCACACAGCACTGGGTGGCAGATAAACTCCTGGGAGGTCAGAAATGCCACCAGCACCTCAGGGTGAGCAGGCACAGCTCCAGCCTGGATCTGTGCAGCAGGTGCCCATGTCCCCCCAGGGAGATTTGCTGTTGCAGTGGCATTTCCAGTTGTGCAGGTCAGTGCTGGAAGAATTTTATTTTATTTTTTTTAAAAAGGCAGGAAAAGGAAAAGACCAAAAGGAAAAAAAACCCAACCCATCTTGGTTTTTTGGTCTGTGGACGGAGCAAAGCATTTCCCAGAGCCTCAGCCGTGAGCCACCCGGGCAGGCAGATGGAAAAGGTCAGCCCCAGAGCTGAGCTCGCCTCCAGCAGAGCATTTGGGGTTTCCTCCTGAACCCTCTGCGTTGAGTGGGCACCTCTAGCTCACGTGGTGCTTTTCAACTGGTTTTGGTCTGAGGACCCACGCAGAGGAAATGCAGCAGGTCCAGTCCTCTGCTGGGTTTTGGGGAGCTGTGGGGGGAGTTGCTTTTCACAGAAACCCATGGGACGCATGGATCAAACAAGTTTTCTAGTGGTCTGGAAAGCAGATTTGTAGATTTTTTGGTAGGATAAGAAAGGAGTTGGAGATCTTTGTTCAGCCTCTGCTGTCAGAAGTGATGTTTTTCATGAATAAAGTCATGGTTTGAAGAGAGAAAAAGTGGTTTATGTTTTGGGTTTTTTCCTTCAGCCTTTAGGACATGCTCTTTATAATCAGCTGAAGTTTTGAGGGGGAAAAAAATGTGGAAATTTTCATTCCAAAAAGGCTGAAACCAGAAAACATCACAATTGTTGAAACGGGTTTTTCCCAGAGTGTTTCTTTAATGTAACATGTGTTTCAGAAGTGACGTGATTTCACAGGCTGTAAAACCAGCAATTGGTCTCATCAAAAAGACATTGCTTCCAGTGGGAATACTCTTAAGGACAATGGTCTAACTGGCAGGCTGACCTCATTGTAAACCTTTTTGGGTTAGAAAATAGGAAGTGGAAATTTTCCTGTTGACTTCAGCCGGCTTTGGCGCTGGGCGAAGCGAACCGCAGCGGAAAGATTTACCGGGGTGTTAAATAAAGGGGAGTGGTAATTCCCTGCTGACACCAGGAATGCATCCCCCAGGTGTGGAAAAACCCGGGGTTTGGGCTCCGGGGGCGAGTGCCTGCTGTGGTGTGGGGGCCACGTCTGACGCGGTGTTTCTTTTTCCGTCCCTCAGTGCCATGGCCACCTACTCCGCCACGTGTACCAACGCCAGCCCGGCGCAGGGCATGAACATGGCCAACAGCATTGCCAACCTGAGACTGAAGGCAAAGGAATATAGTTTACAGAGGAATCAGGTGCCCACAGTCAATTAACGGCTGGAGGCAGCTGCCTTGCAGAAGGAGAAAACACAACAACAGCGCCCGTCCTGCTTCGCAACTTGCTGAAAGACCAAAAAAAATATTAAAAAAAAAAAGAGAGAGAAGAACAGAACAAAAAAAATAAAAGAAAAGAAAAAAAGAAAAAAAAAAAAGAAGAAAAAAAAGCCAACCCTCACCCAGAACTGAACACGGGGAGCAAACCGAACCTGTGAGTGATAAGGTTCCTCCTTCCTTTTGGGATAATGCCACCATAATTTTTTTTTCTTGTTATTGTCGGGTTTATTGCTTCTGCTCAATATACTACGAGCTTCTTCAGTAAAGGACAGTCTCACCCTTGCTGGTTTCCATTTTTGTACGGGACTGCAAAAAGAAACCTCTGCCAGTCTCAGCCCATGGACAAGTCCCACCACCACCATGCTGAGATGCAAAGCTTGCTCGTCTCCCCGCTGCCCCAGCTCACCCTAGAAGAAGAATTTGTTTGGTCACCACTTTCCATGATATCCACTCGACCCTCGTCCCTCCAGCCCCTTGTGCCACAGAGGCAGCACGTTCCTGGTAGTCTGTGAGAAGCCCGTTTAACGCACCAAGATGGATTCATGCTGTCTGAGTTGCCTGGAAAACCTCCTGGGGCTCTGCAGAGCTCCACTGTTTTGTTGAGTATTCCCGGCGCTGCTGCCTCGAAAAGCCAAAGAAGAGAGAAAAGCCAACGTGGGTGTGTGAGCAGGGGGAGTGTAGCAGGGGGATCTCTCTGTAGTGCCAAGAACAGGACTGTCAGGACACTCCTTTCTATGCCTTACAGTTTGTGCCACAGGGAAAGGCGTTGTCCAGATGCATTTGTTTTATATATACTGTATATATTTATATATATAAGATAATACATGCAAGCTTGGTTGGTGTTTTTTATTAAACAAAATAAAATCCATTGAAAACATTCAGGATGTTTGTGCTGCATCCAGGTGGAGCTGTGCCTTGAAATTCCAGCCACAGCCTCTCTCACCCTTGTCAGAGCTCTCCCCTGCAGCCTTGGGCAGCACTGGAAAAGGCAGCTCACGTCCTCCCGTGAGAAACCCCGAAGAAGTGGTGCTGGAGGGAGCCACACTCCTTTGCAGATTTTCCCCGTGGGCAGCTTCACAGAACACGAGAAGGATCTCCTCTCCAGTCAGACAGGTTCGTGTGGCTCCTGGGAGCACGCAGGGACATCCCCAGGCAGTCTCTGCCAGCCCCTCCGAGCAGAAGTGATGTCTCAGCAGGAGCACCCCACCAACGATCCCAGTTCCCATAACGCTGCTCAGTAAGGCTTGTCCTGTTACCCGAACCATTTTCCCTACCTGCTGTCCTCCCTCTGGGCTCCACAGACCTAATTAGGACCTAATTTATTTATCTCCATGAGGAGTAGAGGAGATGCAGCCCAAAAGGCATTCCTTCCCCACAAGCATCCTGAGGAAATTAGGATCTATTCTTGTTGCTGGTGATGCCTGCCTCTCACATTTGGGGGAGGAGGGGGTTGGGTTATGATAAATAGCACTCGTGTCCAAACTGGGATGGACTTGGCCATGGAACAGTCCCACTGAAAGCAGCAGAGCTGCTCCATGGCCCAGGCTGGACCAGAAGGGAAGGAGAATGAAGCTCAGACATGAGAAATACTTCTGGTAGAGTGCCTCAGATCTCTATCCTGGTGTTTGCTGCAGACAGCCCGGGCATATGTAGATGTCTGACAGTGGGCTTCGATAGTCTAAATCAGCATGTCGCAGGAAATGAGGAATAAATCTCTTTAAAGTGTAGGTGAAAATTAAACTGGCAGAGGATGAATGGAAATCCAGCCAAAGTATTTGAGCTAGCACTAGGAAAAAAGCCCCAAATCCAAACTGGAGTAAGTTGTGCCTGTGATCGTATGCATTGCTGCTGGATTTTTTTTTCCTCCATGTGTGGGTATTTTTGAGGGAAAAAAAAAAACCTAATTGTGATCAGGACAAAAAGCTGCAAGTCACAGGCAGAACACCAGGGAAAGGGAGGCAGGGCAAGCACTGTGTTTTAAGAAATCCATCGTGTTCTGTTTGATCGCTTTTTTTGGCCACCTGCAGTCCGGAGAACCTAATGTGTGTAAACCAAAATATTTCTGTCCTGCATAGCGTGGGTCCAGCTCCTAGAGCCAAGTGATCATGTTGGAAATCTCAGCCTGCACTTAGAAACTCACTCCTGCTTCCTGTGCCTGCACAAACACACAGACTGTTGAAGGATGTGGTCAGAAAGGACCCAGTGCCGTGTAACATTACTCAAGGCTGAACTGGTTGTTGAGTACCTTAAGCTGGTGCTCTCCACTCTCCTGGCCACCCTCCTCCACAATCCACCAACATCCCAGCAGTGACAGCAGCCTGGATGGATTCCCCTGTGCTGGCCTGAGCGCTCACCCTGGAGGTTCAGCTCTTTCCCTTGGTGTCTCGCTGGCCTGTGGCTTTCCCCCAGTCTTTGCTCAGCTTTTCTGCAGGAGAAGAACCGCCTTGAGCAGCTTTTTTTGCTGTCTGTGCAGGGACACCGCTTTCTGAGACAGTTCAAGGGAGCATGAAGCTCCTGGTGCCCCCTAAGCCAGCCGTGGACCGAGATCTCCACCCCACGCTGTGGCGTTTACATGAAGGGGCTCACAAATGCCTGTGCAAGCCCTTGCTCAGCCTCCTCACTTTATTAGTGTGAGCAATTGAGTTGTCCGGCACGGGGCTGCTCCTGCAGGAAGGCTGTGGGAGCTTTTGCACTTCCAGTTTGAGCTGGGTCTTGCCTCGGGTCGGGCTGCTTGGTCAGGGATGCCACCACAGCTGTCTGGGCTGTTGTCAGTTCGGGTAAGACCTTTCCATCCCCTCTGAGCTGGGCGTTGGGTGACCCAATATTGCTTTGTTTACATGGATTTACTAAACAGAGTCCAGCTGGATGAACAGACAGCTTTTGGGGTTTGTTTCTTATTTGCTGATGACCTCAGCCAAAAGACAGCGACTTGTTGTCGATCAAGCCAAAGTGAAATTTTATGATTGTGTATGTTTAATCTGTATTTTATTAAACCATGTAAATATATGTGCAAATCAAGGGCCTTATTCTCAAAGCGTGGAGTTCTCCAGGGTTTCAGTGGTTTTGCAGCTGTAGCTCTAGGAAGTTGCCATGGTGACCACTGGTATCATTACGTTTGGGTACCATTCAGGGGAGAAAATGTGTCTTAAGGCATTTTCCTCTTGCCTACTCTGTACGAGCACTATTTTCCCAGGCTCCCCCTTTCTCAACAGAGAAATAGGTGACTGGTTCCCTCAAAGTGGGAATTTTGAGCATGGCAGGGATGGATGACTGACGAGGCTACCAGAGCTTGACGCGTGAAGCCACGGGATTTCCAGACGGAAGTGTATCCTGTAAATTATCTCTTGCTTTGTGATGTAAAATGTACAGTGTTTGCACTAGAATAGAAATGATCATTTCCAATAAAAGGGGGAAGGGACTCCCCAATCCTTTCTATAAGCTGCCACATCTGTGTCACGTGTTGCTGCCCTGAGGTGTCCTACAGCGTTGGTTGGGGCTGGGAACTCTCTGGAGCCTTGCTGGGGGGAGGGAACAGGGGGACTGGAACCCGTGGAGCTGGGCTTGGGGTCAGGCAGCTGCAAGTTCAGCAGCAGTGTAAGGCAGGAAACACCCACAAAGCCTTCTCCTAGGAGAGATGGTGTTCAGGAGGAGTCGAGACACGCCCAGGGCTTTGTCCTCAGCTCCCTACACCCCACCGGGCTGGTGAGACACCAGGTGGGGCTGAACGTGGGGCAGAAGGGGAGCAGGGGGGTCTCCCTTCAGAGAAGGGAGGTGAGGGAGGGATGGACATCCCCGTGTGGGAGCAGGGGATGGGTGACCAGCAGGGAAGGAGAGAAACCAACAGATGAAGAGAGGAAAAGGGTTGAGTCCCATCACCTGTGCAGGAGGGAACAGAGCTGGGCTCAGCAGGGAAATCTCCCCAGTGCAAAGCAAGGCAGGTGGTCAGAAGGAGCTCAGAGGGTCATCAGGGCTAATTAGTGAGGGCTGTTAAAGTAGGGGTGGAGGTGGTGCTGTCTTTGCTGAAGATCTGAAGCTGGCCTGCAGTCGGTGAGTTGTGCTTCAGGGCTCGGGTCTCTGCTGGGAGCTGCAGTTGGCTGGAGGGAGATGCGGGGTCTGGGGCTCGTGGGCTTCTGCAACTCCCCGTCTTGGTGGCTAAATGATTAATTCAGATTTGAGCCATCTGTTGGGAGTCTGGAGTGTGTCTGGGTTGGCATCCTATTTCCCTGCTGATGTGGCTTCTGACCCTCCCTGGGCAGTTACATTTCAGCAGGGCAGTCCCCAGAGAGACCCCCTTAAGGGAAGATGGGTACCTCTGCAAGGCCCTCAGCAGTCAGCCAAGCTTGCATTCCTTGGAAAGCTGATTATTCGCTCCTCTGAAGCTGAAATAATAATAATATCACCCTCTTGCTTATTATTTCTTGATTGCCAAAAGAAGTAGGCTTGTAAATAGCATCGCTTCCAAGTTGATTTTGAGACTGGAGCGGTTTGGAGCGAGTTGAAACAAGCTGTGGATGTCCATGCAGACCTGCAGCCAGCTCCTCTGAGCCACGTTTGGGCAGGTGTCCATCTCCTGGCCTGGCTCTGCCGTGCTGTGACTCCTCACCTGATGGCTCCAGCTCTCAGTTTGGCTGGGATTTTCCAGCAGGATCACTGAGAACTGTGGCACAAGCAGGGACAGCGTCCCCTCACTCCCGGGCATACACTGCACACCTGCAGTGCTCCCCCCAGGGCAGCAGACACCTGATGGACCTGGGCTTCTGCTTCGTGGCAAAGCCACATCTCCTGCTCACCTCTCAGTGCCAGGAGAGCCCCTGGCTGTCTCCATGCCTGAGGGTTTGCCCACGGGGGCTTTACTGCTCACCCTTCCCCTTCTGCCCCTCCAGTGAGATCCCAGGGGAGCAGGGGCGATGCTCAGCAGCTTCTTTGGGTCTCTGCAGCCTGGGTTTGGGGCTTAGCACTGCTCCTGGGCTCACCCTCTTGTCTTGTCCAGCCTTCCTGCCTGCTGTTTTTCTGCCCCCCAGCTGCCTAAAAGCCTTCTTACTTTGTCATCCTTTCATCTTAACAATGCCTTTCAGCCAGCTCTGGCTCAAGTGGGTTATTCTGTGTCTCTGCCTCTTCAGCAGATGTGATGAAATCACATCAAGCAGCAAAATCCAGGGGAACAGAAGGAACGGGGGAAACCCCAGCTCCTTTCACAAGCCAGGAGAACCTGTGTGTCCTACCAGCAGATGTTCAACAGATGCAGTGTGCACTCAAGGGGCTTCAGAAAATAGGGCCTTGCAAAAAAAAAAAAAGTCTCTGAGAGGGTAGGCAGGCAGGCAGTCACTTTTGGGGGGCTGGAGAGGGCCATATGCTGTGTCCAAACCTTCTTCCACGGCCCTGATGGCTGCTGTGGGGCAGGAGGGCATCCGTGGGGCTGCTGGCATCGGAGTGACCTGGGTGGGAGAAGCCTGGCAAAGGCTGGGGCATCATCCGAGAGCCAGGTGTTGATGGTGAAATGACACTGAAAGGAGTGGCCCCTCCCAGGGTGGGGCTGGGACATGGCTGTGCCTTGTCCTTCCCTGCAGCCTCCCAGTCCTGAAGAGACCTGGGATGGGACCTCAAGGTCTCCAGCTGTGCAGGTAAAGCTCGAGTGACTTTGGTGGGGTGGGGGATTGACATCTCTGTGCCACGGCAGGGAAATGGGCTGTGGGACTTGACAGCAGGCTGAAGGATGATAAATGGCAACCAGCACCTTACAATGTCTCATTTTTTTTTTTTTTTTTAAATAACATTTTAAGGTCAGAGTTACTCTTTCCAGCGTCGTGGCCAAATTTTGCTGTGTGTCTGGCTGGAGTCCCTCACAGGCTCGGACAGACACTGCTTTCCTTTGCTCCCTGCCTCTGCCTGTCCGAGCCATGCCAGACGTTGTCTCACAGCCCAGAGGTGGTTTCAGAGCAGGGCCAGGTGGAGCCCTCCTTTCGAATGGGGGGAGCTAAAATTAGCCAGGCTATAAACCTATCTCGGGACACCAGCAAGCACCACCTTTCAGTGGCCAGGCAGTGGGCTCGGTCCCACTTGCCCAAAAAGCTGCTGTGTGAAGGAGATGAGTGCTCTCCATGGCCACCCCCAAGGAGCAGAGGAGAGGTGGTGAGCTTTCCTCGAGGTGAGAATGGGAGGTGTGAGGGTTTCTCACTCCCCAGAAGAGGAGCTCAGGTGAGAGCTGTCCTTTCTGGGCAGCGCTCTCAGCACACACCAGCAGCCAGGGGACGAGCCAGGTCCCTCCCACGCTGGAAGGAGGGACTTGTGTGACTGTGATGCCTTAGGATTTTAGCTTTTATATTTTCATGTATTTGTAATCCTGCAATTCTTTAGTGTATAAAGAATTCTTGTGTGACTGTGATACCTTAGGATTTTAGCTTTTATATTTTCATGTATTTGTAATCCTGCAATTCTTTAGTGTGTAACTCTGAGCTCCATACAGAGTGTGCGCAACTGCTTTTCCCATTTTGGTCAGACACAACAATTCCGCTCCAGGCCTGAGAATCAAGGACACCTCACTGTCTCAGGCCCCGAGCAATGGAAACAAAAGTGAGTTGGGGGGGGAGCAAACGGAGAGATTGGGACTGCACTGCCTGAAGCTGGAATTGGACAATTAACCTCTGATTGCAAATGGACAGAACTTCTATCTGTCCCAAAAACGTGTGGCTGTGTCCATCCTGGGTGCAGTCTCTGTGAGACCCCTGCACTGCCCAAGGTGTGCCCTGGGAAGGCCTTTTAATAAATTTTAAAAATTTAAATAATAATAAAAATATAAATAACAAAAAAAAATACCCTTTATCCTTTAACTCTGTCTAGCCTCTGTTCCAGGTCAGCCTCTCCAAGGCATCAGCTGCACCCCACAGGACTGCCCAGCTGTTGTAGCAGTGCAGGTAGAAATGGTGTCTGCAGCAGCTGCTGTGCTGGGGAGTCTCCAGCAGACACGTGGGCTGATGTGGCTGAGCTGAGGCTCATCCTCCTTCAGACCTGGGACTGAACTGTTTTCTAGTCAGCCCCATCGTTTCCTCCCCTGCCTCAGCAAAGAGATGTGAGTCTTGCAGATACAGGCCCCTCAGGGAATTGGGATATCTTGGAGGAGAGCTGAGCTCTTTGCTCATCTTTGTGAGGGCTGGATGGGACAAGGAGCCAGAGAACTCTGCCACGTGCCCTCTCTTGCTGCTGCCTCCCACAGCAAAGCAGCATCTTGTGGGAATCTTGTCCCATCCTCGGAGGGGTGGGACAGCAGCACCTCCCCGAACTGGCTGCAGGACAAAGGCCTCCTGGACCATGTTGAAGTCCTTATCTGAGAGGCTAGTACAGCTCTCCAGGCTGGCAGAAGATTTGTTGCCGTGGCTGAAGGCTGTATCTAAAGCCAGTTGAAAAATGGAGTTTCTTTTCCTGTGGCAGCTTCCAAGATTTACATATTTGACTTCTTCCCAAATCAGGCTGAGCAGTGGAAATCTCTAAAAATACTGCAAGGAAAATGCAAATATGCACAGGCATGGCAGGAGAGCTGACACGATAGATTTTCCAGCTTTGCTGGAGAGGACCACGTCGAGCTTTAGGAAAACACTCCAAGAAAACTGTTGCATCTCAGCAGTGTCTGTCTTTGTGCCCCAAGTGAAGTGTCCGAGGGATGCTCCACATCCTGGCTGGTTTCCCTGTTGTGGGCCAGTTGTAGGTGTCTCCTCTGAGTGCACAGTGAGCCCTGGCTCAGCACAGGGGATGGATCTGGACAGTAATTGTGTGCACAGGCAAAACAGCTCTGCAAACTCGAGGACAACCCACGTCCCTGCTCCATTCCCATCAGCCGGCTCTTTTAAGGCCGTGGTGACCTCACAGTGCTACCTAGACTGAGAGTCAGGGTGGGAAGAGCAGAACCCCAGGAGAATGGGCTGCCCAAAAGCACAGGAACCCGGGCTGGGAGTCATGGTGATGTGCTAACTGCTTATTTTGGCAATGCATGATACTCCTTTTTTTTCTTTTCTTATTTTTTTTCTTTCCCTTTGCAAACCATTTGTCAAGGTGGGGTTTCACTGGTGGAATGCAAATGTCCAAGAAGATTTTCAGAGGTAAATGGGAGAATCCTTCCAGTGCAATGGCTTGCCTGTCACAAGAGGCCAGAGGTGAAGCTCCTCCACCATGGGGTGACTTCTCCCTCCTCAGTCTGCAGCTGTGGGGGGCACCTGTGGCCAAGCTCACTGCACCAAGGACAGCTTGCTGGCCAAATGTGGCATCTTGGGATGATAAATAGTAATGATCTGTCTTTGATTTCACCTCTCTTATTTTAGTGATGAATAGCTTCCATCACAGCGCGTGGAGGAGAAGCAGCTGCTGGCGGGGGGCAGGGTGGCTTCTCCAGGGTTTTTTGTTTTAATCGTGGCCTGAGTGAAAGTGACAGCCCGAAGATGAAGTATCTGCTGAAAGGAAATCGTGACTCTGGGTGACTCCACTTAGCTCCACGCCTGTGAAGAACTTATTTTTGTTGGACACTGAGGAACATGATTTCAACCGACTATGCACTTAAATGCCACTTCTGTCTGTGTTAATGCTCTTGGTTTGCAGTGTCTCTGGTGCCTGTGTTGGGAGCTCTTAGGCCAGCCTGGAGCCTTCTGTTGGAGCCTCTCCAGCCTTGCCAGGTATGGGGTTTTTTGGTGGATCCGTGCTGCACTAAGGAATGAAAGCCATGACGCTGAACAGGGCTTTACCATCCCAAAGGAGACAAGAAAAGGTGGTGGCCTGCTCCCTGTTCCAGGGGAAGGACCCTTCCAGTGGGGCAGATGGATGCCAACAAATGGGGAGGATTTGTTGGGTGACACCTGGGCAACTCGCACCCGCCTGGTGACCATCCTCACTGGATGCCTCTTTCTGTGCCCAAGCTCTCGTGTCCTTTTCTGGATGTCTTGCAGTGCTCAGCACAACAAAACCCTGCTCTTCCCCCACTGCTGGCCCAGAGCCAGCACCAAAATGTGGTTTTTTTGGGGCACACAGAGTGCTGTGTCATGTCCTGATGACGATGATGGCCTTGGTGTGGGCTGCTGTGGGGCTGGGGATGGATGGATGGACAGCAGAGAAGTTGGTCTACAGTGGGCATGGTCCTCCCACTGCCCCCTCTGCCAGGCTGGGGCTCCTGCCCATCCTCTGCCCATGGCAGAGATGGAGTTAAACATTCCATGTTGTTGCAGTGTGTTCCAACTGGTGCATCTTGTATCCAAGCACCAGGAATATGGGGGAGAACAGTTAAAAATAGCGGCTTCCAATGTTCCTGAAAAGAGAAAAAAAAAAAAAATAATGTTCTCATGTGCTCTGCTGGCTGCAGCTGCTGCTATGAAACAAAACATTTCCCATCAACAGTTATTAGCCTTGGAGCCCGGGCTGCGATGCTGTTTATTGCAGTAAGAGTGGCTATCAAGAACGGAATAGCATCGGAATAGAAAAATCAGCAAAGTTACTACTTCATTAATTCCAAAAACCACGTCGTAGGCCACTAAGGGTGGCGAGAGGGGTGCTGCCCTTCCCCTGCACGGGAACCCTGGCACAGCCTTCACGCTGTGGCCGACCTTCAGCCCCCGGCGTTGCAGTGCAGGGCACCGAGGTGGCACAGGGCAGGGCACCGAGGTGGCACAGGGAGGGCGTGGACAGCCCTGCACACAGCCTGGGGGACATGCTCTGGGTCCCACAGAACAGCTCTCCTTCCCAGGAGGTGGCATTGCTGCACGCCTGCGACCTGAGGTGAATTTTGCTGCGTGTGCTGGCTTCGTTGAAACTAACAGGGAGAAGATGCTGAGCGGTAACGCTGATTTCTCACCATGTTTTTTGTTCGCCTTTCCTCGTTAAAGAAAAAGAAATGGAGGGAATTGTTAAGAGAAGGAGGAAAAAAAAAAAGGTTTTCCTGGCCAAAAGATACGCGGAAAAAATGCATCCAAAATCTTTCAAGAGAAGACTGAGCATGTGAAAAAGCCCTCCGAAACTCCTATGCACTCAAGTGTTACTATTTCAGTGAGTTTCTAACAGTCATAGTTTATTCGATGCTGTGTGATGCTGCCTGTGCTTGTTTTTCCTGGGATTTTGTCAAGGTACAGGCCATTAAAAAAGCACAGCTTGAAAACGCTGGTGGGCTTGGCCAGGATGGCAGCAGAGCTGTCCGTGTCTGTTATGAATGAGCAGCACACCCTCGGTTATCAATGAAAACGATGGGCTGGATGGAGCCGGGTGTCGAAGCGGGGTGTGTCACTTGTGATCCCAGGGAGCCCCTGCTGCTGCCAGAGCCTGCTCAGAGCAGTGGATCCAAGAACTGGGCAGCAGGGAGGGAGATTTTGAACTTTTTGGTACCCTTTCACTGTGTTTTTTTTGGTCATTCACTGGAGGTGTGCGTTGCTCTATTCCATCTCTCGTCGTCCCAGGAATGCCTGTATCCCTCCTGATGTTGCATGGATGTATCCAATCACAAAACAGGGTTTTTTCCCTCCCAGCTGAGTGAAGGATATCTGAGTATCTGGAAAGTTCTGCAAACAGTAAATACTACTCTCAAGCCAAAGAGCTGTTGAATAGAGTAGCCAGAGCATGTCCTGGTCTCCTCTTGATGAGGCTGAATTGGTCATGGTGCTGCTTCCTTACAGAAACACCTGTGCTGCTGTTTGCACAAATAAAGCCCAAACTCATCCTGGTAACTGCCAGGAGTGAAACATCTAAAGCTGATTTGATTCTCATCAAACCTGCCCTGTTTCATTCAGTCTCAACGAGAGCTGGAAAGCAAAGGTGATGCAGCTCCCAGCACTGATCCTTCAGGTCAGCAGTTCCAATGCTCTGCTCTGGAGCCTTGTTTCTCCCTGCAGCACCTGCTTCTTGGAATATCAATCACTTTCATACAGTTCTTTTAATCACATGAATCTTGTTGATGATGTATGTCTAGGCTTAGACCCAGAAGGGAACAATTTCAACCCGAAGAGGTTCATCTTAAGAAGGACATTTTCTGCTGGAGCTTAAAGAAAAGCAATGCTCCAGAGCTCTCCCAGCGGGGAGAAAGATCTCCTGAACTTGCTGGACATGAGGATTTGTTCCTAACCATCATCTGGAAAAGCCCAGACACAGGGGCTCTGAGAAGCCACCTGCAACAGTGAATTTGTTTGTTTGTGATGCAGCTTGTCCCAAACTCTGACAGTTTGCACTTCAATAGCAGAGCTACGAAACGCTTGGAGCGCTTTGGGATAGATGGTCCTTCTCCATCTGTTGGATGTCCTGTACCCCCCCCATTACTTCCTGGGGTTCATCCCTACTCCAGGCATCCTGCTGCTCCTTCCAGGCTCCTCCTGGGGTTCATCCCTACTCCAGGCATCCTGCTGCTCCTTCCAGGCTCTCACTGCTGCTCCTTCCAGGCTCTTCCTGGGTTTCATCCCTACTCCAGGCATCCTGCTGCTCCTTCCAGGCTCTTCCTGGGGTTCATCCCTACTCCAGGCATCCTGCTGCTGCTTCCAGGCTCACTGATGGCTGCTTGGGACTCTTTGCAAGGAAGCAGCACAGTCCTCACTGGCGTCTTCCCAGAGAGTGCACGAGGAAGGTGGGTGATGGGGATGGGCTCTCTCCTGGGGCTGGCCCATGGTGGGTCCCACAGTGCCCTTCCTTGCCTGTCAAGGAGCAGGAAGGAGGGAAGCACATTCCAAAACGCTTTCCATCACCAGGCAGCTCCCGTAGGTCTCATGTTCAGTTTTATTAATGAAAAGCATTAGCAGGGCAGTGTGGCAGCAGGCTGCAACCCTCCAGGACTTGGCCTCTCCAAGGGATGGTCCTTGAGCAGGAAGGTGCAGTGATCTCCATGTCCCTGATGGCTCCTCCTGTAACCCTACCTCTGGCAGGCCCTACAAATCCCTCTCTGATTGCTGAGGGGACGTAAATCTACCCCAAACTGTGATACTTACCAAACATTATTGCATTATTGAGCCATAAATGCCCCATCAGCTTAGGGAAATGTCTGGGCCTATCGAGCTAAACAAGTCAAGACAGCTACGAAACTATTCCCAAGCATCAGCCTGTTAAGAGGCAGGCGAGGAGCAGCTCAGAGGTATTTTCTCAGCAGTCGTTTATCACATTTGTACGAGCCATAAACAGGTCTGTGGCTTTCGGCCATGCCTTTTAATTTCCAGAAATGGAGGCATGGCTGGGAAGAGCAGAGACAGGAGCATCTGTTCAGGTGCAGGGGGAGGAGTTGGGGCATCGGCCTCATTGCTGCAGGAAGGACCGTTTTCCTGCTGCGGGCAGGTGGTGCTATGGCATTTGCAGCTTCCACTTCACAGGGAAAAGAAGGCTTCCCAGGAGGGGAGGAGAGAGAAATATGCTTGGGAAGGGGGCTGGGGTGGTGAGAAGCCAGCAGCTCCGAAAACCCAGTGAGGCACAAGGTGAAAAACCACGTACTGATATGGTGAAGTAACAAATAATAGAGTTTTTTGACAACCTGGGTAGGAAAAAAAGAAACGAAAGCCTTTCTCTGCCAATATTTTACCATCCCAGGCTGCAAATGAATCCTTGTTTTGAGCTGGAACAATCATGAATCTGCCCATGGATTGCCAAGGGCAAGGATTTACAGCACCTCCTTCCTGCTACCCCCTCCTCCAGCAGCTGCAGCAGGGTGCCTTTCCCCCTTGGGAGTCTCCCTTGCTTCTCACACTTCGCTTTTTCTTGCAGTGGAGGAGATTTTTCCCCCTGCTGAAGCACAGGAGACGCTGTTATTCCACATGAGCTCTTTGAGCCGCCGGTGTCCCGGGTGCTGGTGGTGCCTGGTGGGTGCTCACAGGCTGCGGTGGGGGACTCCTGGGAGCTGATCCTGCTGCAGGCACTGGAGCCAGGGCTGCAGAGCCTCTTTGTGCAAGGATCCGGAGACATCTCCCTTCAGGAAAAGGAATGGAGCCAGCCGGGACAACCCCACCGCGCTGTGCTTGCTCGGGGTCAGGAGAGGGGGAGATTTAAGCCCCCTTCCCCAGGAGTGGAAGCCGCAGGGTTTGCTGGTGGGGACGGTGTGAACTGTCAGCACGGCCGCTCTGCGGGCTCCGTGCGGCGCGGTGCCTCGGGAGCATCGCACCCAGCGCTGGGAGCGCGCCCGCGTTTGGGTGAGCTCTGAACTGAATTTGCGCCCGGCCGGGCTGCAAATCTCCCAGGCAGCTCTCCCGAGGATGCTGATCTTTCCAGAGCAAGAAATAGAGGGAGAATAAAGTCGCCTGCCAGTCGGCGCTGCTCGGACCTGGATGGAGCGAGCTGCAGGGGATGCACAAGGAGATGCTGTCTTTGGAGAGTCTCCAGCGCTGGATTCAGGACGGGTACAGTTTCCCTCTCAGGGTAGAAAGCAGCACCCTATTAGGAGTCAACCTCTCCCATCCCATCACTTCAGAGTGAGCACTCACACACGTAAGCCATCAAAACCAACAAACGCTTCTCTTTCATCTGCAGAGATGCTGTGCTTCTTTCAAAAAACATTTGCAGCATTATTGGAAGATCTCAGGAGGTCAGCCCATCAGTTAACCTGCTCAGTAGCATGTCCAAAATACACGGGACCAGGTAATCAAAACATTTTGTGAGCTTAGTTGGTGCATGCAGCCACTCTCAATTCCTGAAAGCGTAAAAGGACTTCCTTCCCCCAGTTGAAAATAAACACAAGAACTGCTGATAGCTTAATTTGCACATGGTGTCCTATCCATTGCCTCACATCCTTTTCTAAAGGCTCTTTAAAGATTGTGGTATAAAAGTGGAACATATTGCAAATGCCCCACGAGCTCTTGGAGACTGATTTCAAAAGGAAGTTTCTCTTGTGAGACAAGGTCCCTTTGAGACAGCGTGGTCAAAAAACCTATTGATTTAGAAAGTGGAAGTTGTGTGTGTGCAACAGGCTGTCAAATAACAGCCAGAAAACCACTCCCCAATCCTGAGAATGCGTGTTAAAAAGAGACACACCTCATGCTGGCCCTTGCTCAGAGCACACCCACAGTGCCAGTCTCTGGGGCTCCTCAGTGCCCAGCCTGTTGGCATCCTCTGGGCAAGCAGTGCTTGTGCTCTGCCTGGTAAAGCCCCCTGATGGTGCTGCCAGCAGGGTGGTCTGTACCCAAAATCTGAGCCTCACATCCAGGCCCGAGCTCTTCCGTGGGGTGGGAAGGAGAGGCACAGCAGCACTCGCTGAGCGGGATCGAGCACTAGGTCCAGAGCTGTTATCCCAAGCAAAGGAAAAGCCCAGCCCAGAGGATGTCATCAAATTAACGAACTGAGCAGTTCCTCCTCCAAAAAACTCTGCTGGCTTCCTCCCATCCAGCTGGGCTTTACCCTGTGGGCTTCACCCCTTTCCTCAGGGCCGGGGTTCAAGTGACCTACATCTAATTTCTCACCGCCTTCTGATGAGTGTTTTCATAACGCTTTTCTCCTTCCCAGATCTGGGGACTTGCCAGAGCTCAAATCCTTCTGCTCTTTGACATCCAATTTTGTTCTCCACGGGCTATTTCCTGGAGGGCTCGTAGGAGCCTTGAGAGAGGCTGCCCGGCCCTGCAGCGGGAGGAATCGGTGCTGGCAGGGGTCGTGGTGATGCTTTGTGGCCCTATAAATGGTTGGCAAGCACCAGAACTGACTCAGCCCTTGCCAGGGACAGCACATCCCTTGGCTGACGCCCCACAGCGATGCAGAGGGACCAGAGGAGCTGTGGTACAAGCAGGGAGGAAGGTGGGCAGGGGTGAGGGAGGACAATGTGTCTCCTGCCCAGCTGTGTCATCCTGTCCCTGCCAGTGGTTGACCCCGGGATTTGATGCAGGATCGTGGGTCAGCGCCTGGAGCTGGGGTGCTCAAGGCTGGTCCTGCAGTCCCAGCCCTGCCTTGCCCCAAGAAGGGTGGTGAAAGACTGGACAGGGGAGTGGGAATGGCTGGGGATGCATGGGAGGGCTGGAAGGAGAGAGGTCAAACAGCAGCTCTTTGGAGAGAAGATGGGGAATGGGTTGAGGATGGAAATGAGGAAACGGGGACAGGGATGAGGCTGCCTGTCTGGGAGGGGGCAGCAGAAGTGGGAACCATGAAACCATCACTTGAAGCTGGTTGCTGTGCTGGAAAGCAGTGGTCAGGAGGGACTGATGGGTGTGGGGTGGCACCCAGCAGGGCAGGGGAAGGTGTGTGCAGCAGGGTGTCTGCTGCGTGCCCCTCTCTGGGCTCTGCTGCCTGCTGGCATGCTGACCTGAAGTCCCTGGAAGGGTCATCAGGGTGTCCATGAAAAGATGCTGAATTACCTACAGGAGAGCTGATTGCACTATTGATAAATCCCCTTGGATTTTACAGGGGGTGGAATGGTGCCTGTGGAAAAGAGCCCTTTCCCAGCCTTCTGCCAATGCTGCTCTTTGCTTGAGCTGTCCATTTTCTTTCCCCATTTTTGTAGACATGTGCCCTCCCAACTCTGCCCTCCTGTCCCTGCTGGCTGGCCCCTGGGTGACATTATTTTTGCAGGTCTCTGTAGCTATGCTTGCCCTCTGAGCTCACAGCAGAAGGTGCATCTCCTGGTCCCTGCTTCCCAGGGCTCCGTGTCTTCCTCCCAGGTGCTTTTAGCTCAACAGTGTGAAATCCCCACGTGTCCAGGCTTATTTGACCCAATCTGGAGTGATGTGGACTTTTCTCACTTCCACCAGTTCTTGTGATGCCTTAGGATTTTAGCTTTTATATTTTCATCTATCTGCAGTCCTGCAATTCTTTAGTGTGTAACTCTGAGCTCCGTACAGAGTGTGAGCAGCTGCTTTTCCCATTTTGGTCAGACACAGCAATTCCTCTCCAGGCCTGAGAATCAAGGACTCCTCACTGTATCAGGCCCCGAGAAATGGAAACAGAAGTGAGTTGGGGGGAGCAAACTGAGAGAATGGGACTGCACTGCCTGAAGCTGGAATTGGACAATTAACCTCTGATATGCAAATGGACAGAACTTCTATCTGTCCCCAAAACGTGGGGCTGTGTCCATCCTGGGTGCAGTCTCTGTGAGACTCCTGCACTGCCCAAGGTGTGCCCTGTGAAGGCCTTTCCATAAATCCCTGCCCTTTATCCTTTCACTCTGCCCAGCCTCTGCTCCAGGGCAGCCTCTCCAAGGCATCCCTTGCAGTGTGCTCCGAGGCTTTGTGGATCAGATGGAGCCCCTGAGCCTCTTGTGCTCCGGGAAGCCTGCAGCTCTGGACATGTGAAGTCGTTTGGGTGCCCTTTTGGGTTATTTAGCCCCGTTGGCACGGCAGGAAGCCCAGCCCTTCCAGCCTTTTCACTGCCCATCAGCTGCTGTGCGTGTCAGTGAAGCTGGGGAGTGCTCTGGGCCACGTGTTCGGAAGCGCCTCTGGAGAGGAGCCGTTTTTTGGTGCCTCTGCTTGCCGGACATCTCTGCCGGCTCTTGACGCTCCTCTCACATCCAAGAGCCTGAGCTGGTGCCAGCAGCTCTGCCCTCTGACATGGAAGTGGCCAAACTCCGTTTTTGGTGTCCCTGGCTCCCTTTGATGTGCTGCCTCGCTGCCCCGAGCCTACGCACCCCAACCCATGCTATTCCCCGAGGTGGACCCCTCTTTCTCAACAGCCATGAGAAACATCCTCCTTGCGGTGCTTCCAAAAGGAAAAATGTGTCCTTGGGTGCTGTAAATAGCACAGAGGAACGGTTTCTCATGATCCTGCTAGGGCCAGCGTTTCTGTTGCCTGAGCCTCGTAAGCTCCCTGGGCAAAAATCAGCAGAGAGCCCTTCTCAGCACTCTGTGGCCAGGCCCTTCCCATGCTGCTGGCTTCACACAGGCTTTAGGAGCCCCTGGGGAGCCAGGAGCCTGACTGGCCCAGGTGCTGTGAGAAACAGCCCTTTCCTCTGGGAAGGCAGAGGGAGGATGAATGTGCCTGTTCTGCACGCGCCAGGTGGATCTCGGAGCCCCTCTCTGACCTCAGGCTGCTGGATAATTAGGTGGTGAATCGGCAGGAATGGCTCTGGGATCTTTTACACCGACAGTAACCGACTCCTGCTGATTGTCTGTCCTGTGACAGGTGTCTCAGGAGGTGTTCAGCAAGATCTCTGTGGTAGGGTCAGGTGGTCCCTGTCCCACCTGGGGACACGGCAGCACTTGGAGTGTGGCTGCCCCTCCTCACCTCCACGTGGCCATGGGTTTCACACACCTCAGGCGCGTCCTGTTCACGGGTTGGGAAAGGTGGGGAAGGAAATCACTGCAAACCCATCTCAGCCTTTCTGTCCCCGTTTCCATACAGCCCTCCATCTGCACCCCAAGAAGGGCTCCCAGCAAGGGTCACAAATGCTGCCTCGCTCCTGTGCTTAGCTCCAATTTCATCCCTTTTCTGAAGGTACAGCCCGATCTGGCAGAGGCAGAGATGGAGGGAGGCTGGGCTGCACTACTGTTGTGACAGTGACAGCGTCTTCCAGGCCACCTGTATGGCCACTGGCAGAACAGACCATCCCAAATTCACACCCCTGAGCTCGTGCTGTGCAGAGATACAGCAGCAAATCGGGGTCAGAGGTGCAGCTGGCCTGGCCAAGGAAACCTCAGGCACCAA
Source organism: Callaeas wilsoni (assembly GCA_013398955.1). NCBI lineage: Eukaryota > Metazoa > Chordata > Aves > Passeriformes > Callaeidae > Callaeas > Callaeas wilsoni. The sequence goes on from VWPU01005008.1 coordinate 54,086, forward strand.
TGGAGCCATCGCTCCCTCTGCAGGAGGGCATTCCTTCCCTTCCAAAGGCAGCGGCAGCGTGCTCCCAGAGCACCCCAAGTGCAGTCTGCCACCAAACAAGTCCCTTGCAGGGTGTTCCTCACTTCTGAGGCTGCCCTGTGCACTTCCAGGCTGGCACAGAGCGAAAATTGGCAGGGGGTAAAGGAGGGTACTTCCCATATGGAAATAGGGCCATACACAGCGAGCTCTGCTCCCAGCTTCCATGCCCCTATGAACCACCCTCTTCCCAGCCCCTGGGAGGAACGCGCCACCAGGGGCAGAACTGGCACACGGAAATTTCAGCCCTAAAGTCAAATATTATTTGGAAGCTAACGACAAACAAAATCTATTTTTGCAGTGGTCTTGTTTAAAATATTTCCCCTTAATCCCCTTGAAATAGCAGTAATTGAAAACGGTCCTGTGCCATGCCAGTGCATACTTCTTTAATTATATCCTGCGCTGCCTGTTTCCAATGAAAGGGCCCTATCTGTTTGCACTTACCAGCCTTATGAAAACCAGGCTTGGGCCCAAGTCGGCAGAAACCCAAAATAAGAAACATTTCCCTTCAGAGGCATCATTTGAGCTAATTAACGTTAATCAGCCCAGAAACATCTCTCTGAGATTTCTTCCCCCACCTTGGAGCTGGGGCGCTTCCAAGCAGCCCCGAGGGTGACGGTGATGAGCCTTGACTTCCAAAAAACGGTGGGATTGGGGTGATGCTGTCACCCAGGGGACGTTGGGCTGTCCCACAGTTTATAGGGTGATGGGTCCAGGTGCTCAGCCAGTGTGGGAGGGGGACAGGGTCTCACCCTGTGGGTTTTTAAGTAGGGGTTTAGAGATGTAGTGAGGTAGGAGTTTGGAGTGAGGAATGAATTATTTATTAAATTTACAATACCATTTATATATTTTAGTTCTATAAAGTAATTGAACAGTGTTCACACTTCTCTTAGGGTGATTGGTTAAAATCTTAGACACTTACTTAGAAATGTTTTTTCTTAATATAAAGTACACAAGGTCAGAAGATACCAGATATGAATGTTGTTTATAAAAACTTTATTTATTGTTTATATAGTTTACACAGTAAAGGAAAAGTTCTTACAGAATGAATGTAAGAAGAGAAAATTTCCTTGTTAACAGCATTTTAGCATCCACATCACCCCATTCCTCCCACTTCGGCACAAGCCCAGGGACAGCAGCTCTGTGCTGGACCACAGGCAGCTCATCAAAAACCTCAGCCCCAGGTGGGGTCTGGAGCAAGGGGCAGGGGCTGAAGAGCAAATTGAAGTGAATTAGGTGCCATCACATCTCCCCACGTGGCCTGTGGGTGCTGCTGGAGAAGCTGGTACCCAGACAGTGCCTGCAGGTGAAAGAAGGAGGGGAATGCAGGTGCTAGGGGCAGGGGCTGAAGAGCAAACCGAAGTGAATTAGGTGCCATCACATCTCCCCACGTGGCCTGTGGGTGCTGCTGGAGAAGCTGGTACCCAGACAGTGCCTGCAGGTGAAAGAAGGAGGGGAATGCAGGTCTCTGCTCCATGTGCTTTCCACTTCATCATGTTAGGGGCAGGGGCTGAAGAACAAACCGAAGTGAATTAGGTGCCATCACATCTCCCCACGTGGCCTGTGGGTGCTGCTGGAGAAGCTGGTACCCTGGCAGTGCCTGGAGCCTGCAGGTGAAGGAAGGAGAGGAATGCAGGTCTCTGCTCCACGTGCTTTCCACTTTGCCGTGTTTGGTGCCTGGGCTGTGCAGGGGGTGGGATTTGGGGCAGAACCAACAGGTTTCCCCACGCACTCCAAACCCCCTAGCTCTGGCTTGACTCAGCATCACAGCTGTGGGCACTGAGAAACTCGGCCGTGCCCTGGACCCTGTGCCCCGTGAGCCGGGAGCTGGGGNGTGGGCACCGAAGTGAATTAGGTGCCATCACATCTCCCCACGTGGCACGTGGGTGCTGCTGGAGACGCTGGTACCCAGGCAGTGCCTGCAGGTGAAGAAAGGAGAGGAATGCAGGTCTCTGCTCCACGTGCTTTCCACTTCGCCGTGTTTGGTGCCTGGGCTGTGCAGGGGGTGGGATTTGGGGCAGAACCAACAGGTTTCCCCACGCACTCCAAACCCCCTAGCTCTGGCTTGACTCAGCATCACAGCTGTGGGCACTGAGAAACTCGGCCGTGCCCTGGACCCTGTGCCCCGTGAGCCTGGAGCTGGGGGAGCAGAGGGGGCTGCATCCATGCTGGAGTGGGTCTGGGGCCGCATCCATGCTGGGGTGGGTCTGGGGCTGCATCCATGCTGGAGTGGGTCTGGGGCCGCATCCATGCTGGAGTGGGTCTGGGGCCGCATCCATGCTGGAGTGGGTCTGGGGCCGCATCCATGCTGGAGTGGGTCTGGGGCCGCATCCATGCTGGGGTGGGTCTGGGGCCGCATCCATGCTGGAGTGGGTCTGGGGCTGCATCCATGCTGGAGTGGGTCTGGGGCTGCATCCATGCTGGAGTGGGTCTGGGGCTGCACACCCGTGTGCCACACGCACCCCTGGCTGCAGCTGCCCCTGTGGGACAGGAGCCGGGCTGTTTCACCCAGGTGCTTCTCACCTGCTCTTTAGCCCACACCGCACCCTGATTAAGCCTAAGGGAAGAACTGCATTCATCAGCCCAGTGCCGAGGTTCTGAGGGACTGCTGGGCTTTAATTGCCCCAAAGAGAGTCAGCTGGGCCCCCCAAACCACATCCGCTGTTGAGGCTGGGAGTCCCGTTTGAGCTGGGTCTCAGACATTCATCTCATTCAAGAGGATTTTCTCAAGCCAAAAATTCAATTCTGCACCTAATTTTGAGTAAAAGGGTTGAGTTTGACACACTTTCTACTGCTAGGGGGTTTTTTTGTGCCTCCCCAAGCCACGGTAAGTGACTAGTTTTATGGTTTTATTTTTTTATTTTTATTTCAGTGGTTGTTGAGCAGCCAGAGATGTAAAGGATCTGCTGGAAGGGAGCAGCCCCAGCAGCAGAAGATGCTGGAGCAGCCCTGTGGGTCCCAGCACAAACTGGCTCCCAGACACACCCAGGAGGCAGGCTATGGGTCAGGAGCATTCTGCCATGAGACTGGGGGGATTTTCTACCTTAGATGCCCAAATATTTTAGGGCTGCGTCTGTCAAGGCTCCCAAAGTGCCTGGCTCTTAGTTTCCCAGGCTGGGGATCCAGAGAAATCCAACAGCAGGAGATACTGGCTGTGAATAGAAACCGCTGATACAGAAAATGGGCGAAATTATTCTTGTGAGCTTGTTGGCAGGGCATTTAAAAGTAGTTACAGGAGCAGAAATGAGTGATTGCTCACTTTGCTGTCTGCTCCCTGCGCACTTGGAGAGATTTATGGACTGGTAGCAGAAGATCAGATCCCTTCATTCCAGACTGTGTGTGCAACTGAGCACTAATTACGGTTAATGGTTGTACTGAACTGGATAATTTTTTTTTTCCTAGCATGACAGCAAGAATAATATGATTTAGCAATATCCCTACAGCAAAAAGGCCAGGAACTGTTCTGAGGTTATTTCTGCAAGCTTTGCACGACAGGCAGAGCAATGGCAAGAAGACAATGGGAAAGGGCGCTGGCACAGGAGGAAATCAGTCCCACTCATCTGGGGCTTGGGATGGGCTCAGCCAACAGAATTGCTCATCCATCTCAGTACAGGAGAGCTCTCGGGGCAGCAAACTGCAGGGGAACAGCCCCAGCAGAGGTTTGCCAGGCAGAGAAATTTCCCTGCAGCTTCCTGGGCTGTAAGGGGCTGGTGTATTCACTGCCCGTGGGAAGGCATCAAGGGAGAGGTGACAGCCACGGGTCCTCTCCACCCAAAAGCTGCCAGCTCCCACTCCGTAGATGTGCAGTGGTGACAAAAAAAAAGGCAGAATTCTGTAGGTGTGTGGAAGTGCAAGTCCCAAACCCAAGGGATCTGTGTTGCACCCATTGCTGCTCAAAGTGTTTTGCTTTGTAGCACCAGGAATTTGGTGCTTTTGCCTCAATACCCATCTGCTCTTTAGGACTGTCTGGGAATGGGGAATGGGAGGGATAAACAGGCTGCGGGTGTAGAGGTGAGCAGAATAAATAATACAACATAAAAACATCCCAACAGCAGGGATATTGCTCTTGAGTATGGGTAAGGGGAGGTTATGAAATACGTCAGTGCATAAACCAGCTCACAGAATTATGGAGTACATGACTGAATACAACTGGAGAAAGCAGTCTACAAGGTAGATAAAATGTGTGGTGGGGAAGCTCCTTCGGGCTCCCTTCCCTGGGGCAGCAGGGATTTAGCATCCTGAGAGGACAGACTCAGCTGGAACGAGAGTGTGGATGTGGAAACCCAAACGCGAGGTGTACTTTGGTGTGATAGGATCTGGGCTTTGAACGGAAAAGGCAGTAGTATTTCACCTGGGGATTCGGAGTTTCTCCCAGGTTTCCTGGCACAGGAGCAGGACAAACTGGATCGCGTGTGTGATGTCAATGCCCATTTAAGCATCTGGACACATTTTGCTTTAATTGTGTGTTAAGTAATTCTAATATATGACTGGGAGCTATAAATATTCCCGCTGTGACAGCAGGATAGCTTTATCCAAACCGGGATCAGAGCAGCCTGGATACAGGAGGCACAAGAGGGAGCTAGAGATAAACTTTAGGGGTTTTTTTAAGGCATAACTTTTTTTCCCCTTTACAGTAGTCAAATAGGCAGAAATCTCCAGTGTAAAGAACAGTGATGCTCCTTTTTAAACAGCTTTTCCCCCAGAGTGTGAGGACCTGGCTGGACATGGTGCTCCTGCTCTGCCTCGGAGGAAGCAGCCAGGAAAGCGTGGAAGGTGTGCAGCCTGCCATGCCCATCTCTGGCTCCTGAGGGGCACATCCACCTGCCAGCCCTCGGTAATTGCGGTGTAATGCAGAGGGCTTGGAAATTCTGGCTTTGCACCACCCTGCACCCTGGGACTCGCCTCCACTGGGGGAGAAGGGACAAGAGCTGCCCCCATGGAAATGCAGCGCTGGAGGTGCTGGGCTTGGTCAGCCTGCCTTCTTTTGCAGCCCTCATCCCACTGAATGCCCCAAACCTCTGGAAAATGTCTCTGCTGAAGCAAGGAGGGGATCCTTGCCTTTCCATGAGGCACAGGAGTTAAATGCAGCGGTTCAAGCCACGGGTGGCAATTCCCAACTCGTCTGTGCCACTGGGCGAGGGTGAGAGGTCTGCCCTGGGGTTAGTCACTGCCTTCCTGTCCCGAAGGGGTTAAAGCAGATACCTTCTGCTGGGTACCTCTCTCCCAAGGACAAAAGAGAAAGCACAGATAAGCATCAGGGAAATCTGTGATTGTTAAATCCACAAAGCCTGGCCGGGCAGGTGGGGTCACAAAGCATCCTGGAGCAGTTTTGTGGTAAAACTTGAGCTGCTGGTGTCCTGCTGCTGAACAAAGGCTATGTTTGTCCCTTATGCAGAAAAAAACAGCCAAACCTTGAAATCCAAGCCAGGGACCTCACTAAGGCTCGGGGCCCCAAGCAAGGCTTGCACATTGGTGACAGAGGACAGCCCTTTCCCTAGGGAGGTCACTGACAAAAAATCCTGGCAGGGCACGGCTAGGAGAAGCAACCAGGGGAGAGGTGTTTTATTGAAGGGAGGGCAGCCCTTGGTTCGATTTCCAGGATTTGGGAGCAGATCCCGTGGCTTTCCCGTGTCTGCAGCCCCTCTGGCCGCAGGAGAGCTGCAGCAATAGCTGCAAGCAGCCCCTGCACGGCACATGCACCGCTGGGCAGAGCTGTGCTGCAGCTGAGCCGCTTCAGGCTGAGTCCCTGTGGTCCCTGCTCCTCCCAGCTGCGTTAGGCAAGGCTTGGAGCAGAGCCGAATCCAGGTGAAAGCTGGGCACCTTCGTGCCTGGTGACTGTCCAAGGAAGGGATTATTCTGTGTGGGATCCTGAAAGCCAGGAGCCTCCAGGCAGCTTGTGCTGTGACAGGGTGGTTGTGGCTTCCCGTGAGGTTTCACCCAATGCTCTCAGCAGTTCCTGATGCTCTAAGGTGAATCCAGGTAGCACCTCTAGGAAACAGCACATAGGCAGGAGAAAGGGGAAAAAAGAGGGAGGGCAGAGAGAGGATCTGCCTAAGGACAGATCCAAGAGAAGGCGTGGAAGTGCTCTGGAGGCCTGCAGGACACCAAGCTCCAGGGCTGGGTGGCAGTGTAGGGGAAGAGGGTTAGGAGGAGAGATGTCTTTGAGATGTGTTACCCTGTTCCAACTGCTGTGTGTAATAGAGATTTCATGAGAGGCAAGGTGGGCTTTTTGTTTGATTTGGCCTTGTCTGGGAAGGTGACAGGTGAGCAGTGATGCTGAGGGTGAGTGATGCCCTAAGAGCTCCTGTCTCCACTGAAAGGATGTGGGTCAGAGCAGCTCCCTTGGGAATGGCAGAACCAACTTTCAGGGCAGATGGAAGCTTAAGGAGGGTGAAGAGACACTGTTACATCTTCTTCCCTATCACAAGGCGTTAGCTTCCCCTTGGGGTGCTCCATTCCTCAGCCCCAAACCTATTGGGAACAGTCCTGCGGCCCTTTCTTGGCAGGATTTTGCTCACAAACAAAAATGGGGGAGAAGGGTGTGGAAAAGCAAATGAAAAATGGATCTTTAGCTGTGTTCAAGAAAAACAAGAGCTGGCAAGGGATGCAATTAGAGCAGAGCCAATGCGAGGGGAATGTTCTTGTGCCTCGCTTTGTGCTGCTCCAGCTGCGGATTTATTGTCCCCCAAGCAGCCTTGGCTGCCGAGGGCTCTGCCCAGCCTCCACACAGGGTGTTTCTCATTTCAGACTTCAGAGGTGCTGCAACAATGCAGCTGCACATCAAAGGGCCGAGCGGAGCCCGAGGGGTGCGGGAGGAGAGGACGGTCCCCGGGGGGAGAGGATGATCTCCGGGGAGAGAATGATCCCCGGGGGAAAAGGACGATGTCCGGGAGGAGAGGATGATCTCCGGGGAGAGAATGAGCCCCGGGGGAAAAGGACGATGTCCGGGAGGAGAGGATGATCCCCGGGGGGAGAGGATGATCCCGCCCCACGGGAGCTGTGGCTGTGTGTGGGGTGCGGGGTCCCAGTGCTCCCAGCTGGGCCAGTGGAGTTTGGTTCATCCCTGGCTGATGGGTCGGGAGCCCGGCTGCAGCTCTCTGGTCAAGGCGCTGTGCTGAGGTTTATTCCTTTGGGATGCAGTGAGGAATCCTTCTGTCTCCAGCTGTTTCAGCTGGAATGCTCCCTAGGGAAGCATCTGGCTCCTGCTGTGGCATCCAGCCGAGGCAGGAGCAGCGCAGCACGTGGGCAAGCTGCTGCCCAACCTCGTAGCCAGGCTGTGTGCTGAGCATCCCTCCAGCTCCTGCCTCAGAGAGCCTTTGCAGTGCAGCAAAAGGATCAAAACTGGAGTTTTTCCTCTCTGCTTTGCCGCCGGTCCCAGTGGAAAGGTCGGGAATGGCTGCACAAGGACTGGCTGTGGTGGCCAGCCACCGTCTGCCCTCTGTTAAGGAATAACGAGTCCTGGTGCAGCAGCCAGGACACTCAGCGCTGTGACCACACGAGCTGTGCGTGGCCCCGGGGTCATGGCACACACCAAGGCAGCCAAGGCGCTGTGCTGAGGTTTATTCCTTTCAGGTACCATGAGGAATCCTTCTGTCTCCAGCTGTTTCAGCTGGAATGCTCCCTGGGGACCCATCTGGCTCTTGCTGTGGGCGCTGTGCCTCATCCAGCCGAGGCGTGAGCAGCGCAGCCAGGCTGTGTGCTGAGCATCCCTCCAGCTCCTGCCTCAGAGAGCCTTTGCAGTGCAGCAAAAGGATCAAAACTGGAGTTTTTCCTCTCTGCTTTGCCGCCGGTCCCAGTGGAAAGGTCGGGAATGGCTGCACAAGGACTGGCTGTGGTGGCCAGCCACCGTCTGCCCTCTGTTAAGGAATAACGAGTCCTGGTGCAGCAGCCAGGACACGCAGAGCTGTGACCACAGGAGCTGTGCATGCCCCCGGGGTCATGGCACGCACCAAGGCAGGCTGTGCCCTTGACCTCCCACAGCTCCTGCCCGCTGCAGGTTGTCCCCAGCAGGATTCCCACTGTCCTGCTGTGACGCCCTCGGAGCATCCCAGGGAGTCACCTCCAGCCTCGGCTGTGAGGCAGCTCCAGGCTGGAAGATGGCAGGATTTCCCAGGTGAGACTTTCAGTGCTTTTTCCCAGCTGTTCATGCTCTTTGGGATGCTGGGAGCAGTCTCTTCTTGTTTTCTTTTAGCACATGACAAAAATCCCATCAAAAGTTTGCAGATGTTGAGCAGAACTACCGTTAGAAATGTTGAAGCCTTTGATTTTATTTTTCTCTCCCTCTGGGGATTTTTGACCACCTTAACTTTTCTTCTTGTCTCTGCCTTCTCACACCTGCAGTTCTTCTTTCCTTTGTTTCTCCTTCTTAGAGAGAAGAACATCCAAAATACAATTTTTTTTCTCTTTTGAGGAAAACTGCAGCTGGGAAATGATGAGTCAAGAGGTCCATGGCCTTTTCCTGTTTCAGTTGCTTGACATCTCTGTCAAACCAGGTAAATTATTAACTCTTCCTGTACCTTTATTCCCTTTCTGCCCTGGGATGACCCTTTTTATCCTCGTGCCAGGGCCAGGAGCAGGCACGCTCTCATGCTGTGCGTCACTCCTGGGTGTTGTTTTCTGACGAACCTTTTATTTCATAGAAGTCCTCCTCCAGGTTATAAATAGGAAACAGCAGCCAGTGGGGTTCATCTTCAGTGGTGCTGAGCATCCCCAGGAATCCAGGAGCTTCTCAGATCAATTAGCAAGCCAAGGCATGAGCCAGTCAGAGTTCCTCTATCTCATTAATCAGTTCTCATTTAAACCGAGGGAGGGCTGACACTGCAAAATGTTCTCAGTTATCCCCAAATGTCAGCCTGGCTTGGATGTGGAGAGAAAAGAAAACTTGATGGCCTCACCAAAAGCAAGCCTGGAGTTGTATGGGAGGTGCTGGAGTCTCCACAACCAGAAGTTTTTAAAACAGGTGAAGGAAACAAGGTGGTCCGGGTCAGCTGGAGCTGCATTTGGAGGAGATGGGTCAGGCATTCCTAAGGTCCCTTCCCATCCTGTCTCCTGGGGACTGGTGAAGCTGTTGGAGGTGGAAGGTCTGCCAGCTGATGTGAGCTAATGCAGCTCCCCAGTGCCTGTGCTGGCTCCTCAGCCAGGTACCCCTGAGGGGTCTGAGAGCAGTGCCTTGCTTAGTGTTGGGGGTTCGTCCTCTCAAAACCCCTGATTTTGGGGAATAAATGCACAAAAGTGCCCCTGGGTGGGAGGCTGGGGTGGTGCAGGGGCACATCTCTGCCTGAATTAGGAGTTCTGCCCCGTGCTGGGGGTGGGAATGCCCAGCCACAGGCAGCTCCTCGGCCGGAGATGCTCTCAGAGAGGCAGCAGGAATTGGAAGCGTTCAAGGCGCCTGGCCTGGGAGCCTGGCCAACATTTATGGGAAGGGTCAGCTGCACTGAGTGAACTTTTGAAAGCACTCAAAGGCTGAGGGATGACTTCAGCTGGTGGTGGAACGAAGGTACCTTCTGGTCAGGCTGTGCATGCCTTCACCACATGCTCTCCAGGCAGCTCCTCCTCGGGATTGTTTTGCTTACAGGTACCTTAACCTGAAGTCCCATTTGCTCCACAGTCTGCCCAGTAGCTGTGTTTTATTGCCTGTGAAATGACAGGCACAGACCTCCTGACACTGAGGAACGGCTCAGAAGAGCTGAGAAGGATCCGAGATCCTTCCTAGTGCTGTGTGTCACTGGAGTGACTCCAGGAACTGGAGCTCCCTGACAGTGTGTGTTTGTTCGCTCTGAGCACAAGGATGTGGTGATGAAGAGAAGGTGTAAATGTCCATCAGGGTTGAGGGGCTGGGAAATGTACATTTGAAAACCTCCAAACCCAAGGAGTTAAAAACTGCAGCTCTCCAGGATTTAGTAACACAACGGGTATAACAACAGCAGCAGCCTTCTCTTGAGAAATTCCACGGGTTACGTGCCTGGAAAACATGGTGACTTATTAAATCAGGTTAAATTTTGCCAAGAATGTTGGAGTAAAACACTTCTTCTCTCCTTGCAGAGACCTTGCTTAACAAGTAAATCCCTCTCCCAGAGCCACTCTGCATTCCATGTCTGCTCCAGTACATCCTTCGGGTCTCCTTAACAGTGGTGTCCTTCGAGAGGTTTCAGGAAGAGCTCAAGATACTGAACATATCCAGCTCAGTTTAAGCAGAAACAGAAGTGTCCTGCCAGTGTTTGTCACTGGGATCATCCTCTGTGTGCTGGGAATAGTAAACAGGACAACAGCCTGCTTGGGGAGGGGTTTTCTTTGTTTTTGAGCAGGAAAATGCCTTTTTTGGCCTTGGAAGTGAAGGAAAAGTTGTTTTGTTTGGTTTTGTTTGTTTGTTTGTTTTGTTGTTGGGGGTTTTTTTGTTTTTTGTTTGTTTTGTTTTTGTTTTTGTTTGGATTTTTTTTTGAAAGATCAAAATCCAGGGTCTAAGAAGTGGAGAGGGAAAAATACATTTTTCCACCAGCAGCTGCTTGCAGCCTTCTTCACGCGCTTGGTGGATGGCCTTCATCCTGCAGCTCTGCAGGAAGCAGTGGGAGGCAGCAGCCACCTTTGGGGCAGGAGGGCCAATTAAAGCCTCTGGACAGTGATAATATTGTAGGGGGGAAGATGAAGTGTTTCACTGATGAGCCCAAACCTCACATCCTGCCAGGTCCTGAGCAGCTCCCTGGTGCTCAGTACCCTGCTTTGCTTGGAGACCAGCTTAACAAGAAACTCCGCTTTGGCTTTCTATTTTCTTTTTCCTCTTCACCACAGCACATGCTGTGGTTTTCTCCTAGAAAACAGGAGAGTGGGATGTGCTGAGACTTGTTTGTGCAGAGATTTGCCCCTCCTTGGCTTAAAGCGTTCTTTTAAACAGAAATTGTAAAACTGGTGCCAGAGTTTTGCAGAGAAGGTGAGTCTCCCATCTGATTAAGGCTAAATGGATATATTTAGTTCCTCCTTCCTTCTGCTTTAAGGATTGAGAAGGCTCTCGCAGAGCCCAGCCTTGTGCCACAGTGCTGGGGAGCTTTGCTTCTCAAGGGGACAAGGGGCTTGCCGGTGGACAGGCACATGAATATCCCATTCCTGGTTCTCATCCTCAGTCACCACTGGATATTTGCTGCTCCTGGCTCTTCCCGTGAGCCTCCGTGACTGACAGACCCCGGCATCTCATGGGGCTTGTGGCCCAGCATGTGGGGACACGCACAAAGGGAGCTCTTTCGTGACCCAGGTGGGCAGAGGAAAGGTGGTAAAACACTTCTCCCAATCTCAGATCCTCACTCCATCCCTCGGGAGTTTTTCCAGCAGTTTCTCTCTGCAGTGGTAGTGGCAGGGTCCCGCTTCACGGGGTGACAGCACGTGCCCCCCATCAGAAACAGGGGTCTGTGTGCCTCTGTCTGCTCCTGTCTTTGCAACAGCAGAAACTCAGGGGGACTGGCCCGAGGGCTCCAAGGGATGCTCTGCGTGGGCTCCAGACCATGAAGGCTTTTCCCAGCCCTGAGGCCACACCTAAACCCCACTAATGTGTCGTCTCTTTTGTTCTCTACTCCGCTCTGCACAGGCTGTCCCCGGAGAGAAGGGGCCCAAGGTGTGCCAGAGTGCATCTCCTGTGCCAGCAGCACAGGTAAGCAAAGGAACAAGAATTTTTCTGTTTTCTGACAAGGGCTTTTCAGTGCCCTGGGCATGCGTGTGCATAAATTACAGTAATTGCCTCCCTGTTATCTCGTGTCCATCTCCACTAATGCTCGTTCTGCACACCTGGCCCAGCCCCTTGCCAGGGGTATTTGTGGAGGGGAATACCACAGCCCTGAGGCAGATTACTTGGGCTTTGGATATAGGTATTTCTACCCTGTGCTCACGTGGTATCACTCACTGCATCTAGTTCTGCACCTCCGAACTGGATTCCTCGCCAGAATCAGGGCCAGCCTCACTGGCAGCAGCCGCAGCAAAGGCATCTGGTCCCATTTCTAAAACAGCAACTCATCTTTGCCAAAAACAACTTGTTCTTTTAGAAAGCTTCCCTGAACTGCCCTCCTAAAAGCACTAACACCACTCCTGGAATGCTGCCACAGTATCCCTCTAAGTGCAAGGCACTTGAATGCCTGCTAGGGAACTCAAAAACAGCAGAAGCCTATAAAGAACATAATATTTGCCTTAGTGGATTCCCTGCTCTTTTTTTGCTGAGTGCTGCGAGCAAGGTCTTGTGCATCTGGAGAAGGGTCCGGTGCGAGGGAGAGCTGGGAGACAGGGCTTGTGCAAATCCCAACACTGCCAGAGATGTGCAAGCCTTGTTGCCCATGTGCCTTGGTAAACACGTCCCTTTGGCCTCTGCAAATCAAAACACAGGGCCAGAGCTGACGTCTCTGTTGGATGCTTTATTTACCACCCTCTGTTCTGCAGGCCTTGGATGGATTTTTCTCCCCCTCCCTTGTGGACTCCTTGGTTATTCAAACTGCCGAAAGAGCTGATCTCAAACCCGGGCCATCGCCCTGGGAGTGTCTTTATCAGCGACAAGGTGAGGCCCTGGCGGGGCTGGCAGCTTTGCCTGTGTCCCCTGCGCTCTGTGAGTTCTGCTGTCACCCCCATGGCACAAATATCTCTGCCTTTTCGAAACATGGGTTTTCCTAAAGACCCAGTCCTCTATCAACTGTGTCTCCATGGCTTCTATATTCTCTGTGCCCAGCTGTATTCATTTGCAGGGATTTCATACTTTCTCACCTAAACATTGAATATTTGGAGGCAAAGCCCCATCCAAAGCCACCCTTATCACCTTCATTTCCATGATCATTTACTCCTGGGAGATACCTAGATGGACTGTACATTCTGCATTGATGTTTCAGCCAACTGTTCCCCTTTCTTTGTGCCCGGGACCTTGGGACGCTGGTGTTTGTGGCCATTTCATGCTCTCCCAGCAGCCTCCTGCCCAGCACTGGCACTGTTCGTGTGGCTGATGGCACAGTGTGCCCTCCATGCCCCACGAGCAGCGACCACCAAACCAGCTCTCTTTCCTCCAAGGTGCCTCGGGTGCAAAGTCCTAAAAAAACCCCTGCTGTTTGCCTGCAGCTTCAGCCCCCTTTCGGAAAGTAGCCATGGGGCAAGTGAAAACACCCCACAGCTGGAGGGGCGCCCCTGGCACGACCGCGGGGCACAGCTGGAGCACTCCACTCTCTGCCCCCCCTTCAGGGAGCTGGGCTGGCACGGGACAGCAAGAGGCTCCAGCCACTCCTCCCCCTGCATGGGTTGTGTAACTGCTGTGGGAGCTGCCCTCCCTGCCCCTGCCAGAGCTCCGCGTCTCGCCTATAAATCCAGAGCCAGAGGGGCCCTCTCCTCCCACCGCAGAGGTGACACAGAGGTGGCTGGGGCTGGAGGTAAGTGCTTCCAGGGGGCTGAGAAGCCTCTCCTTCCCTCCCTACCCCACATCTTGGCACTTCTGAGGTTGGCTGCTTGCAGGGACAGTGTGGAAAGCGTGGCAGGAACAGGCACGGGGTGGAAGAATCGACATTTTTTGGGTGTTATTTGTAGTTTCTCTGCAAGAGGGCAGGGAATCAAACAGCAAATGGAGCTGAGAGGTGTTTGTGGTATAAGTTAGCTCCAACCATGCAAAAAAAGAGTTAACAGTGAGCAGCTCATGGCTAGTGCTTTCTTCATTTACAAAGGAAAAAGTTCAGGTTCTACTCCAGCCTGGGAAAGCAGAGCACTCATCAGGTGTTGCTTTATGACTGAGAGCTGAAACAGTTCTGGAGAATTTGGTGAGTTTTAGAAAATACTGTGTCCAACCCCATTTTTTTTACTGAAGACTTTTTTCCCTCTCTCTCCTGATGAATGCACCATCCTCTGTGTCTGGTGGAAGCTGAAAGCCCTTCTGGGGCAGAGGAACTGCCACCACCCGTAGTGACATCCTGCCGTGCTGAGCTAATAACTCCCTTCAGCAGGGTGCTCCCTGCAGCCCTTTAATCTGGGCTCAAAGCACACATTGCAGCAGCAGCACCCCCAGGGCACCTGTGTGCGGGTTCCTGTTCTGGCAATGCCCAGCCCGAGCCATGGAGCCTGGCAGTACCAAGGATTAGGATCCATCGTGCCCACCGCAGCCCTGGGAGCTTTGTAGGGCTGCCCATCAACCCAGTGCCTTCTGAGCCCTGGGGTGGAGCTGCTTTCAGCCCTGCGAGAGACACAAAATCATCCTCAAGCCAAGGTGTGCCACACCTGCAGCCCCTCCAGCAGCCCCAATGGCCGCGTCAAAGTCAGCATCATCTTCCCTGGGGATGGGGGACGGGACCCTGTCAGAGATGCAGAAACTGAATAGTTCCAGTGTGTTTTTCTGAGAGAGGCAGGGGCAGATATCCAAAGATAAAATACAAATATTCACAAGTCTGATAAGGCAGGATAGTTTAAACACAGCTTGTAAATAAAAACTGGCAGTGAGTTGGGGCTCAACTACGTACTTTCAAAGCCAGTTTCCAGGGCAGCTGCAGGAGTTTGGAAGCAGCCCAGGGAGCACACTGTAAAAGTGGATAGATTTCTAAAATAAAGGGGGGAAAAAAAGAAGAAAATTATTATTTAAGACATTTAATCTAACTGGTAAATGAAGAGCCCAGAATGCTGGTAAATGGAATGAAGCTTGGGGGTAACATATAGAGAAATTCCCTATACAGGGCATGGCAGGAGCTGCCCCTGAGAGTGTGACGCTCATCTTGTGGGGTTTCTCCCAGGTTCACAGCCTGGGATCCCAGCAGAGACCACAGGGATGAGAGTGGCCGTGGTGGGCGCAGGTGTCAGCGGGCTGACAGCCACCAAGTGCTGCCTGGACGAGGGGCTGGAGCCCACCTGCTTCGAGCAGAGCCAGGACATCGGGGGGCTCTGGCGCTACACGGTGAGCCAGCGGGGCCTGTCCTCCTCCCCTCGGGAGCTGCAGCTTGGCGGGGCCAGGGGCTGGAAGGGCTGGGGGCTGACCTGTCCCAGCTGCACCCCCCGAGTCCGGGGCAGCGGGGGACAGTCCCCACCCCGGGCTCAGGGCTGATGCACCCCGGGGCGCCGTGGCAGGAGCACATCGAGGCCGGCCGGCCAAGCCTCTATCCATCGGTCATCAGCAACACCTCCAAGGAGATGTCTGCCTTCTCCGACTTCCCCTACCCTGAGGACTTCCCCGTGTTCCTGCCCAACGCCCTGCTCCTGGACTACCTCCGGCGCTACGCGGAGCACTTCAGCCTCCGGGAGCACATCAGGCTGGGGGTGAGTGATGGGTGCCCTGCGCTGCCCTGCTCCCCACCCGTGCTGGGTGCCGCTGCTGACTTTGCTCCGCTTCCGTGTTTCAGACCACGGTTGTCAGCATCCGTAAACACCCCAGCTTTGCCACCACGGGCCAGTGGAATGTGGTCACAGAGGCGGGTGGGAAGCAGACCTCAGATGTCTTCGATGCTGTTATGGTTTGCAGCGGCAGTTTCTCGGAGCCGTCCCTCCCCCTGCACTGTTTTCCTGGTACAGTATGGGGCTGCCTGCGCTTACCTGCTTCCAGGGGCTGGGGAGAGGAGATTTAGGGGTTACTTGGGGAAAATCCTTTCTTTTCTTGCCTCTGCTTTCCAAACCTGCTGGCACGAACAGCAATACATTCTTGTGCTTCAGGTCTTTGTGAGACCTCATTTTGGAGAGGCAGCATCAATTCTGTGTGTGTGGGATGGAGGGCTGGACCCCCCCGAGTCCCTGGTGGCCAGTGATTGCACTTCCTGGCTCTTGCCATCTGGATTGGTTTTTTTACACCTCCCAGCAAAACCCACGCATGCTCAAGCACTCTGTTTCTTTCTCCCCGAGGCATCGAGAGGTTTCGAGGGCAGTACTTCCACAGCCGGCAGTACAAGCATCCCGATGTGTTCCGGGGCAAGCGCGTCCTCGTGGTGGGCATGGGCAATTCGGGAGTGGACATCGCAGTGGAGGCCAGTCATGTAGCTGCCAAGGTGCCACCACCCAGCCACCCCAGGGGCGTGGGCAGAGGGACGCTGGGGACAATAGCTGCGTGTACTGCCACCACAGGGGCTTGGTGTACAAACAGTCCTTCTGAGCCTGAATTTTTTGGTCACAAACCTACCTGGAAAGCAAGCTGGTTTTCTTCTTGTCTTCTGTTTTACCTCCATCACCAGCAGCCAGGAGGTCTTAAAGGTGCTGCTGCTGCTTTTCCATTGCACAGCGGTCTGCACCGCGCCCCTCTGAGTTTCTTCATAAAGGAAAAGCAGCAAATTCATCACCTGAGCCATTGATTCTTCTCTTGCAGGTGACCATCAGCACCACTCGTGGAGCCTGGCTGCTCAGCCGTGTGTTTGAGCACGGCTACCCGTGGGATATGGTTTTAAACACTCGCTTTATGAGCCTGATCAAAACCAACCTCCCCAGACCCCTTTCATGGTGGTTGATGAATTACAAGGTCAACCAGCGGTTCAACCATAAAAACTATGGCCTTCAGCCAGAGAAGAGGTACTTCTTGGTGGCTCCCATCCCACGCAGATGGGCTTGTGGTGTGGGCAGGGGAAGATATTCAGCAGCCAGCATCAACCAGTGCCCAGACTGGGGTGATCTCCAACGAGGAGCTTGTAGCCCAGTAGGAGAAAATAAGGCTTGGCTCCCTTAAGTGGTGAGAGACTGGGCATGCTGGAAAAGCCCAGGAAGGCCCAGAGGAGTTTTCCTGGGTCCCTGGGTAAAGAGGAGAAGGAAGGCTTGAAGCATGGATCGGTTCTGAAAAGAGGTGATTTAAAAGTGACTGAGTGAAGGGAACAAGGCGGCAGGAGATGTCCCTGAATCACTCACGCTGTGGGACAGGGTGACACTGGTGAAACATGTCATTGTTTGGAGGTGGAGGGCAGGGCTGTTTGCTCAGAGAAATGACACCGGGAGGTGTGAGCTGGTGGGCCTGGGGGCAGGAGGAGGAGCAGGGGGCTGGCAGGGCTTGTTTGTGGTCTCCCATTCTCAGAGCCCCTGGCTCTCC
The DNA here is from genome assembly GCA_013398955.1 of Callaeas wilsoni. Classification (NCBI taxonomy): domain Eukaryota; kingdom Metazoa; phylum Chordata; class Aves; order Passeriformes; family Callaeidae; genus Callaeas; species Callaeas wilsoni. The sequence continues at coordinate 71,142 of VWPU01005008.1, forward strand.
ACAGCTGCCTGGTGCGCGAGCCCCTGCTGAACGACGACCTTCCAAGCTACATCCTGACAGGCAGGATCACCATCAAGCCGGGCGTGAAGGAGTTCAAGGACAACTCGGTGGTTTTCCACGACTGCCCCGAGGAGGAGCCCATTGACATTGTTGTCTTCTGCACAGGCTACGTCGTCTCCTTCCCCTTCCTCGAAGAATCCGTCGTCAGGGTGGAAAACAAGCACGCGTCCCTCTACAAATACGTGTTCCCAACCCACCTGCAGAAGCCCACCCTGGCTGTCCTTGGGCTGATTAAGCCCTTGGGAGGCAACATGCCCGTGGCAGAGATGCAGGCACGCTGGGTGACCCGTGTCTTCAAAGGTAGGGCAGCAAATGTGAGCCCTCCTGTGCCCCAAAATGCACCTGACGCTGGACATGTTTTATCCCTCCCACCAGGGAGATCCCCGAGCTGAGGAGTTCAGAGCGGACAAGGGAGCATTTTCAAGGCTCAGACTTCCCAAGTTATTTCACTTCAGCTAAGCTACAGCAACATGAGTGAGGAAAGAAACCTACTGGTGTTTTGTTTGGGGTTTTTAATAAAAATAATAAGAATAACCTCGTGGAGGGCTGGGTGAGGACTACTCCACAGAGGTGAGAAGCTCTGGGGTTTCTCTTTGGGATGATCCTCGCAGCCCATCTGACCCCACATCACCTGCCTGTGCCCTGACAGCACACATCTGTAAGAGCAGGAAAAGGTGTGGGTGAATTTGGAATACTTTGGAGGGCTGGTTTCCTGCAGGATTGCCACTGCTGAATAAATTGCAAGCAATGAGACTTTGCTGCCCTCGCAGGGAAGGGATTCCCACATTTTGCATCACTGAAGGAGTTCACAGTTCCCCTCCAGGAGTTCAGCTCGGCAGGACGCTCTCCTCTCTCTTCTAGGCCTGTGCCAGTTGCCCTCCCAGTCTGTCATGGAGAAGGAAGTAAATGAGAAGAAGAAAAACCAAGTCCGATGGTAGGTCATTCCCCAGAGCCCGAAAGGTTTTTCAGTGGACTGAAAAATCCCTGGAGTTTTTTGGGGCAGCAACACAAGGGCTCTCACTCTGTGCCTGTTCCCTGCACGTGTGGCAGAGAAGAGGAGAGGATTCCTGGATCCAGCTTCCCCTTTACTCACTTGCAAAGAGCCATTGTAACCTTGGATTTAACACTGATATTTTGCCTGTTGGTGACAGGGAGAAAGGAATTCAGGGTACTCAAGACTAAAGCTTGCTTGGGAGTTGGGGAAGAGTGCCAGAATCCCCAGGGACTGAGAGATAAAATGTCAAAGAAATTAATGGTAATAAATGCAAAGTAACTCAGCTGGCGGTGGGGGGAAAAGCCAACCCACAACCAACGAGGTGTACACACAGATTGTCTCCTCTCTCAGCACAGAGACCTGACTCAGTGTGAACAGGTGTCTGAGCACACTGGTGCGTGGTTCACAGGCAGGCAGAAGGCTAAAAGGGATTAGGGAATGAATGAGCCAATCCCAGGAAACCAGGTGATCCGTTAATCCGTGGTTCCCTTATATAGCTGTGGGAGAAAAGCTATAGAAGAGTGAAACACGGCGTTGCACAGAACAACTGCTGTACAATGCAAGGCTAAATGGATATGGGCTTTTTTAGGACATGAAGCTGTGAATTCTGCAGAGAAGGTGAACTGGAAGCAATTCTCCAATTCACCGTGTATTCTTGCAATATTTGGTGGAAATGAATGTGAGGGATGCTAAAGGGTACCACCTTTCTCTGCTTTCTGCAGAAAAGTCATGTGCAGCCTAAGGGATTTGGGTTTGAGGGGGTTTTTTTGTTTTGAAAATGACCCAAAACTGGTTTGCCAAAGCCTGTTAACCAAGATTCACCAAGGTGAAGGAGGGGAACAGGTGCAACTTGTGCATGAGGAAATGAAAGACTGACTGGCACGAGCCAGCATCACTTTACAGGTGCTGGGTCATGGGCAGGATTTGTGTCCAGACAGACCCAGGGTCCCACTGCACGTACATCCAGCCCTCTCCCAAAAAACACCCAGTTGCATTCCAGATGCAATAACAACAAGGAAGCAGAGGACCTCCACTCCAGCTCCTCTAAGCCCTGCTGACACCAATCTTTCCCCTGCCCCTTTTTCTTCTCTGATCCACTCAGGTTTGGTCTGACCTATGACGAAGTCCTCAAGACCGAGTGGCTGGTCTACCTGGACACGCTGGCCTCCTTCATCGGTGCCAAGCCCAGCGTGCTGGGGCTGCTCTGCACAGACCCTTGGCTGGCCCTCACCATCTTCTTTGGCCCCTGCTCGCCCTACCAGTACCGACTGGGGGGTCCTGGGCGCTGGGAGGGGGCACGGCAGGCCATCCTCACCCAGTGGGACCGCGTCCTGAAGCCCACACGAACGCGAGTGCCTGCTGCCTCCTCCAGCTCCTTCCCTTCTCTCCTGATTGTGGTGGGATTCCTGCTGCTCCTGGCTGCTGTGATTCTTGGTTTCCAGTAGCTTTTAGAGCTTGTTTGTTTATTGGTTTGTTGTTTGGGGGTATTTTTTGTCCCAAGGGATGTTATCTGAGATCAGACAGCTCCTCAGCGTGCCACAGGACTGGGGAAAAGGATTTCCGTAGACGGCAACAAACTTCAATCTGCAACCTGCAGCACAAACCTCCCTCTGCTCAGCTCAACCCCAAGCACAGCTTTGCAGACCCCATTATCCAGGGGTGGCAGCCTCACCCAGGTGTCCATTGCCCCTCTGCTCCCCTGCCTGCTGCCAGGAGCAGAGCAGGGATTTGTGGCACAGCCGTGCCTGGCTCACACAAGCCAGGATGCAGTGAGCACAGGAGTAGCAAAAGTAGCAGTGTGTCACAGGTGGAAAGGAGCAATGGTGCCCGGGAATTATCTGGGCTGCATACACAGGTCAGGCTGTCCCTCTCTCCAAACCTAAACCCTGTGACCCCAAAATCCCAGTTTGGGCTGAATTGGTGCATCTTTCCAGTGAAAAGCTGGCTGCTTGTGGTGGTTTGTCACACCTGAGTCTGGGGCAGGTAGCCTGTGGGGCTGAGCATTCCTGGCTTTGTTTCCCTGCATGCCCCACCGCTGGACAATCCTGAGGCTTTGTTTTGTGCGTGGAGGGACTTTAAATGAATAAAATCTCAGTGGCTGCGGCAGGAGTGTGCTGCAGGTGCCTCCCTGTCCTCTCCTTGTGTGCGTGGGCAGAGCTGGGAGGGAGGGCCCGTGTCTGGGCTGGGGCTGTGCCACCAATTGCTGTGGGCAGCTCACAAGGCTGGGGCTCTCAGGGCTTTCACTGACTCCCCAAAATTAGGCTGCACGGTGCTCCATGTCCCACATCCATGCCCTCTGCCGGCAAAGGGAGCATGTTCTGCTGATCTCCTGGGGATGCCAAGGGAAACATGCCCAGCACAGGCACCACAAAAGGGGCTAGATCAGGACAACCTCGAGCTGCTGCCTGGGCTGGAGCAATGACATGTTACCGCACGGGAGTCCTTGCAAGCATGTTCCCCTTGGGATTATCACCTGAGTTTTCACCTGGCACAGCCACAGGGAGGTTGAGAACTTTCTTCCAGTGCATTTAAGCCCACGGGGCGGGGGAATGCAGGTGTAAAGGTCAGTGGTGCAAGAGCCGTGGCGAGCTGCCTGGACTTCAGCCTTCCCTTCCACGGCCGGAGAAGCTCACGGGAAATTCAGCCAAGGTCTGAGCAGCGAAGGCACAGCGCTGTCCTGCAAGGTTTGCTCCTCGCTTCTCTTAGATGGGTTTTGCTTCTCTGGGAAGGGTTTAAAAGTGGGCAGACAGTTCTCCAGGGTTTTGGCATTCACTGCTGGCTTTGCCTTGCTGGTGGTGGGGGGAGAGGGGTGCTGCAGGGACTCTCTGCAGTAAAACCATCTGCAGGCAGCGCTGGAAAAGTGGGGTGACTTGAGCACCCTGAGCTTGCCTACCCTTTCCTGAAGCCAAAGAAGGCTCCAGAAATGAGGGAGGCGACTGCGGGCATGTCCTGCCCTGTTCCCACAGATCAAGGAGTGGCTCGGGATAGGCTTGTGGATGCCAAAGGGTTTTTTTGCACCTCCCTCATTTTCCCCCAGCTTTCTTCAGTTTCTTTCAGTTCCTATTTATGTTAACTTATTTTTTGACAGAAAACTGATAAAAAACATTATAAATTACTCTTTCTGCAGACGCTGCAGTGGGAGTATTTGTTATCTAATCAAAGTTCATGTGGGTTCATTTTTCCCTAGTTTCTTTGCTTTCCAGTCAAGCTCAGTGCAGCTCAGTTTACACATCCCGGCTTTGAGTTCCTCCCATTTATACCCAGCGTTTCCCGGGTTTCTTACCTTTTGTATATCCTGTAATCCCAGCCGTGCTTTCACGGAGCTGTCTAACTTCTGAATGGCTGTGTCGTGCTCCTGCTCAGTCAGGCATTGCTTTGCTTTTTTTCCTTTTTTAAACCCTTTTAGTTTTCAAGAGATTGCTCTTTAATGGGAAATTAAAAAGGAAAGCGTGAAAATGAGCCAGCTTAGCTGGAGCTGTTTCTTGCAAAGGTTTCAGGAGGATCACTTTGTGCAGGCAGAAGAAGATAGCTTCTTTGCGTGCCCTGGTTTGGGCTGGAAAAGGGAATAAATTGAAGCAGCAGAACAGCGAGGTTTAAAAGTGCCTCCTTTTTCCCCCCATGGAGGAGGGAGATTCCTGGACCCCCACTGTGGGTTTAGCACAGTGGAGAGGGTAATGAGCAGGATCTGCCCACAGCACTTAACCAGGAGCTGGCCATGGCTTTCTCCCAGAAGAGTTTTCCTTCGTGGACACCTGCAGCCGGAGAAGACCAGGGGTGTTGTGCTGGGGATGGGAAGAAGGGACTGGCGTTTCTGCTGATCCCTGGGCTGTTGTGCTTCCAGCCCGTCACCTGCCGCAGGCCAGCATGGTCCGGCGCGTGGCCGTGATCGGGGCCGGGGCTGGGGGCTTGGCCTCTGTCAAGTGCTGCCTGGATGAGGGGATGGAGCCCACCTGCTTTGAGAGCAGCGAGGACATCGGTGGCATCTGGCGCTACACGGTCAGTGCGTCCCGGGTTTGTCCCGGGTTTGTCCCTTTCCTTGGATGCTCTTTGGCTGCAGTAAAGAGGAAAGGGTGGCCGTGCCCTCAGGGACCGTCCCTATCCCACTCATGGGGCTCCTCCTGACTCCAAGATGGAGAAGGAAGTGGAGGGAGCAGAAATGATTGTCACCAGGTCCTAGTCCTGGTTTATCTCTTGTACCAAAATATGAGGAAGAAAAATACTCATATACTTTATGGGGAGGAAGTCCTTCCCTGCACACCTGGAAACATCACCACTGGCTTCACACAGGACTCCACAGCCACCGGGAGAGTCAGCGTGTACCGCTCAGTCATCACCAACACCTCCAAGGAGATGTCCTGCTTCAGCGACTTCCCCTTCCCGGAGCATTTTCCCAGTTACCTGCCCCACGAGCTCGTCCTGGAATACTTCAGGATGTATGCCCGGCACTTCGACCTCCTGCGGCACATACGCTTCCAGGTGAGCAGGGAGCCCAAGCCCCATGGGGAGAGGAGCCACGGTAGCTGCAGGTTCGAGGTGGGACGGGACAAGGGCGGGTGCCAGCCCGCAAGGACCACGTGCCTTTTGCACCCTGAACGCAGCCTTTAGGCGCCGCGTTTCAAACAAGGCTGCTCGAACGTGGGCTTGCCCCCCAGAGCCGTCACCGGGGGAAAGGTGCAGGGTGGGATTTAACAGCTTCAGAGGTGACGTGCAGCTCCCCGGGGACCCAGCCTGCTCCCGGCAGCGCCAGCCTTTCACAGGCACGTCTCCGAAACACGGCGTGATCCCTGACTGCTGTTTTGTTGGGCTTTGGTGCAAGACGACAGTCCTCAGTGTGAGAAGGCGCCCAGACTTCACCGCCTCGGGCCAGTGGGAGGTGGTCACCGAGACCGACGGTGTCCGTGAGTCCCACGTCTTCGACGCTGTCATGGTTTGCACCGGCCATTATCAGAAGCCCTACTTGCCATTGGCTTCTTTCCCAGGTAAGCCCTGTCCCAGCAGTGGGGTGGGCTGGGGTTGCCCCACAGGGTTCCCCCCAGCACCCATGGGTCCCCTGGTTGTATTTCCCTCTGCAAGCCTGCCCGCTCCATGAAGCCCCCACACTGGAGCAGGCAGGACCCTGACCCCATAGGAATGGTGGGGGGCATTCCAGGGAATGGGAAAAACACCTTGTAAAGATGCATCCAGGCTTCTGCATTAGGATTTGCAAAGCAAGACTGAGCTGAGGAGGTATGGGAGACTTCCGTGGGCCCCTCAGCTGCAAGCACGGGTGGGAGGGGGAGACTTGGGGGCTGCAGAGGCTCTGGGCACAAAGCTGGGGCAAGTAAATGTGTCTGGCAGTAGGAGACGCCCCCTGCTCTCTGCCTAGGCATTGAAAGTCGCTTCAAAGGCCAGCGCCTCCACAGCCAGGAATACAGAGATGTGCAGGCTTTCCGTGGAAAACGGGTCCTCGTGGTCGGCATTGGCAACACTGGCGGTGACCTCTCGGTGGAGCTGAGCCGTGTGGCTGCCAAGGTACAGCCCCATGGTGCTGCAGGCAGGGACCCTGAGAGCCACTGGTTCACAGTACCACAGAGAGCTTTGCCCTCAGGTTCCTCAATAAATTGAGAAATTGAGGGAACTTGAAGAAGCTTTGCAACTCCTGGAGGGTTCAGGCCACCTGAGGACTGGCAACTGAGCAGCTGTGGGAACTTTATAAAAGCCACCACAAGCTGTTTGGTTCGCCTGGATGGCATCTCCTTCCCTTGGGTTAACTCTGTGTTGGCTCAAGTGCAGGAGATGGGATTTGCCGTTCAGGGCAAAACCAACAAGACGCCTGGGCAGGAGGCTGAGACCCGCCTTCCTCCCCAGGTGTTCCTCAGCACCAGGAGCAACACGTGGGTCATCAGCCGCGTCTCGGACCACGGCTTCCCCTGCGACATGGTGGGCACCACCCGCTTCAACCACCTCCTGGACTGGCTTCTCCCATCAGCCCTCATGATGAGGATCAGGTTTCGGAAGTTCAATTCATGGTTCAACCACACAAACTATGGCTTGGCTTCCAGCAAAAGGTGTTTTTTCTGATTGTTTTGTTGGGCGGTCAGGGGGTCTTTATAATATGAAATGCTTAATTTTCAGTTTTGGGGGATATTTGTGGAATAGCAAACCATTGGAGGGGAATTCTGACCATAAAAGTCATTTTAGGTCCCTCCCGGATGCTAACACTGCTGCCCTCTTTTCCCCTGCTGCAAGCTCCAAATTTAAGGTGATTGTCAATGAAGAGCTGCCATTCTGCCTCCTCTCTGGGACTGTGGTGTTGAAGCCAAACGTGAAGGAGTTCACTGAAAGCTCTGCTGTTTTTGAAGACGGGACAACCGAAGAAAACATCGACGTGGTGCTCTTTGCCACAGGCTACAACTTTTCCTTTCCCTTCCTCGAGGAGTCTGTTCGCAGCGCCATCGACAACAACCGTTCCCTCTACAATTGCATCTTCCCTCCCCAGCTGGAAAAGCCCACGCTGGCCATCATCGGCTTGATCCAGCTGACCGGCTCAGTTATGGTGGGATCAGAAATGCAGGCTCGCTGGGTGACGGGGGTCTTTGCAGGTAGGAGATGGGGGACATCTTCGGGGCGGGAGGTTTGGGGCAGCTCGACCTGCTGCCCACAGAGCTTAGGGCGTATTTCAGCTCCGTGGTGGCCATGGGAATCAGTAGCACGGCAGCCTCTGTCCGCCATCCCTGCTGCTCCACACCCGCTTTCCACGCCTCGGGAAAGGCGCTGGGGCCTTGGGAAGGGGCTGAACACTTCCTCCGGAGGTGCTGCAGGAGGTCGCTGGTTTCTCTGTTCTCAGGCTGGAACAAGCTGCCTCCCCCCAGCAGGATGATGGCTGATGTCTTGAAGACGAAGCCACCGGCCAAAAGGCGCGTGACGCTGCTGCGCTCGGGATGAGACGGGGGCTGTGTGCCAGGGTGACCTCGGGGAAGGGGGGGCTCCATGGCACTCGTGGGAGGGACCTGCTTGGGACGCCCAACTCTGAATTTATTACCTCACCACCTGCAGGGAGGTGGGGAAATGCTCCTGTGGCTCCTTTACGGAACAAGACACCACAAGCTTCTCTGGAGCAGTTTATGACAAGACCAGGGCCCGCAGCTCCCATTCCCTCTCTTCTCGTCTCCTTTTCTCCCTCTCCTTCTCTCTCCTTCTCTGGAGATCCCCCTCTGCCAGGCCTCCAAGCCATGTCGTTATTCCCAACACATCAAGGTGGAGGTTTGGTTTCCTCCAGACTAAGGGTGCCATCTCGTGGCTTCTCCCTCCCAAACTTAGGCAGTGGAGACCTCTGGGTTCAGGGCCCAGCCCCATCCAGAACCCCTCCTGGAGCCAGGCAGTGTGGGTGGGGGGCAGCTTGTGGCAGTTTTTGGCAGGTCAGGGTGAGTATTCCCACAAGGCTGCTGCGTGTGTGGGAGCTAACAGCCCGCCTCGCTGGCACTGGGATTTTAGGAGGTGGAGATGTGTCCATGAGGATGTGGGATGGGTGATGATGGATGGAGCAAGGAGGGGACCTCGGGGTGCAGGTCTGGCTCGTGGGACACGGGTCAAAAGCTGGGACAGAACAGAGCCACAGGGATTATGAACAGGAGCCCCAGTGACTGCACCACGATGCTGTTACACACAAATGAGGGAGCCTGAGGTGCAAGGGAAACAAACTTGAGGCTCTCTCAAATTTTCCTGAAGCAGATCAGCACCTCCTCCCTCCAGTGAGGGAGATAAGGTTTCAAGCAGAAAAATCCTGGACGTCCCTCCCAGCATGGGAATCTTTCTGCGTTTCCCAGATTTTCCCAGTCCCCTTGGCATTATCTCTGAAAGTCTACATCTCTACTTCTCAAAATCAGCCAAATCCACACCCCTGAACCTCAGAGAAGGACAGAGCAGGAAAGACAATCACTTGTGGCATTACAACAATGGCACTCTTAAGTCAGAACTGATTTGGAAGCCACAACTCTGCTGCAGAGACAAAACAAGCTTCTGCTTATCCCCTGCCCCAGGGAACTGCTGGGACCGACCCCACAGAGGCTCTCTCAGTGCCTTTAGCTTTATTTGGGGCTAAGAGAGCTCTGCCCCAGAGACTGGGGCTCACCTGATGTCTGAGCCCGAGGCTTTTGCTTTCCATGGAGCTGGGAACTGCGATAGGATGATGCTATCTGACTTTTATTTCTCATGTCCCACTGAAGGAATCCGTTTGAGAGGGAGAACCTGAAGATGAGTTTTATCAGCTACGTGGACAAAATCGCCGCGTGTGCTGGTGTAAAGCCCAGCGTGTTGAGGCTGCTCCTGACAGACCCCCAGCTGGCCCTGGCCATCTTTTTTGGGCCCTGCTCACCCTACCAGTACCGGCTGGTGGGACGGGGCAGGTGGAGCGGGGCCAGGGCCGCCATCCTCACTCAGTGGCAGCGCACGCTGAAGCCCCTGAGAACTCGGGTGGTGGACGACAGCTCCGCCAGCTCATCCGGCTGGTGCTGGCTGTGCCTGCTGGCTCTGCCAGCGGCTCTCACAGCAGCTTTTCTCTTCTCTAAACACCCCCAGCCAGGCTGGAGCCGCTGGCCGGGTCCCCAGCTGTAGAGGAAACCCAGAGAGCCCCGGTGCCAGGTGAGCTGGGGACGGTGCCACGCTGTGCCACTGCCAGCTGCCATCACAGAGCCTGGGCCCTGGGGCTCTCTGCTGTCCCCCCCTCCTGCTGATGTTTCACCAAGGGTGAGACGGAGCGTTCACCCCGAAGCATTTTGACACGAACTGGCGAGCCTGAGGCCAGCCTTCCTCCCCCCTGCGCAGCCAGAGCTTCCTTCCTAAAATTTTGGCAAGGCCCACACCCTCTTGAGGTTTTGTGAAACATGAACTGTCGAGAGCTGCTCAAGGGTCTGGTGACTTTTGGGACATGAAGGAGTGAGACACAAATAAACCTCACAGATTTGGTCTTTGCTGATGGTTTTATTCATGGTTTATTACCAGGGTGTGTGAAACAGACCCTGAGCTGTGGCAGAGGGGAGAGTCTTGCCCTAGTATATATATAATCTATACATTATACAGACAGAAATATCAACGAATAAGATATGTTAATATAACATTTCTTATATATATATAGATATGTAATAATAAATTATACATACACTGACAAATCCGAGCAAGCAAGCATCCCTGCCATTGCCCGAGCAGCCTTAGGATTTCAGGGAACCCTGAATCCCACCGATCCAGAGCCTCCCTCCCTCCCCCCGCGTCCGCCTTCATCGGGGGATTTCGCTGCAAACCCGGTGCACGGGCACTGCTGCGCATTTCCCTGGGGCTGCAGCCGATTCCCTGCGGGAAAGGGTCCCCCATGCCACCGCAAGGGCCGTGGGGCCGGGCATGGGGACCCGAAAGGGGATGGAGACGGGAACCGGCATGGGGGCGGGGACCCAAACGGGGGCCGGGATGGGAACGGGATAGGGCCGGGATGGGAACGGGGATGGGAACGGGGATGGGAACAGGGATGGGAATGGGATGGGAACCGGGACGGGAACTGGGATGGGGTGGGGATGGGAACAGGGATGGGAACCCAGATGAGAACTAGGATGGGAATGGGCATGGGAACTGGGATGGGAACGGGCATGGGAACTGGGAGGGGAACGGGGAGGGGAACGGGATAGGGCCGGGAATGGAAAGGGGGGGGGAACGGGGAGGGGAACGGGATAGGGCCGGGAATGGAAAGGGGGGGGGAACGGGGAGGGGAACGGGATAGGGCCGGGAATGGAAAGGGGGGGGGAACGGGGAGGGGAACGGGGAGGGGAACCGGGACGGGAACTGGGATGGGAACTGGGACGGGAACCGGGATGGGGCAGGGATGGCAACGGGGATGGGAACCGGGACGGTGCCGGGCATGGGAACCGGGATGGGAACCGGGACGGGAACCGTTCCCGCGGCCCCGCCCTCCGCCCCGCGCCGCCAGGGGGCG
>VWPU01005009.1:0-10565 GCA_013398955.1 Callaeas wilsoni
CGCGGCGGGGCCCGCGGAGCGCGGCCCGGCATGGCTGGGGGAGTTAATGACTTTACAACCTGCCGGGTGGCGGGCGGCGACCCGCGGCGCGGCCGCTCGGCGGGGGAGGGATGGAGGGACGGAGGGATGGGGTTGGGATGGGATGGGACGGGGGCCGGGCGCTCCTCGGGCCCCGCCGCGCCCCGCCTGCCCCTCGCACCGCCCTGCTGCCGCCGCGCCCGGGGCTCGGAGCTCTCTCGCCGCTCTGTGCGAGTCTTTCCGAGCCCCCGCAGCGGCTTCGGCACCGACAGGTCCGTGCGGAGCCACCCGCGCTGCCCCTCGCTCCCAAGCGGAACCCTGCGTTCGTTTCCTCCGGCACAAAACCCTTTTGCTACCCGATTCCTCCTTCCTGCCCTCTGTAGGCAAGCTCTGCTTCTCAGAGCATCCCTGTGCCCGGGCTGGAGGAGCCTGTGCTCCGCGCTGGGACAGAACACAGCATCCCCCAGGACACGGGGAGCTGCTCTTGCTGAGGGGGTGGTGGTTGAATCACAGAATCTAGAATAGTTTGGGTTGGAGGGGACCTTAAAGACCATCTTGTTCCACCCCTTGCCATGGGCAGGGACACCTTCCATTATCCCGAGTTGCTCCAAGCCCCGTCCAGCCTGGCCTTGAACACTTCCAGGGATGGGGCAACCACAGCTTCCCTGTGCAGCCCCTGCCAGGGCCTCCCCACCCTCACAGGGAAGAATTTCGTCCCAACATCACATCTGACCCTGCCCTCTGGCAGTTTCACGCCATTCCCCCTTGTCACCCCATGCCCTTAACAAAACCTCCCTCTCCAGCTCTGTCGGAGCCCCTTTGGGCACTGGAGGAGGCTCTGAGGTCTCTTGCCCCCTCTCTTCTGGGTTGCCCCTTGCTGTGCTGGTGGTCAGAAGGCAGCTTTTGGCAGGATGCTGCCAGTGCCCGTGCTGGCACACCTCGGCCCTCCCGGGAGCTGCCTGCTGCGATCCACGGACGCAGGCTGAGCAGAAATGGCATCAGGTGTCCCCGGCCCGGAGCGGGCAGCTGGGGAGCAGCGGGTCCTGCCTGCCAGATGTGCTATCATTAATGTGAGGAGGCGATCCGAGTCCTCATCGCTCCCTCACCAAGGGTTTCAGCCCCAAGGTGGAGGGAGGGGCGAGGAAAGACAGAGATGTCAGCAGGGGGGACGGCTGGGGACTCCTGATCAAAGCTGTTGGCTGGCAGGGAGGGGCAGGGGGAGGAGGGGGCGAGCTGCTTCTGACCCAGCCGGAGAAAATGAGGGTGAGGAGCACTGACAAAGAACGCGGTCCTGCCTACAAAAGCAGGGAGGGGAGAAAAGCTTCAGTCAATTCCTGGCTGTCCTGCCCTGCTGCAGCCCCGTGTAATGCTCCTCCGGAGCCAGCTCCTGCCCCGCAGATAAGCAAAATTGTGGAGGGGCACGGAGCTGGGGGAGAGGCTGTTCCTAAGAAGAAAAGGGGGCCTGGCTGGCTCCAGCTGAGCGAGTTTCAGTGCGTCTGATCTTCTTCAACCCCTCTCAAAACCAGTGTCCGAGCAGGAGCCCTGGCAGGCAGAAGCGGGCTGTGCAGCACAGATGATTTGGAGAGGGGGATCTGCGTGTGAGGCTCTGCGGGAGCGCGACGGGGCAAATCCAGGTGGCCTCCGATGCTCTCCCCTCCTGGGCCCCTCTGTGGCCCTCTCTCCTGACCCTGCGTGCTAGTCCTGCTTCCATCCCCTCTCATCACTCCTGAGCCTCCTGTGCTCACAGGGGTGATACAAGTGCAGTGTGGAAGGCAGAAAGATGGTGTTTAAAACGCTGCTTGTCATTTCACATCCTGAGTTTAGGCAGCGCAGTTGTTTCCTCGAGGTGCAGAGGAGGTTTTGGATAATCTCAGTCAATGTGGGAACAAGGATATGGGAGATAAAGGTTCCCTTGTAGTCTTGAGACACCTCCCCACATTAACCAGTGTCTGGGAAGGTTTGGTAGTGTTACTCAACTGATTAATGCATTTTAGATCTTGTTAACAAAGCCACCTCAACTCACTTCCAGCCTCCTAATCATTTCCAATCCGCTTCTCCCAATTCATTTTTTTTTTCCCTACTGTCTTTATTCAGACCTTAAAGTAAAGCTGCCCCTTTCTAACTGGGCCAGCTGGTTCTGCTGTGGGATATATCGTGTGTGAGCAGACTGAGCCTGGCGTGTGCAGCAGCCCTTTGTGGTCTTGCATTCAGCTCTACCATCACAAGGGGCTTTTCCCCAGTTGCTTTCCAGTTTCATGTGTCCTGTTAACAGAAAGCAGGTCTGTACCGCCACCAGGCAATGTGTAAAGGATTCACGAGGTTGAGGATCTCCCCTGTACTAGCACCCATGTGTACAGGTAAATCCTCCTTTTCTTTCCAGCCCTCTCTCTGTTTAAGCTAGAGCTGGGCAAAATAATTAATCACAAAACCCATGGTTTCATCCCAACTGCCTCTCCATAGGCAGTGTTTTTTATTGTAGGATGCCAATCCTGTTCGGACACAAGGAGCTGATCCACACTCATCCTCTGCCCTCTGGAGGTTGCCTGGGATTATTTCAACCTCTCGTTTAATTGAATTTGGTTCCATCAGTTTCTCAAAAAATCTTCCAAACACAGTCAGGAGGGGAACCACAGGCCTCTGGAAAGGAGGAACAGTGTTTGTGGCTGCTGTGCATCAGGTCCTGCAGGGCTGGAGTAAACCATCCTCCAACCTGACCTGAAGGGATTTATTCTGCTCACAACTCACCTGTCACAGGCAGCAGCTGCCTTCTCATGGGGAAAGTCTTGGGATCATAATTATAGAGGTTGAGAGTTTAGAACAATGCACGTGAGACTGGCCTGGCGTGGAGAGGTCTTTAGGCACCGCTCTGTTTCTCTGTGTGTATTCCCTGTGCTGAGCAGCCTGCTGGAGGGAGCCCGGTGCCTGCCCCAGAACAGCTGCCCCTCCTGGCCCTGGGAGCAGAAACAACTGGGCTTCTCTCTCCCTGTGAGGAGGAACCTGTGTGGTCCAGGCACTCTGCAGACACGAGCTTTGCCCAGGGCTGTGGCTGATCCTTCTTTCTACTGCTCTGAGCAGCCCCAAGGGTTGGGCTCTGTTAGCACAGAGAACAGGGGCTTCGTTCAGCTCAAGCTGTCAGTGTGGGAGGAGGCCAGGTCTGCTGCTCTGTGCACACTGCCATGTCCTGGTTTTTGTTTGCCAGAGGTGTCTGAGTGGTCCCTTGGCTGCTGGGGCAGAGGATGGAGCAGACCTCAGAGGACTCTGTGCTGGGGGGAGGCACATGCATCCCTTGTGTTTTACTATCCTGACGCCTCTGCTTTGGCTCCCAGACGATCCTCAGCTCCTGAGTGCCCTCACGAGGGATCTGCAGAGCCTCTCCTCAGCCTCAGCACCACTGCACAGTCCAGCTCCAGCAGCGAGAGGCCAGTGGGATGCCTGCCATGGCTTAGCCCCCTCCCTCTGTGGGGAAGACACTTTTAAGCTGCATTCTTTGAGCTTTTTCATCGCAGGCTCTCGGATCCACGTCCCACAGGCTGAGGCCAAGCTCCTTTGTGTGGTTCACCGTACAGCTGCTTCCCCTGCGGGGTCGAAGGTGGGAAATAAAAACAGATTCAAGCTCCCAATATCTGCAAATCTCAATCACAATGGAGGTTTTGTAGGCCAGAAAGTGGCCCCCAAAGGAGCAGCCCTGTGGCAGCGGAGCCCGTGCCTGGAGCTGCAGGAGGGTTAAGCTGCAGATGAGCTCACAGAAGAGATGTGGCTGAACTGGGTTCACTCCTCCTCTCTGTGCCCTGCCTTCTTCCAGCTCCAGCCCGTGCTGGTGCAAAAAAGGTGAGAAGAGATGTGGCAGGAATGTACCTGTCATGGGGTCAGGGGTGCCACACCTGGGCAGCACTGGCTGGGCCACTCGGCTTTAAATGCTGAGGATGACAAAGTTACATGGGCTTGCAGGACAGCAGCACATTCACAGGGATAATCAACGCTAATTTTGGGGTGGAGCAGTCCAGGCTGGCCTTCCAGGACTGGTTTTGCCCCTCAGTTGTGCTCCTGTGTAATTTTCAAGGTGATTTTTAGGATTGTTGAGCACCTTGTGGCAATACATCCTCCCCTGCAGAACTGCTGCTGCAGGGATTTGGACTCAAAACAAAAAGGGAGAGTTGGGAAGGGGAGTGCATTAATAGTGTCACCCAGTGGTGTCCCTTGCCAGGGCTCTGCAGCTGCTGTGCCTGTGCCCCAGGGAAGCACAGGCTGGAGCACAGGAGCTTCCAGATCAACTCACAGTCTGGGAAGAAGGGAGCTGGAACCCCTGTCTGGGAGAAAGCCTGCTTCTCCTCAACAGCAGGCACAGTCCAGCCTGGTTTTGGAGCTGGGACAGGGATGATGATGCTATTCACCAACACGGGTCATGGTGAGCACATCATCCAGGGGAAAACCACCAGTGCACCTTTCTGCCTCTGAGTTCCTTCAGCTGCTCCCTTTGGACTCGCTTTTGGATTCATGTGCAAGACTTTAAAAAGCAGCCTGGTTTTTGCATCCAGCATTGCTGTACCTGGGGACACTGGATTTTCACGTAAATCTTTGGGGTAGGACCAAATCTTGTCCTCTGGCATCAGACAACAGGAGATGAGTGATGTTTACTTCTGGCAATCAATCACATGGACATCTGTGTGAAGGCAGGTGCCATTGTTCTGAGTATTGTTGTCAGGGGACTGAAGAAAATCCAAACTAACAAGGTAAATCCTCCTTTTCTTTCCAGCCCTCTCTCTAAGCTAGAGCTGAGCAAAATAATCAATCACAAAAGTTTGTGTGTGCTGAGGTGGTGGAATATCAAGTGGAACCAATGTGTTGAAATGAGAAATATTTGCTTTTTGTATTTCTAAAACATTTCAGTTGTCAGTGGATTTCAGCTTCATTTATTATCATTAAGTATTATGCAAATCCCAGTGTATTTCAGCTTGGGTTGAATCCAGCAGCTCTTTGGGGGTTTATTTTTAATTTTGCCTCAGTTGAAAAAGCTGCAAATATTTGCCCCAAACAACTGAGAAAAATGTTGTTTAGAGTTTTTCCAGGAAAAGCAAATATTCACTTTGTTTGCACAGCTACAGCCCTGACCTAAATAAAACTTTGTCTAATACGATCATCTCTTTACCTTAATGAAAATAGCAACGAAAGAATGGAATACAGTAAGACTCCAGTCTCACTTTGTTGGCTTCTTTCACAATCTCACCATTTATTTTTAAATAGAAGTCCAGTTCCAGAAGCAAGCAGATACTTGTCTTTAAAAAGCCATAAAAATATCTCTGTATTGGAAGAGCTCAGGTGGGTGACACTTGCAGCAATGGGGAGTTGCCTTTGCATACCTGGGCTATGCATTGCAAACACGGTATTTAAAACAGAGAGAGAGAACATTAAAATACAGATTTCCATCAAAATATTGGCATAGCATGATTAATGCTCTGCTGGTTGTTACATCAACACCCATGCTCAACCGTGCAAAGCAGGATACAGTGTTTTCTCTCACCAAAGTAGTGTACAGCAATAGAAAAGAGGGAGAGGAGGAAGCAACCTGTGTCTTGTATCAAACTGTGCCCTGGGCTCCAGCAGGTAGTTCTCACATTTAGCCCAGTGTTTACCACAGCGATCTTGTCTTCACATCCTCAACCAACCAAAAAGTCTGTTCTTTGGCCAGAACATAAACAAATAACTCTCTCTCTTCCTTCGTTTTGTCCCCTCCTCCGAGTTAAGGGCCACTACTCTCCTGAGACAGGTCAAGGCACACGGCAGGGGGAAAGAAGAGACAGGCTGTGGTTTTTAGGGTGCAGGGCTGCACCTCCCCGAGCCCTTGGTGGGGCGGATCAGCAAGGCACTGTTGGCAGGAGACCCACCCAACACCAGGGTCCGGTTCCAGCAAGGAGCACCCTGATGTGCAGCTCCTAAAAAACACCGTGGTGGTGTGGATTTGTTCTTGTTTGGATACAGAGCCTGCCTCTGCAAGGCCTCGGTCTGTGCTGCTGCTGTGGGAACGAGCCAGGATCTGCTACAGCTGCTCCTTCTGCACAGGCACACGGGGCTGGCACCTGGGGCTGGCACCTGGGGCACCCCTCGGGTTACAATAAAAGCTGCAACCTGCACCTGCCCTCCAGGTGTTCCTGAGTTGGCTGCTCTGCCCCACAGCACCGGCAAAAACACAGTGTGCAGGGGAACCACAGTGTTTCCAGGACTTGGATTTCTCTTCCTAGGATGCGGAAAAGGAGGCACAGTAAGAAACTAACCTGCTTTGTCAAGGATTTTTAGTGTTAATGGCAGAGATTTTGTCTTTACCAGCTAACCCAGCTCTGCTCCTGCTTGTTTTGGCAGATGCCAGAGCTCCATAGGCCTGGCAGGGAGGCAAATGTACCCTTGGAGGGCAAGGAGCCGGTGTTCTACCCCACATGGTTTGAAATATCAGTGTTAACATCCACATTCATCAACAGAAGTCACCTGGGGAGAGGCTGGCAGCCGGGCTTCCAGCCCTGCACACAGATCAGAGATCCAGCTGAAGAACAATCTGTTGTATGGGACCAAAGCATCGGTCCGAGCAGGGAGTCACAGCCTTTGTGTGGCAAAGGGATTGAGAGGACTCATTTTAGAAAGAGGTAGCATTAAATTACATTGTATTAATCATTTTTTTACCTGTGTAATCCCTTGAGGCTTCACACTGGCAGGGTGACAGCAACTGTTCATTGCTCTCTGGTTCTGGAGCTTGTTCTCTGGCACATGGGATCCCCTCACGGGATCCCTGCCAAACTCTTCCCGTTCAAGTGTTGACAACCTGAAATTTCTTGTAATTGATGTTTAGGGGATCTCTGAATTGCAGATTTGTTTGAGGATCTGGGCTTTGCCTGGTGTCAATCAGGCTGTGCAAGCGGGACTCTACTGGGGCTGACTGGTCACACCCTTGACTGGCAAAGTGCTTTTCTTTTTGAAGCATGCCTTCAAAATGTTGGGCTTTGAGGAATTTGACCTTTCTGTGTTCTAGCAGCCCCCTGGATAAAGTACATTGTGAGACTGATGTACAAAACTTTAGCAAGCTGAGGGGCAGGGAGAGATGAAAGAGCTGCTGAATCACAGTATCTTTCTGTCATGCTAGTTGTGTACGTTATTTGTGTATTTCTTGACAGAAACGCTACCTGCAAGGTCCTGTTTTCCCTCCTGCCTCCCCCACACGCTGATGTTCTCCTGTGCCACCAGCAGTCTAAAATACCCTGTTCCCATCTGCCAGGAGGAAGCGTGTGTGTCGCCTCCAGGACTCAGCTACCCAAACGGCCTGGATCAACTCATACCTGTCAAACTCTTCCCAGGAATCTACAAGAAACCATCTGAAGAGAAGTCAACACCGGTTGTGCCTTTGCCTGTACCTGGATCAACTCATACCTGGCAACCTCTTCCCAGGAATCTACAAGAAACAATCTGAAGAGAAGTCAACACCGGTTGTGCCTTTGCCTGTACCAGAGCCAGCCATGACCATCTCTCCAACCCTCCTCGGGGCTCTGGCCACCTTTGTCCCTAGGGTTTGGCATAGCAGCCCCACTCCTCGATGGTCTGCACCGGGTGTATGGGCAGGACCAGGTGGGAGATGCGGCTCCACAGCCCGCTCAGCTTGTCAGAGTCCATGCGGTCGTAGGAGCTGGGGGTCCTGGTGCTGGTGAACTTGGCCCAGAGGAAGTCACGGACCCTCTCCTCCACCTGCTTCAGGCTGATGCGGCTCTCCAGCGCGTCCTCCTCCAGCAGCACCGTCAGCAGCAGGGCCACGTCCTTGAACGCGGCGCTCTCGTGGTCGCAGTACTTGTAGAAGATGAGGGTGGCCCCCGCCGGCAGCAGCTCGAAGCGGTGAACCACCGCGGCGCGGCCCCCGGCCTGGAACGCCGAGCTCAGCTCCGAGTCCACCTCCAGCTTGGCCTGGTCGCTGCGGAGCCCGGCTTTATCCCTGCCGTCGATCTGCACCGTGCTGCCGTGCAGGGCGGCCGAGTAGGAGTCGGCCACGCGCGCGCTGAGGCATCGCAGGGTCCACTCGGCGCTGCGGGCGGCCGTGAGGATGATGATGGCCGGCTGCGTGGGCTGGGACGCATTCAGGTGCTTCTTCAGGAACTTGCCCCCGCGAAGCCACAGGTCGGGGCTCTGGCCCGGAAAGCTGTGCTGCAGCTGGTCGAACTGGGACAGGAACGCCTCCACCGTGGGGTTCTTGCGGGGCTGCTGCGAGCTGGAGGTCGGGCTGCCGAAGCAGAATATGCAGAAGCCGAGCACTGTGAGGCCCACGACGATGAGCCCTGTTCAACAGGGGAGAGACACGAGACAGGGAACAGGAGTCAGTCCAAAGTGACCTGCAGTGACATGCTGCAAAGTAGCCACAACGGCTCTCTTTCCCCTCTCAGACCTTCCCCCCTGCACTAGGAAAGTGGAGCAAGTTGGCCAGGAAAGGTGAAGGGGCTGCTGGCTCCATGTTGTGAGACTCCCACTCCAAAACACCAGGCGAGGGGGCTGCAGCTCCAGGGATGAGGGCAAGGCTATAGCTTTGTGCAAAACTTCCTGAGGAAATTGCAGCTGCCCACAAGCTTTCTTCTCTTTCCTCCTCCTCTGTTTTCTTTAGGGTTTGTGGCTGTTCAGAGCACCACATATGGAAGTGCCTTACCCAGGTAAAGTGCTGTGCTCACTGCCCTCCTGGAAGCTATAAGTGAACAAAGGCCACCGTACTTCTGCTCAGAAAATAGAAGGCAGCAAGGTCCAGACACAATGGCTTGTGTCCCTCTCCATGGCAAAGCAGGGTCTCTTTCTAACAGGAGAAATGTGTCGATGCAGATCAGCAGCACTGCTCCTGCTTAGAGCCCCACGACAGAGCAGGGCTGGGGAGGGGGACCCTCAGCATAGCAGCCCCCCAGACCTCCCAGGGCACTCACAGCCTGATGAACACAATATGCCAGCTTTTGAGGCTGAAGAGCTGGAGGGAAAGCTGCCACTATAGGCTCAAACTGAGCCTGTATTTAAGGGGATGTTTTTTTCTCTCAAACCCTCAGAAGAGGCTGTGAAAGGTCCCGAGAGAGAAGAGTAATTAAATATGCTTCATTACTTGCTCCTGGAGGATCAGTGCCTTCTGGTCGATGAGTAACATGCAAGGGAAGCTTCTTTTCCTCACCTTTCCACAGGAGGGACTCTTTGGCCTTCTCCTGCTCTGTTTTTTGGGTGGTGACGTTCTGCAGGGAAGACTGAGTCTCTGGGTCTGGGGCTGTGTCCCCTGCAGTAAGAGAAAAGAAATGTGCCACACTCTGCTGAGGGAACAGGTAAATGGAGCTGTAGTAAGGAAAGCAGGAGGTCCCAGCTGAGGGAAGAGCTAGAAATGAATACTGCTTTGGGTTAACACTGCCCTGAGTCTTGGCTCTCTCCTTTTGGGCTAGGCAAGGAGAAAGACAACGCAGAGTGCACTGTGGCTTCCTGCCTTTCAAAGCACGACAGGAGCCAAAGGAGAGAGAAAGAGAGAAGCCAATTAATTTCTTACACCTTCTTTCTTGCTTGACTCCAGGAAAGCGACAATGGCTACTAGAGGTCTCACCCAAGTACTGTTCTAATGGGAAGTGCAGGAAGTGGAAGAGCAGCAGTGTGCAGCCACCAGCTCACCTTTTGGTCTCTTCCTTAACGTGCCTTGGGACCCGCTCTCCTGTGTTTCCTGCTCTCTGGGTGCCTCTGTCTCCCAGTCTGGGAGAGTGGCAGCGCTGCTCTTCTCTGCCAAGAGGCCCCTGGGGACATCTTCCACGCCGGTCACATCCAAATGTGTCATTTCACGGTCAGAGCTCCGTGCCTTGCCTGTTGACGAAGCATCTTCCTCTGCTTTGCAGAGGCTTTCACACTGCCCGGTTGTGTCCTGGTGCTCCCATGTTTCCTGGTGGACAGGGCTGCCTCCTTTGCTGTCCACACCACCATGGCCCAGGCCAGCTGTGGGGAAGAAAATCCACAGACCTACATTTAGTCTCTTTTAGCCCAAGAACCAACAACTCTTTCTCCTGCTCTGCCTCCTCTAAGCCAAGGCCCAAGGTATCAGGCCCAAGGGTGGGGAGACACTCACCTTCATCCAAGTCCTCTTTTTCCAGGGGTCTTTCTGAGACACCTTCTCTTGTCTTGTCAGACTCTTCCAGCAATGCTTCAGTTTCCTGGGCACCTTTCTCCTCTACTGTGGGACCAGCTAAACCCAACAGTGTTGTCTCTGCCCCATCAGCAGCTGATCCACACACTGAAGAGTCCTCCTCTGGTTTGCAGGGTGTCTCAGGCCACCTGCTTGTCACTTGGTGCCCAAGTGCTTCCTGGGTGGCTTCTTGGTGCTCAGGTGTCTCCTGGGTGGGCTCTTGGTGCTCAGGTGTCTCCTGGGTGGGCTCTTGGTGCTCAGGTGTCTTGTGCGTGGCTTCTTGGTGCTCAGGTGTCTCCTGGGTGGCTTCTTGGTGCTCAAGTGTCTTCAGGGTGGTCTCTTGGTGCTCAGGTGTCTCCTGGATGGTCTCTTGGTGCTCAGGTGTCTCCTGGGTGGGCTC